>CATIWC010001310.1:0-95000 GCA_948472305.1 Vicia faba | reverse complement strand
ACACAAACGCAAAATCTCAAGTCAGTTTTCCCACCGTATCACAGTATCGTCTTGCTAGATTGATATGGGACAGGTCCCGGCATGGTGATTTTTAATGGTACAAATTTAGGGTCGGGCGTAATCCTGACAGGCCTTTTGCAAGCCTTGGGAAGATTGTCGGAAATGGTTATAATTTCAATATTGTTGGTTGAAGTAGCAGGAGTAACAGGAGTGAAGGTATCAACAGGGGTTTTTTGGAAGAGTATCTCTTGGGTATCCATCAGGCGTTGGACACCTGATTTCAACATTGGGCAGTCAGCTCATATGTTTAAACAAAAGTAACAGTCCTTTCCGCAGCCTGGGAATATCCCGGCTCTTATCAAATTCTCTTTAATCACTGATAAGGGAGTCAAAAGGTCAGCAACATCGGTAACATGAAGGTCTTCCATAACGGCATGAACATTATGAATGTGCTTAGGCATCGGAGCAGAAATCACATTGGGCTTCTCAGGAGCATCAAATTCTACTTCCTTGGCGTCAATCAGGTCTTGGATTTTGTTCTTAAGCACCCAACAATTATTGGTATCGTGCCCAACACTGTCAGAGTGGTAAGCACACTTGGCATTGGAGTGGTAGTATGGAGAGGAGGTATTAGGGTTCTTTGGCGCTTCCTTCAAACTGGTCAGATTCAGCTTTAACAAATGAGGGAGTACTTGAGCGGGCGTCATGTTGATTCGGGTGAACTGCCGTTGTGGACTTTCTACCCGTTGTTGATTAGGTCTTGACTGATTGCCGCGAGGTTGATCATTTGAAGAGTTTTGAATCATCACAGCCCCTACAGTTGGCTGGTGCTCGGTTCTTCCCTGACTTTTCTGAGAGTAATAGCATAGGCTTCCTTCTTAGCTGGGAAGGTTTTCTTAACAGCAGTGGACGCGGAGGTATCTTTCTGAATCTTACCACTTTTAATACCGGCCTCGACCCTTTCGCCGGTCAGAATTAGTTCAGTAAATCTTGCGGAGGAACTCCCGATTAAATGATTGAAGAAAGGGCCAGACAGGGTCCCTAGAAACATGTCAACTAGCTCTCTATCCGATAATGGGGGCTGCACCCTTTCAGCCAGATCCCGCCACTTCTGGGCATATTCCTTAAATCCCTCATTGCAAGCCATCCCTATACTTTGTAGCTGAGTACGAGTGGGCGCCAAATCAGCATTGTATTGGTATTGACGATAAAAAGCAGCAGCTAAGTCTTCCCAATTGTGAAATTCTGATCTCTCGAGTTGATAGAACCAGTCCAATTGTGTGCCTGATAAACTGTCTTGGAAAAAGTGTACCCAGAGGTCTTTATCAGATGAGTGGGGTTGGATCTTTCTGACATAGGATCTCAGATGCATCTTTGGGCAGGACAGTCCGTCATACTTAGCAAATGTTGGTACTTTGAACTTGGGAGGAATGATGATCCCAGCGACTAACCCTAGTTCTTCAAAATCTAAACCAGGTACCCTCTGCAACTCCATGGCTTCCAATCTATCCTCAAGATTCTTATATTTATCATCCGTCGGGGGATATTGTTGTTCGGCAGTAATCTTCGTCTTCTTCCTCTTCTTCCTCTTCAACTTCAGACTCAGAAGGTACCGCGCTCCTTTTCCTTTACCAGCCCCTTCATCAGACGTTGAGGGGAACTCAAGAACTTTTCTAGCATTGCTTTCAAACCTTCTTCAAAAAGTAGCTACTCCAGGCCTTTTCTTCTTTTTCTCTTTATTCTTCTCCAACAGTGCTTTGAGGTCCTCTTGACCCTTTGCTAAGGTCATGAGGAGTTGCTGGAATTGAGAATTATGTGCTTGCAGATCCTTAATCGTTTTCTCCAAATCCATCTTGCTGAAATAAACAGCAGAAAGATAAGGAAACCTGGTGTAAAGACCTGTTTATACATATGATGAATGGTATGTTATTCATGTAATGCATTCAAGGATTCAGAAATTCAAATTTGTTGCAAACAAAAAGGAACACACGTCATATTTAAGAAGAAATTGTTAGTATATAAGTGCCCCATGGGCAAAATATTACAAAATTCTTAATGTAAAAAGACATTGTGCATCCTCTTTGGTGCGATGTAAGTGTTGAGAGTTTCCTCCTCATGAAGTCGGCGGGTAAGCTCCAAAACCTTCTCCTCACTGGCATAGAAGCTGGCTTCAAAAGTATTCTGTTCTTCCTTGAGTTGGATCCAACTCTTTTTCATTTCTTCCCATGATGTTGGCATGTCAGGATGTAGGATGGTGTATGGAACCTCTCCTTCCATAACAGGCTCTATAATCAAAGGGAGAATGTGAGGTATGGCATCATAAGATTCTGGGGCGCGGGTTCGTACCCACTTGAGGTAAGGCTCAAGGGAGATGGAATTTTTTGTGCCCCAGTGTCTTACTATCCACCTTGTTGGGCATCCTCCAAGCTCTGATGAATCTTTGTCGAAGTCCTTGCGCATCGTTGTCGAAGTTAAAAACTAGGTCAGGAATCACCATGTCATGAGGTTCATCCCTCCGAGCGTATCCAAACTGTCTTAGAGCTAAACAGGGGTTATAGGTAATTCCTCCCCTAATGCCAAGTAGTGGGACATTAGGGAATTCCCCATAATGATCAATGATGATGACATTTTCTCTGGACCGAGAACACCAATGTATATCAGAATGTGTGAGGGTCATCAATGGTTTGTGACCACCTTAAACCCTGCTCATTCTTCAAAACTGATTGGTGGAAGGTGAGAAATAAACCACCTTGCTAGGAGAGGAGTACAACACATGAGAACACCTCTTTTCCTCATTGTCCGTGTGTAAAATGAGTGTAGGATGTCCCCAAGCAATGTAGGTATAGGATTCCTGGATATGAAAATCTTGACAGCATTCACATCTATAAGTTGATCAGGGTTTGGGAACAGGAGCAACCCATAGATAAGGAGTGCCACAATCTCTTCAAAGGCTTGTAGATCAAGAGAATTCCAGCAGTCTTGTGCCTTCTCAAATAGAACCTTTGCCAAGAAACCCTTGACACCACTTCTGGTTTCCCAATGTCCCTTGATGTCAGATGGTTGCAAGTGTAATGCTTGAGCAACATCTTCAGGCTTTGGTTCTTTTTCCGTACCGTTGTAGGGTAGTTAATTAAGAATAGGAATTCTCAAGAGTTGAGAAAATTCCTCCAAAGTGGGGTACTAGCTGGTAATCCGGGAATGTGAAACAATGGTGTAGGGGGTCGAAGAACTGGAAGAGAACTTTCACCATGTCTTCTTCAATGTTGGAGTTGACTAAGTTGAGAAGTCTACCATGTCTTTCACTGAAGAGAGAATTCTCTGGAATCCTGGAAGTAAGTTCCTTGAGTTGAGGAGGGATTCTCACAAGGTTGACTTGAATTGTTTTCATGCGAAGAGATTCCCATGACCTACAAAACAAGAACAAAGATGAAGATCAAAACCCTTGAAATGGTTAGTGGATGCATATGATGCTTTATGATGTTCATGATGGATGCACAAACACATGTACAAGCAAGTCACACAAAACCCTAGTTTCAGGCTTGCATGAGGTCTCATAGGTAAATACCCTCTTGAGTTTAGTTGGCTCAAACCTGTCCTATAAATAGTAATCGGGTTCTAAGGAGCTCAATATCACTGGATTGTTTTCTATGTTCATTGTTTTGGTTTAGCCACTTAACTAGCGACCAAAATATTCCAAGAAAACAACCCTCAATGAGTGTAGTATCGAGCATCTACCAACTTCAGACTGCACCAAAGTCGGTCATCTCACTACCCTTAATAAAAGGCCAAGATGGTCAAGTAAGATTTTAAGAGTTCATTAGTGCTTCATGACATCACTCAGCGGCCTCGTATTCTCTTTGATCGACTCAAAGGCTACCGGTACTCACAAATATGTCGCACTAATATAGCTATTGCTTCAACCATGTCGGTATACCCCGCACAGTTTCCACAACGTATTGCTATTTACCTATGAATGTTTCCCAAATCTGGGTAGAGGATTTCAAGCCCAAACAAGAGAACCAAATGTAAAGCAATCAAAGCAAACAATATAATCATGCAAAGGGTGATCTAAGCCCTAAGGTTACTCCACTTTTTAAAGTTTTCTCCAGCAGAGTCGCCAGTTCTGTGATACGGTGGGAGAACTGACTTGGGATTTTGCGTTTGTGTTCGCAAATGTTTCGGTTTAGAAAGACTCACCACCGACTTTTTATTGTATCCTAAGGAAAGGTCAAAAATCACAGGAAAGACCTTTGAGATGTTTACTTGGGTTCGGGGAGTAGATTATAGAAAGGGAAGGTATTAGCACCCTTTCTATCCATGGTTATCCATGGGCTCTTAGTTACTCGCTTAGATCACTTGCTTTGCTTTCCAATTGTTTGAAATGGTGCTCTTCAATTGTTTTGAAATGGTGTTTTGTGTGTGGTTTTGAAAGATGTTTTGAAAATAGGTCATCATTGTGGCAACCTTTGTAATGATTCTTGTTTGAATGTATACAAAGGTGTTTTTGTCTTTTGAAATTGTTTTTGAAGTTGTGTTGTGAAGTGTGTTTTGAAGATAGCAAGGATGTTTTTGCAAGCTTTGATCAAGTAACTAAGAGTCGTCTACCCTATTTTACTCAAAGATCTTTCTTATGTTTTTAACCCTTTTAATAGTGTTGTTTCACCATTGTATTTGGTGAACAACCTTGTGTTAGGATATTAAATGGGACAGGCGCGGGTCATCGTATAGACCATGATAGCAATAGTGTCAAGTATTTTTGGCAATTTTCTTGAGGGACTTGATCATTTGGTTTAGGCAACTCAGATAGCGTCATCGAGGGACTATGATCTTTTGTTTTTGTTTTTGTTTTGCCAAAGTACTTGACATGCATACCATGGCCCATTTTTGAAGGCAACAAGTGGATTGAAACCCTAGGGGTGCAAGTGTGCATTGTGTTTGGTTTTTTCATGCACTTTTATCTTGGATTAGGTCAAACTATTTGTTAATTTGATTTTTGCATACAAACCCTAAGTCTAATCATGGGCATAATTGAAAGCATTTAAAGGTGCGAGAATTTAAATTCTACACTATTACAACATGATATAGGGAGGGGGTACAAATTTGAATAGGGGATTTATTTTGCAAGAAATTAAACCCTAAATTATTACAACCAAATTGAATGTGTAAGGCATAATATTTAAATGCACAATATTTAAATAAAATACAATAAATAAATGTTAGATAAAATGTATTATGCAAAAAAGTTTTTTATTTGTTCATGTATGCAAAAAGTATTTTTAATGTGCAGAAATGTAAAGAAATAAATAAAAAAAGTCAATTTTAATTGTTTTTTGTTTTTTTAGGGCAAAACCCCTAATTTCTTAAGAAAATAAATATAATGTATTTATTTATGTACATAAATGTTATAATATGTATATAAAAAATGTATTATATTAAAAAAAGTAATTTTTAGTATAAATAATGATAAAAATAAAAATGTAATATTTTTGGTCTTTTTATTCTAATTATTTAATAAAACATAATATATATATATATATATATATATATATATATATATATATATATATATATATATATATATATATATATATATATATATATATATATATATATATATATATATATATATATATATATATATATATATATATATATATATATATATATATATATATATATATATATATATATATATATATATATATATATATATATATATATATATATATATAGATGGATGGATGGATGGATGGATGGATGGATGGATGGATGGATGGATGGATGGATGGATGGATGGATGGATGGATGGATAGATAGATAGATAGATAGATATGTTAAATATGTGAAAAATAAAATCAATTATTTACAAAAATGAAATATTTTCAAGAAAATGTTTTCAATGTGAATAAAAAATAGAAATAAAAATAAAAGTATTATCTACATTATTTTGTAAGATTAAACAAAATAATATAAAAGCACATAAAATGTTTTAATGCTAGTAATAATTAAAATAAATACCAAATAAATGTAAAAATTATAAAAAATATTTTTTGAGCATTTTTTATATTTAAAAATAAAATATCAAAATCAGAAATGAAATAAAAATGCAAAAATGATAAAAATACAAAGAAATGGGCCAGGGGGTGTGAACTGAAAATGCAAGTGTTAGAATCAAAACAAGCCAACCCATCCCAATAACTTCATCTTCTTCCTCTGTTCAAACACAAAAACACGCCTTCTGTGTACAAACTGCTATCTCCTGATTCAGTGCTTTTTTGACAAAACTCAAAACATGAAACTTGTAGAGCATCAAACAACGAATCTAACCATATAAAAAACTTAAGTTAACTCTCAAAGACCAGAGAGAATTTCTCTAGCCCTAATTTCTAACCTAGTTTTTTCAGAAAGTTCATGGATGAAATTCTCCTAGCACGATTAATATAAATGAAAACTAAGCACATGTATGGTTTCAGGGCTATGAATACAATATCTTTCATTCACAAACCTAAGTCTAACTATTCCTTGATAGAGAGATAGAAGTTCATGAAATACCTGTTTCAGTTGAGTTCGAGTTGGACAATGCAGCAACTTTCAATGGTGCTTGAGGTTCTTTTGAGCTTGCCTGATGTCCACTGAACCTTTCCCAATGCTTGGTTTGTTTTGAAGTGGCCTGAATCGTGCTACAGAACTCAACCTGTAAAGCTTCCAAACAAAACTGGAAATGTGTGTTAATGGAGTTACAGCAACTTGTGAATGGTCTGGATAGCTCGGGTAGATTGATTGGAATGTGTTTGAAGTAGTTTTGGACAAAACGCACGAGGGGATTTGATGGTGGCTTGAAGTTTGCAGAACTGGCCCTGTTTTGCAAGAAAATGGAGATTTTGAGTAAGAGGAGGTTTTAGTGGTGAAGAGCTCGTGCTTCTGGCTTGCTAGGGTATGAGAAACTTGTTTGACACTTTTGCTTGAGTTGGTTTTATCAGATGTGTGAGTTGTTGGCTTTTTGCATAATGCCTTGGTTATGAAGTAAAATGAGAAATGACCAAGAGCAGGCCTGTACAGGCTAGCTCTAACCCTGCATACATTGTGCAAGCTTGGCCCCAAGTTTGTGGATTTGGTTGACAGCATAAGATCTTATTCAAGGCTCAAGGATTAGTGGTTTGACATAAAGCAACCTTTTGCAAAAATGGAAATGTGCCTTTTACCATTTATGGATTAAACTTGTGTATAATATCCTAATGACCAAGACAATGCATTGGATCAACGGATTTGCATTAAATTATGGAGTACAAACTGGTTTAGAGGCCTGTAATTGTGTAATAAGCTAGCTTGGTCAGACTTGGCAAGTGGTATGAACATGTATTGGCCATGGTCACAGAGTGAGTTTTTGCCAACTTCAAGCATTCGATTCTCCCTAACCACAAAGGTGTTTGAGGAGTTCTTGGACAATTTGGAAAGCTTGCAACATGTACTATAATCCATATTTGAAGTGAAACTTGAAAATCCAAGTGGAACTATGTGAAAAATGGCCAAGAAGATGGGTCAAAATCCTGCCTAAACTAGGGCAAAATTTCTCTAAGTTAAAAGTTTTAGGTACCCTTATTCCAAAAATCATAACTTGAGATCCAAGCTTCTTTTGAGAAAACTTTGTGAATCAAAGTTGTAGACTTTGTGATGGACTATAACTTTCATGTTGTAAGTTTTGTTTGAATTCATTGGCATCTTGGTGAAAAAATGGGACAAAGTTAGGAAAAAATAAGAATTTTATAACTTAGAAAAATTCTAAGTTATGAAATTTTTCCATTTTAAACCCTAATTTGCAATTTTGGGTTTCTTGATGAACAAGTTTCATAATTTGACATGTCTTGATGAAAAATGACCCTTGGCACTTGATTTTGACCAAAAAGTCAAAGTTTAACTTTTCAGTGTACAGTCAAATTTTGATCAGTTGATTGAAAAATTCATCTGTCAATCCTATGCATTTGAGATCTTTTGAACTTATTGAATGGGACAAGATAATGTAATTGAGTCCTTGAGTCCATGGTTGAGCTTGATTTTCCATTGTCTAGGTCAAATAGTCAAAAATTACCTTTGCACAGTCAATACCCTAAAAATGACCATTTTGCCCTTTTGGTGATCTGTTCAAATTTCTTGTGGAATTGTGATCCAAACTTGATAAAATGGTTCATATGAGTTCATAATGTTGATGTGGGTCAAAATTCATGAGGTTTGACTGTCAATTGGACACAGTTGACTTTTCCCCAATACAGTTGATTTCTAGGTCAACTACCCAATTGACTGGGCAAAAATTTGAATCAAGGCTTGAAACTTGGTATGGACAAACTTGTGAGTCCAACATAAAGTATGAAAGTCACTTTGGGCATTGTATGGCAAAACATCCATGTACAAACTCAAACCCTAATTTAGGTCAACAGTGCAAGGAGGTGTCTTGAGCAGAGCAAACCCTAGCTTGATATTGAGTTCCAAGAGTCTTGTGATGAGAAATGTTGATGAAATGAGAGGGCAAATTTTGGGGTACAACACATTGCATAACAGGTCTCCCAGTACAGGTCTCTCATGTTCTCGTTGTTTATTTCAGCAATGGCTTTCCAACAAGACAAGTGAGATCTTCAAACTCAAGAAGCTCAGTTCAGGGACGTATTCCTAAACCTATCCAAGGGGCAGGAAGAGTTGAAAACACTCCTCGTCGGGAACTTGGTCAAGAAAAATCCTGAAGATAATAAGGACGAACGGCTGGAACAACTGCAAGCTGAGTTAGGTGCCGTGAAAACCCAGATGTTGGGGCAGATGGCTCTTATCCAAGGCTTAGCTCAGGAACAAGAAGAGCTGAGAACCATTATCAACCAGCTTCATCAAGACAAATACAATAGTATAAAGCAAACAGTCGAGGACAGGGACCAAGTCATTAATCAGCCTCCAAGAAGACAAGGGTCTGGTATGGTAAAGAATGGACCTCTACAAGTTGTTACCATCTCACAAGTCCAACAACCACCTCGCTAAAAGTAACGGGTTAATCAGAGTAAGCCAGATACGCCCAAAAGGCAGTTCACCGAGCTCAACATACCGATGTCTCAAGCTTTACAACACCTGTTGAGATTGAATCTGGTGACGTTAAGGGACCCTCCTCAAAATCCCTACATAACCTCCCCAAGGTACAATCCTGATGCAAGGTGTGCATACCATTCCAATAGCCCGGGGCATGATACTGATGACTGTTGGGCATTGAAAAACAAAATTCAAGACATGATCAATAAAGGAGCATTGGAATTCACACAAGATGGTCAGGCTGAGTTCTTTTACCATCCCTCCAAAGCTCACCATTTGAAGTGACGAAGTCTTGAGACGAGAAGACTTTTTGTTCATTAGAATTTTCAATTTGTAATTTTCTTTTGATTGTTCAGACATTTATTCATGTCAAACTTTGTTACTTTATCAATGCATTACATATGTCTGTTTTGAATCAATCCATTCGTATTCACTATATTCAAATTTCTTTCATTTTTGTGATGTTCAACTATCGATTTAAACATTCTAAGCCTTTAGAAGGAGGATGACGAAAATGATATCAAAATCTCTATGGTATGCATTTGAACAGACCCCGCTGACGATGTACATGCATTGTTTCAAATCCTAAGTAGTAGAGTTATAAGGAAGATAATCCCTAGTCAACCCCCTTTGAGCCAAAGAAGTTGGAGTTTTTTTTCTTTTCACAAATTAAAACCCTTAAATTATAACCTAGGGCAGGGTAGTTTTCTCAGTTAATCCAGGTGCGCAATGAATGGCATCAAAGAAGTCCTTCCAAAACAAAAGACTGTAATGGTTATGTATAATCGGAAGGACAGGCAGTCATTATCTCTCAAAAGTAAAAGCCCATTAAGTCAAAACCTGTGAAGGAGACTTAAGAAAAAACTGGGACATCCCGCTGACTGTAATCACAAAAGAAACAGTTCAGGAAAAAGACAGGGATGATAAAATCAAAAAGAAAGAGGTCCTGCAAACTCTCAACAAAAATGACTGCCTGTTCAAAATAATCTGTCAGTATTCGAACAATCACTGGAATATCAGAGCAAAGACTCAAACGAGATCTAATGCACGATTAGTTGGGTTTAGGATCGAAGAACATCATGAAGAACGGGTGGGTACAAATACATTTTGAGCCTTTATCCTTTGTTTCTTGAACCGTGAACCAGGCCACGTTATAACCCTTAAAAGTCCTAGCTGAAGCATGGGTTAGTTCGAAAGCATATTGTTACAAAAGGTATCCTGACTCTTGTAGGACTTGCTGTAAATCCTGAGTTGACATCACATTTTACAAAAACTTGTTTTACTAAAAAATGCATTTTTAAAAAAATTCAAGACAGACATAAGCTTTGCATTCTTAAAATAACATTGTTTGCATATGACTATTTGTTGAACAGCAGAGAAATTCGCACGATAAATATCTAGTGAACAAAAACCTTTTCAATAAAAAGGGTCACCTCAAGTGGAAAAAAGCACTTCCAACCAAGGGGCACGGCATGATCATTGTCCATCATCTGGGGAAGTCAAGTAAAGATTCAAGTAATCTCTTAAAGATGACAAATAGCAAGGGGAAAATCTCCATATGAGTCACTTGGGGCATTGGACATGAGTTCCAGCAACGAATCTTGCATGATCAAACATCTTCTGGTAGTATGGCAACACAGCACTACCGACAGTGACAACTCCCTACACCCTGAGAGCATGGACATAGTCAGAAAATACTATGCATGAACAAAGACCTGCTAGGTTGACAGGCCTAGGCAAAAATATGGGCATCCCGACGAACCAAAAGGGTTCGGGCAAAAATTAGGGATAAAAACAAAAGAAGATTTGTACACCCGGCAAGTCGAAAACCTGAAAAGGTGGCTTGGGCAAAAAAGGGTATCTCGGTGGACCGAAAACCCGAAAGGGCGGTCCAGGAAAAAATTAGGGATCAAAGCGTACGACTATGTCCCGTCATCTCGTCACTTGCCTACCAGAAGAAGATTTGTCCTTTCAATCGGCAATTACCAAGCACCTCATAGGTTGGGATAATACTCGGTCCACAAGGCCTCCGCAGGCACCTTCTCCCGTAGATACAGGGGCAGAAAAGTCTCGATGCAAAGCCATCATCATATCCTCAGCACGCATCCCAGTAACATCCACTCCCCGCAGAGTAAGAAAAAGACAGTAATTTTAACTCTCCCCAGCTAAGGCTCGCAACCGCAAATGAGTCGGCAATATTCTTCCCAAGCAAAATTTATCCATCATCAGCACTAGACAATTATCCCCAGTGGAGTCTGGAAAATCTTCCCCAGTGGAGTTTGGAGAATCATCCCCAATAGACTCTGGAAGATTGTCCCCAGTAAAGCCTAAAAGGTCATCCCCAGTGAAGTCGCAACTGGAAAATCATCCCCAGCGGAGTTCATTCCTTTCACCAACATAAACTCAATCCCCAACAGGATTCAGTATCGCCAGCAGTGGTAATTCATCCCCAGTTGAATTTATCAGCGGAATCCTCAGCAGAGCATGTCTTCCCCACAGAGTCATTTCCTCGTCAGTCTATTCCCCAGCGGAGTTATTCTCTCCTGCGAGTTTATTCTCACAATCATCTTCATTCACTATCCCCAACGGAAACGAAGAATTCAACTCTTTTTCTCTAGCATCTATCCGAGATTTATTTTCCCAGACTAAAAACATCACATCTTCATACATCATAACATGCATACGCATCATACAACACAAATCTCATTTATTTTGAGAACATCATTGCCTGATGCATATCATGCATTACATATAGCTAACCTTTACCTTTCAGGAAAGATACAATCAAATTCTCACAAAATTCAAGCTATGAAGCCTTACCTAGGTTTCTTCCCAGTTCAGATGCAGTTTTACCTAAACTCCTCATGAAGCAGCCTTACCTAGGTTTCTTCCCAGTTCAGATACAGTTTTACCTAAATTCATCATGAAGCAGCCTTACCTAGGTTTCTACCCGGTTCAGATGCAGTTTTACCTAAACTCCTCATGAAGCAGCCTTACCTAGGTTTCTTCCCGGTTCAGATGCAGTTTTACCTAAACTCCTCATGAAGCAGCCTTACCTAGGTTTCTTCCCAGTTCAGATGCAGTTTTACCTAAACTCCTCATGAAGCAGCCTTACCTAGGTTTCTTCCCGGTTCAGATGCAGTTTTACCTAAACCCATCATGGAGCAACCTTACCTAGGTTCCTTCTCTTTCCCGATGTAGTTTCACCTAGACTCATCCTGGAGCAACCTTACCTAGGTTCCTTCTCTTTCCCGATGCAGTTTTACCTAAACCCATCATGGAGCAACCTTACCTAGATTCCTTCTCTTTCCCGATGTAGTTTCACCTAGACTCATCCTGGAGCAACCTTACCTAGGTTCCTTCTCTTTCCTGATGAAGTTTCACCTAGACTCATCCTGGAGCAACCTTACCTAGGTTCCTTCTCAGATCAGATGCAGTTTTACCTAAACCCATCATAGAGCAACCTTACCTAGGTTCCTTCTCTTTCCCAGTGTAGTTTTACCTAAACCCATCATGGAGCAACCTTACCTAGGTTCCTTCTCTTTCTCGATGTAGTTTCACCTAGACTCATCCTGGAGCAACCTTACCTAGGTTCCTTCTCTTTCCCGATTCACTTTTACCTAAACCCATCATGGAGCAACCTTACCTAGGTTCCTTCTCTTTCCCGATGTAGTTTCACCTAGACTCATCCTGGAGCAACCTTACCTAGATTCCTTCTCTTTCCCGATGAAGTTTCACCTAGACTCATCCTGGAGCAACCTTACCTAGGTTCCTTCTCTTTCCCGATGCAGTTTTACCTAAACCCATCATGGAGAAACCTTACCTAGGTTCCTTCTCTTTCCTGATGTAGTTTCACCTAGACTCATCCTGGAGCAACCTTACCTAGGTTCCTTCTCTTTCCCGATGAAGTTTCACCTAGACTCATCCTGGAGCAACCTTACCTAGGTTCCTTCTCTTTCCCAATGAAGTTTCACCTAGACTCATCCTGGAGCAACCTTACCTAGGTTCCTTCTCTTTCCCGATGTAGTTTCACCTAGACTCATCCTGGAGCAGCCTTACCTAGGTTCCTTCTCAGATCAGATGCAGTTTTACCCAAACTCCTCACCAAGCAACCTTACCCAGGTTCCTGCTTGGTTCAGATGCATTTTTATCCAAACTCCTCACAAAGCAACCTTACCTAGGTTCCTTCTCATAAGCCCTACTATCCAGGTTTCTTTTCTCTTATCTCCAGACAGCAGTCCACAACACTGTAAGACCCAGACCTATCAAACATGATCGGTTTCATCTTTCCCTATTAGGTCGCGATGCAGCCTGTACACGGCTAGATACGCAGTTCACTTCCGCTTCCTCAAGGCAGAGATGTTTCCTCCGTTGAGTACGGACGATCGAAGTTCATAAATATCAGCAGAGATGATTCCTCAGTTGAGTACAGACGATCGAGGTTCCTAAATATCAACAGAGATGATTCCTCGGTTGAGTACAGACAATCGAGGTTCCTAAATGTCAGCAGAGATGATTCCTCAGTTGAGTATAGATGATCGAAGTTCCTAAATATTAGCAGAGATGATTCCTCTGTTGAGTACGGATGATCGAAGTTCCTAAATATCAGCAGAGATGTTTCCTCCGTTGAGTACGGACGATCGAAGTTCCTAAATATCAGTAGAGAAGTCTCCTCAGTTGAGTACGGACGATCGAAGTTCCTAAATATCAACAGAGATGATTCCTCAGTTGAGTACGGACGATCAAAGTTCCTAAATATCAACAAAGATGACTCCTCAGTTGAGTACGGATGATCGAAGTTCCTAAATATCAATAGAGCCGACTCACCAGCAGAATAACGGACGCCGAAGCTCCTAAATTTCTACTTCTCTCAACAAAGATCAGCCTTCCCCAGTGGAATCTTCCTCAACGACAGATATACGAGCTCTCGCTAAGGAATCTCTTATGCGATCGACACTCCTTCAGATGGCATCTTTAAGCCCATCCCCTCGTCAGTAATTTCCAAATGGCATCTGTAAGCCCATTCCTGACATCACAAGATAATTACCACTTCATGCGAGTGCAAATTTCTGGGCACTCTAGTGTTCAATCCTCTTCCACCTTCGGATCACGAAAGGCACGAAAGCCAATCTAAATCTTCAGGTTTAAGAAGATTGAACAGGGGCAGTTGTTGTACCCCAAAATTTTCCCTCCCATATTTCTCAAAACATTTCAAGAAAGATCCCCAAGTTGCTCAAGGTAGTCCAAGGGTTGGCCAGACAAGCTCTCTCCTAAGGCAGTTTACCTCAAATTAGGGTTTCATGTTGCATCAAGATACTTGAGTCCAAGGGACCCCAAATTCTCAACATTATCCTAATATGTTCTCAAGATCATCCATGTCAAGTTTCAAGCCTTGCAGAGGAAGTTTGCTAAGTCAATTGCTCAAAGGCCTAAAAATCGACTGTGCTAGGGCAAAAGTCAACTGTGGCCCACATACAGTCAAACTTCAAGATTTTTTATCAACATCCTCATTTTGAAGTATATTTCATCATTTTATCAAGGGTTGATCATGATTCCTCAAGGATTGCTCACAATTCATCAAAACTCAAAAGTTGCTAAATTAGGGTTTTGTAAGAAAAGCCAACTTAACTTTGATCAAACATAACTTTCTCATACTTTATCAGAAATGACCCATCCAAAGCTCATTTTTAAGAGGATTTAATTCCCTACAATTAATATTCATCTCCCAAGTTCAAAATATGCACTCACAAGAAGATATAAATTTGGACATTATAGGTCATTTGGAAAAGTCAACAAAAACACCTTTTGGTTCAAAGCTTCTTACATGAACATGGAAGATCCAATTGAGCTGAAACCAAAGAGGTTTCTTAGGGGACGTCCTAAGCTTTCTAAAAAGTCCAAGAACACCCTCATAAGGTTAAAATTGAGAGAGATATGCATTGTCAAAGTTGGACAATTTTTGAAAAAATGCATGAAGCAAATATTAACCAAACTTGGATTTTTTCCAAATGGGCCTATCTTTTCAAGTTTGAAACTCATTCCTAACATGGTCCAGGACCTCTAAGCCCACCCATACATTTTTTACTATTTATGCTATTTATTTTGATATTTTATTCATTAAAATTCAGAATTAAATAAATAAATAATAGAAATAATGTAAATTTTGATGTGAATCCATTTTGGGAAAGTTTTATGATGGTTTATGTCAATTGATTTCGTGCAATAACTTTTCAAATATGTCCAGGTTCATCCACATGTGAAAATGACATAAAATCATCAAATATGGCATTTTTTTCAAATCTTGATCATGGTCTTAAAACACTACATTATGAGGGAGATTCTTTCCATGCTTTCTTGTCTCCTCATTCTCCTCTATAAATATAGAGCCATACAAGCTTGAAAGGGACGAAAATTCTCTCTAAAAAACTCTCGAAAAGCTCTTCAAAAAGCTCTCTAAAAGCTCTTCAAAAAGCTCTCCAGAAATCAAAGAATTGGTGCAAGTCATATCTTGAGGTTCCGGTCTCTCTCAATTGACATCAAGCCTCAAACCATCCTCTTGAAGTCCTCAAGAGTCTTACAAGGCCCAAGATCAATCCATCACACGCCTAGCACGCCCTCCATTTGACAACACCGGTTTGGTAAAATTTTAAACTTTGAATCTCTAATTTTAATCACATTTTATGGTATGCTAACGTTTGTTTGAGTTTATATAGAACAGTTGTGGATGGTTGAATCATAGGTTCCATGCAAGAATCAAAGAACACCATAGTTAGAGCATGAAGCTTTCGAAGATTCGGGCCTAGGTATTTCTGATGATTGCACCCCCTGTTTACTTTTGCTACTAGGCCCATCTTTATTTTCATGTTTTATTCGTTTTATTTATTTCTTTTAATCCCTTTTATTTTTTTATCAATAAACAAATATAAAAATCACATAAAAATAGGTTTTGGATTTTTTCTTAATTAAATTTTAATTTTAGGTAAAACTTTAATTTCTTTTTGTAAATAACTTAAAAATAATTAGAATAAATAGGTTTTATTACTAACTTAATTATATTTAATTTTTTCCTAAAATAACCAAAGAAACCAAAATAGGTCATGTAATTATTTTTATTAATTAATTTAATTAACTAATTAATTGCATATTTAATTTAGAAAACTTATTTCTTTTATTAAAAACAACAAAAAAAACAATTTTTCTTTTAATTAGGTTAGAAGGGTCAAAACCTTAAATTCTCGTCGATCTTAATTCTTCTCGCGCGTTTTATTTTTATTATTTACCATATTGATGTAACTGCCTACAGTTTGTAATAGTTTAATTAGGACGTTTATTTACATTTATCGCTTTATTTTCAAAGGATTTGTTTTTGGCTATGTAAATACCCGAAGCCTTGTAATAGCGTAGTTTAAATTCCGCATTTTAAATTCCGCAAATTATTAACTGTTAGATGTATGATATAGGGATGCATGACAAGAATGTATGATTAATTTTAAAACAGTTAGATCACCCTAAATGTGCAAATATAAATAAACTGAAATTGAATCATTCGTACATGCGCACTCCTAGGGTACACTCCCACTTGGTTGCCTTCGGTAAACGGTCATTGAGTATAGGATATTTTAGTGGTCGTCCTTTTGTCTAAAGATCATATTTACCTCGGAAAAGTTGCCTCGGAAAGGTTGCCTCGGATAATTGATCTAAGACATTAGGGTTATTACTAAGACGTCCTAATATTGCTTTAGTGACCGTATGTCCCTCTTTCGAATTGACCCTCAAACTCCAACGACGGTGCTACCTACTCACTAATAGTGGGATAGCATTGTCTAAAGGAAACAAACATAGAACGATTCCTTTTTTCGAATAGGTAGATTAGTTCTTAAGTACTTGCTCAATCAAAACGAAACTTTTTCACACTTACACTCTTTTTACGAACAAGTTTTCAAAAACACTTCATTACACTCTTGAAGACAGAAGCAAGAGTTAAATCGAAGTTAAAACAAAAACTTTTCAAAACCCACAAACACAAAGAAAACAATTTTTAAAAATAATGAGCAAGTACCTAAGAGCCCGTAGATAACTACGGATAGAAAGGGTGCTAATACCTTCCCTTTCTATAATCTACCCCCCGTACTCAGAAATATCTCAAAAAAGGAATTTTTATGTGCTTTTTTCCTTTCCTTGTTGGATAAAATAAAAGTCGGTGGCGACTCTTGCTTACCGCGACATTTTGCGAAAACAAACGCAAAATGCAAACCAGCATTCCAAAAATAGTCTGGTTCTGGCCACCGTATCACACAAGGTTATCGGGGATGTGGGTGTTATAGTGATTGAAAATATATGGTTAATGATGACGTGGTGACTAAAATTAGGATCAACGACATCATGATAAATTAAAGACAATGGTTAAAATCGATGACAACGGAGAATCTATCGTTTAGGATTTGTGACCCAAATAGAAAGGTAAAGACAATGGGTAAAATCAACAACACTGGAGAATCTATCGTGCAGGATTCCCGATCGAAAAAGAAAGGTGAAGACAACGGGTAAAATTGATGATAGCGGAGAACATATCGTATAGGATTCACGACCCAAAAAGAAAGGTAAAGACAACGGGTAAAATCGATGATAACGGAGAATCTATCGTATAGGATTCGCGACCCAAAAAGAAAGGTAAAATCGACGATAATGGAGAATCTATCGTGTAGGATTCGCGACCCAAAAAGAAAGGTAAAGACAATGGGTAAAATCGACGACAGTGGAGGATCTATCATGTAGGATTCGCGACCCAAAAAGAAAGGTAGTGATAATGGGTAAAATCGATGACAATGGAGAATCTATCGTGTAGGATTCGCAACCCAAAAAGAAAGGTAAAGATAATGGGTAAAATCGACGACAGTGGAGGATCTAACGTGTAGGATTTGTAACCCAAAAATAAAGTTAAAGACAATGGGTAAAATCGACGACAACGGAGAATCTATCGTGTAGGATTCGCGACCCAAAAAGAAAGGTAAAGACAACGGGTAAAATCGACGATAGTGGAGAATCTATCGTGTAGGATTCGCGACCCAAAAAGAAAGATAGAGATAATGGGTAAAATTGACGACAGTGGAGGATCTATCATGTAGGATTCGTGACCCAAAAATAAAGGTAAAGACAATGGGTAAAATCAACGACAACGGAGAATATATCGTGTAGGATTCGCGACCCAAAAATATTTGCAAAGGGTAAAGATCGGCGTATGATCGATGATCCAAGAGAAGATAACATGAGGGTAAGATCTATGGAAAATTTGCGATCCAAGAAAAGATAACATGAGGGTAAGATCTATGGGCGATCTATGAACCAAGAAAAGATAACACGAGGGTAAGATCTATGGACAATTTGTGACCCAAATAGAAAAGATAACATGAGGGTAAGATTTGTGGACGATCCGTGACCCAAAAAAAGATAACTAGATGGTGGGTGTTGTACCCCAAAATTTTCCCTCTCATTTTATCAATATTACTCATCACAAGACTCTTTGAATTCAAGATCAAGCTAGGGTTTGCTCTGCTCAAGACATCTCCTTGCATTGTTGACCTAAATTAGGGTTTGAGTTTGCACAAGGAATTTTGGACTTCTAATGCTCAATGTGACTTTCATGCTTCATTTTGGACTTATAAGTTTGCTCATACCAAGTTTCAAGCTTTGAATCAAATTTTTGCCCAGTCAATTGGACAGTTGACCTAAAAATCAACTGTATTGGGGAAAAAGTCAACTATGGCCAATTTACAGTCAAACCTCATAAATTTTGATCCATATCAACATTATGAGCTCATATGAACCATTTGATCAAGTTTGGACCACAACTCCTCAAGAAATTTGATTAGATCATCAAAAGGGCAAAATGGTCATTTTTAGGGTTTTGACTACAGAATGGCAATTTCTGACTTTTCACCTAGCCAATGGCAAGTTGGGTTCAAGCATGGATTCAAGGACTCAATGGCATCATCTTGACCTATTCACAAGGTTCAAAAGATCTCAATTGCATTGGATTGACAGATGAATTTTCCAGTCAACTGATCAAAAGTCAATTGTACACTGAAAAGTCAAACTTTGACTTTTTGGTCAAAATCAAGTGCCAAGGGTCATTTTTCATTAAGATGTGTCAAAACATGAAACTTGTTCATCAAGAAACCCAATTTTGCAAATTAGGGTTTAAGATTGAAAATTTTCATAACTTAGAATTTTTTAAGTTATGAAATTTCCTTAATTTTTCCCAACTTTGCCCAACATTTTCACCTTGATGCAATTGGATTCAAACAAAACTTCCAACATTAAAGTTGTAGTCCTCCACAAAATCTACAACTTTTATTCACAAAGTTTTCTCAAAAGAAGCTTGGATCTCAAGTTATGATTTTTGGAACAAGGGTCCATGAAACTTTTAACTTAGTGAAATTTTGCCCTAGTTTAGGCAGGATTTTGACCTATCTTCATGGAAATTTTTCAACTAGTTCCACTTGGAATCTCAAAATTCATTTCAAATATGGATTGTATAGCATGTTACAAGATTTCTAAAATGTCCAAGAACTCTCCAAAATCATTTTTGGTTAGGGAGAATCGAAGGTTTGAATTTGGAAAAAACTCACTTTTGATCCATGGCATTTTCATGTTGATACAAGTTGCAACTTCCATCCAGCATTGTTTGTACTTGATTACAGGTCCCTAAACCCTTTCATACTTAATAATTAAATGCAAATCCATTGGTTTGAGGATTTGTTCTGATCATGGGAGGATTACACAAGAGATTAATCCAAAAATACCAAAAAGGCAACATTGCCATTTTTGTCAAATTTGCTTTATGTCAAATTGCATTCTTGAGCCTTGAACCAAATCTTGGACAGAAAACAAAATCCACAAACTTGGGGCCAAGCTCACACAATTTATGCAGGGTTAGAGCTAGCCTGTACAGGCCTGCTCTTTCTCACTTCTCATTTTTGCTTCATAACCAAGAAACTTGCCAAAATCACATAACTTGCATATCTGTTAGAACCAACTCTTGCAAGCATTAGAGACAAGTTTTGCACATTGCCTTGAGCCAGAAACATGAATTATTGAACCCTCAAGCCTTCCAAAACACAAAATCACCTTCCTTTTGTAAAACAGGGCACTCCCTGCGGTTTCACTTCCATCTCACAAGTTACTCGTGCGTTTTGCCTCAAACTTGTTCCAATACATTCCATATAACCTATCCAAGCTATCCCAATCATTGGACACTGACTGTAACTCCATTTGCAAGCTTCACCATTTCTATTATCAGCTTGTGTAGGTTGAGTTCTACAAGCTTGTTCAAGCAAATCTAAAGCAAACTAAGCATTGGGGAAGATCAGACGAAGTTCAGGCAAGCTCCCAAGCACCTCAGGTCTCACTGAAAAGCTCCACATTGCCATACACGAGTTCAACTGAAACAGGTTTTTGTCAACTTCCTATCTCTCTATTTAGGAATCATTAGGCTTAGGTTTGTGAATAAAAAATGTAGTACTCATAGCCCCGAAGCTGTACATATGCTTAGATTTCATTTAAGTTAATCGTGTTAAGAGAATTTGATTCATGAACTTCCTGAAAAAGTTAGGTTAGAAATTAGGGCCAGAGAAATTCTCTTTGGTCTTTGAGAGTTAGATTGAGTTCTTTATATGGTTGGAATCGTCTTGAAAAATGTTATGACTTTGGTGTTATGAGTTTTTGCATTAGAGCATGTATGCAGGTTTTCCAGATTTTGTACAGGCGCGCGTATTTTTGAACGAAGGTTGAAGATGAAGCTGGAACTGGGTTGGGCCTTTGTTTCTTGATTTTGACACCCCCCTCTTTGCTGACTGCACCCCCTGGCC
Organism: Vicia faba; assembly: GCA_948472305.1. NCBI lineage: Eukaryota > Viridiplantae > Streptophyta > Magnoliopsida > Fabales > Fabaceae > Vicia > Vicia faba. The sequence continues at coordinate 74,070 of CATIWC010001310.1, read as the reverse complement.
CATTTGTTTTATATTTTCATATTATTTTCATTTCTTTTTATTTCTGACTCCATTTTATTTTTTCCAAATATAAAAAATTACTAAAAACATTTTCATAAATGTTCATATTTTATTTTGTATTTTTTTAATTATTTTTCTAACATAAAAATAATTTTTAGATAATATACATTTATTTTATTTAATAAAAACTTAAAAATAATACATAAAAATATTATACTTTTATTTTTTATTATTTATACTTAAATAATATTTTTTCTAATATATTTTTATTTTGTATATATTTTATTTTATTTTATTGTACATATATATACTTTCTTAAAGAAAATTAGGGTTTTTACCCTTAATAAAAAAAAATTATTTCTTTTTTAATACATTAAATATTATATTTTTGCATACATAAAAATAAATAAAAACATCTTTTACATATTTATCATATTTTGCATATTTATATTTAATTTGTTTATTTAAATTTTGTTTATTTATTATTTGTTACAAAGGAATTCAATTTGGATGTAATAGTAAATCTTAGGGTTTTATTTTCTTGCAAATATTCCCTATTCAAAAATGTATCCCCCTCCCAATATCAATGTTGTAATAGCTTAGGTTTATTTTACGCACTTTATGCTTTCAAATATGCCATGTTAGAGATTAGGGTTTGTATGCAAATGTCCAAAATCAAAACAAATAGCTTGACTAATACAAAGACAAAAAAGCATGAAAATTGACAACACAATGCACACATGCACCCCTAGGGTTTCATCCACTTGTTGCCTTTAAAATGGCCATGTTATGCATGTTGAGTATCTTGGCAAAACAAAAACAAAACAAAAGATCATAGTCCCTCGATGACGCTATCTTGGTTGCCTATACAAAATGATCTAGTCCCTCAAAAAATTGCTAAAGATACTTGGCAATATTGCTATCATGGTCAATACGATGACCCGCGCCTGTCCTGTTTAACATCCAAGTACAAGGTTGTTTACCAAATGCAATGGTAAAACAACATTGTCAAAAGGGTTAAAAATGTGTAGGAAAGATCTTTGAGTAGATAGGGTAGACAACTCTTAGTTACTTGATCAAAACTTGCAAAAACATCCTTGCTATTTTCAAACACACCTCACAACATAATTTCAAAACATTTCCCAAAACAAACTTTCAAACATTAAAACATCTTTTCAAAAGACAAACACCTTTGTATATATTCAAACAAGAATCATTACAAAGGTTGCCACAACGATGGCCTCTTTCCAAAACATTTTCAAAACCATATACAAAGCACCATTCCAAACAATTGAAAAGCAAAAGCAAGTGATCTAAACAAGTAACTAAGAGCCCATGGATAACCATGGATAAAAAGGGTGCTTGCACCTTCCCTTTTCATAATCTACCCCCCGAACCCAAGAAAACATCTCAAAGGTCTTTCATGTGCTTTTTGACCTTTCCTTTGGATAAAATAAAAAGTCGATGGCGACTCTTGCTAAACTGAAACATCTGCGAACACAAATGCAAAACCTCAAGTCATTTCTCCCACCATATCACAGTGGGATATTAGGATAATCCGCGACCCATGGAAGGACATCAAGAGGGGGGGTATTAGGACAACCCGCGCAAGATGACAAGATGGTGGCATATTAGGAAAATCGGTGACTCGTGGAAGGATATCAAGAGGGGAGGTATCAAGATAACCCACGACCTACACAAGATGACAAGATGGTGGGATATCAGGATAGTCCACGATCACGGAGAAAGGTGAGAATAGCATAATTCTGATAGCGTCGTATGTTAAACAGATACCTAATCGAAAAAGGAGGAGACAAATGATAAATGAGAACTGACTACCATATGAGAACTGGAATTTGAATTAATTATCGAACGAGAACTAACTATCGGACAAGAACTGTTTTTAGAATTAATTATCGGATGAGAATTGACTACCAGACAAGAACTGGGTAACTGACACGGATAAGTGTTTGGGAAACTAACACATACGAATGTTTAGAAAATTGACACAAACGATTGTTTATAAAACTGACACGGATGAGTGTTTAGAAAACTGACACAAATGAGTGTTTAGAAAACTGACACAGACGAGTGTTTAGAAAACTGACACGGGCGAGTGTTTAGAAAATTGACACGAATGAGTTTTTAGAAAACTAACACGGATGAGTGTTTAAAAAACTGGCACGGGCGAGTCTTTAGAAAATTGACATGGACGAGTGTTTAGAAAACTGACACGGACGAGTGTTTAGAAAACTGACACAGACGAGTGTTTAGAAAACTGACACAGACGAGTGTTTAGAAAACTGACACGGACGGGTGTTTAGAAAACTGACACGGATGGGTGTTTAGAAAACTGACACGGATGAGTGTTTAGAAAACTGACACGGATGAGTGTTTAGAAAATTGACACGTACGAGTGTTTGGGAAGTACAATGTAATGACATTGTTAGCTGGATATTATGATGTAACGAGGGACGTCAGCTGAGGGTTTGGGAGTGATATCCCCTTGTGGTAATGTATTGTTGTATTTAAATGATTCAGGCTTTTCGTGTAAGGCATTTGATCTTATGCTTCGTATGCATGTTTGAATTTCTTTTACCACAAAGATCCATTATGATGGATCGGCTACGCGCTTTTGAGGATGCAATGTTATGTAGTGATAAATATATGTTCAAATAAATAGACTTCATGGGGATGAGTGAAGGCTTGTTGGGAACCGTTATCCATCACTAGGGATGCCAATAAGAACTAGCGCTGGAAACTCGTGGTACCATGGATCACTGGGGATACTGATAAGAATTTTCACTAGGAGTTCGTTATTGCAAAGCTCATTAGGGATGATGATAAGAACTTGCAAGGAGCTCACGATACCGAAGATTATTGGTGACTCTTCTGGAGATTAAATTGCTGACAAAGCGAGTTTATAGGTACGCTGCTGAATTATGAATTATATTGCGGGGAAGAGATAATCTGGCCCGACTTCCCGGCATCATGAACCGTTGAGGGGATGGTAGGACTGAATATGTCAAAGAAAGGATACTAAACACCATGTGGATATCTTCGAATACTTGCCCTAAGCTTACTACACACTAGGGAATTACCTATGAAATCACTTGAGGATGTAAAGATGGATATGGACACCTGTGAATGCCCCGGTTTAGCTTTGCAGATACCCTGATTTAGCTCTCGGGGGATGGGCACTTGCGCGTCTCAAGTCAAATAATGAATCCGGGCTTTCTGAATTCACTTGGGGAATTAGGTTTGAAATTGTCTGTACCAGAAGAGAACGACTTCGTGCACTGACTAGGTCGGGGAGACCGTGATGATGCTTTTAACTTGATTGTAGTTGTCTCGTACAACATAAATGGCTTGAGCAGCTTTGCGAGTATGGATGATGAATGCCCTTGTCTATGGGATTTCTGAAATAATTTGTATTAAATAGAAAACTGGAATATTCGTGCCACAATACGATATGAGATGGCCTGCCCCAATCTCTTGAGTCACGAAATAAACTGCTCTTGATTATAGCTTTCTTGGAGATGTTTTTCGAATCTCGACATGATTTCCTCGGGTTGAATGAATTCTGAATAGATTTCTCGACGCGATGGCCCTGATTGATAGAAACTTGAGATTTATCGACGTGATAGCTTCAGATTGGTCAAGCTTGAAGAGATTTATCAACATGATGGACTCGGATTGACTGAATGCCTACTCAACAAAGTATTCTCATGCTGGTCTTCTTTCACTCAATAGAGTCACTATAAGTCTGCCCCAGAATAAGATCATTCATTAATATGATTTACTTTTCGACAGATTTCTGAAGAAATTTGTCCCTTGGGATAATCAAGTTTTCATTTAATGCTTATCATGCAAGCTTACTTGATTTTTAAGCACTTTTTCATATGCAAAGAAATGTTTTATTATGAGAATAATAATTCTAATGCAAATCTCATGCTTGTCTTGAAGTTAGAAAACTTTTATTGAAAAGATGTTGAAACATCAAAAGAATTTTTGTTGTACAAAATACAGTAAGAACTGGAGTGATACCAACTCAAAAATTTTAGCAAGCCTCTTAGGAGTCAGGTTACCGTACTCTCATTGTGGTATTGCTTTCGAATCAACCCGATCTTCAATAAGGAATTTCAAGGGTTGTAACGTGGCATGGTTCAAGGTTTTTAGAAAAAAAGATTTAAGGCTCAAAATTATTTGGTGCCCAACCATTTTCTGTGATGTTCTCCAGTCCTAAGTTCAGTTAACTCGATACGAACACTTATCTTTTGAGAGGAGTTTATAATAATTGAGGAATCACTGAGATTTCTTGGACATGGCAGTCACTCAACTCTTTCATTTTTGGCGTCTGATCACACGACTTGGTTCCTTGCTAAGGATTTTTATTTAGTAATCCCTTTTTGCTTTTCGCGCTTTTTGCTTTCCCTAAATTTTTCCTGGACAAGTATCCTTTTGAACTTGACTCTGAAGTCCAGCAGGTTGCCCTGACTTTTGCCTAAGCAACTTGTTTTTCAAGTTTCAATTTAGCGAAGCTTTTTGTCTCTTTATTTTTGAACAAGTCATTGATCTTTGCGTCATCTTCGATTTGTTAGAAGTGTATGTGACTACCTGATTCCTTTATTAATGAGAGATAACCATTATGGTACCGTCATCTGTTGACCTCCTGATGTGCGAGAGATATCCATGGGGATATCGTTCTCTTTGATGCACACTACTGGTAGATAAAGGTTAGCCATTGCGGTTTTGACTTTCCCCATCCTTTTGATGGATAACCATTGTTGTATCCTTAGAGGCGCACTCTTGATTAGTTCTGAATGCTCGATCGGATTAACTGAAATCTACCAGCCCCAGGGTTAAAATGAGGGTTTTTTCCGAACAGAAAATAAACTCCTACTTCGAAGGCTCCGAGGGGTTAACGATGGTCTATCTCCCTTATATCTTTGATATTTAGGGATTTGAAATAATGCATGTACATCATCAATAAGATTTTATTCAAAAGCATACGACTAGAGACTTTGCGTTTTTCAGGTCATCATCCTCCCCCTAGAGGTTTTGTTGTATTAACAAGAGTAGAGTATCAAAAGCAAGTAAAATAATAAAAACATAAATGAGTGAATATGAATGGATTAGTTCAAGGCAATCATATTTAATGTATTATGATTTAATATAAAAAAGCAAACAGTTTTGCATACAAGAAAGTACTGAACAAAACAAGAAAGATTACAAATGATAATGAAAATGAAATTAGAAATTTTCATGTTGAGGAGGCTTCTTCAGGCTTGACTTATTTGAGGAGACATTCTTTGTGTAGCGGTAAAAATCAGAGGTCAAGCTATTAATTAACTTGACTCGCAAATAAGCAAAAGTCACCACCGCGCTTTATTATTTCTAAGGAAAGAGGAAAAGAGCGAAATAAAACTCATACGTAAATATGCAATGCAAGAATTAAATGCGGGTGCAATAGAGAGATCTAAAGTTCGGGGATTGATTATACAAAGGGAAGGTGTTAGCATCCAATGTATTTGTAGTACTCTACAGGAACCTCTTATTATATCTATGTATTAAAATTAGTTATTTGCTAAAATATTATTTTAAAGGAATTTTGAAAATGCAACGACCTAATGTCGAGGTTTTGGCTTAAAAGAGTGTAAGTTTAAAAAATGAGATTTTTGGAGATCTAACTTAAGATTAGCAAAACTTAAAGATGGATGAAGGAATTCGCACAATCATATAAAATACACTCGATGACATGAAGTCAACGAATTAATCATTTCCCTTGGACTCAAACACAAAAATAATAATCAGATGAAGACCGAATAAGAATCGCGCATAAGATAAAAATGGATAGTAACCATAGTCCAAGAATTAAAGAACCAATTTTAGGTTTTTTTTCTTTATTAAGTGGCTTATAACAAGCAAAAAAAAAGATCAAGTGAGCAAAGAGAAGATAAATGCTCAAGTGAGCAAAGAAAAAAGGCATAAAGTAAAGAAAATAAAATGCTATGGATGATAAATGGCATAAAAGAAAAGAGAGGAAAATATAAAGTGTGGAAATATAAATTATATTAAAGTAAAGTTAGTATAATATAAAGTTAATAATCTGATTTTGGATAAGTGTAATTTCATATGGAGCATACAATGTATTTACCCGTACATGTTAGAGAAGTGACACTTTGAAGTTCATTCTCTTATACATGTAATACAATTAACAATCATGCGAAATCAAGATAAAGTCAATGAATATACATCATGACAAATTTATCATCAATCCCAAGTACCTTGAATAATCAAAAGACCATTTAGAGGTGGATTGGAAATGATGAAAGTTCATCAAATATCCGATAAGCTTAGATGAACTAAAAAAAACTCAAATGCTTTCCAAATTGATTCAAATAAAAATAAAAAATAAAAAATAGATAAAGAAGAATAAGATGAAGTCTATAATAAAAATAGTATAAATGTCATAACTTTCTCAACTTTTTTATGAAATTAAACAAATGAGTAATGAAAATTTATCTACTCAATCTCACAATCAAGGATCTATGCTCAAAATAAATAAATAAATAACAAAAAATTACAACAAAAAAGAAAAAGAAAATTAAACAACAATAAATCACGTTTGCTTTTGGAGGCTAAAGACCACTTTTCAACTCTTGATTTTGAATCAATAGAGTTTCCTTCCAAAATGGTGATAATTATGGTACTAAATAAATAAATAAAGAATAAAAATGTAATAGAATTAAATAAAGAACAAGTATAATAGCCTACATATTCAATAAAAGGAAGAAACAACTTGAAAGAAAATAAAGAGAAAAAAAGAAAAGAGTTTTGACTTAGTTTAATTAATGATTTATGGTATTGTTTATCCCAAATGAAAGAAAGAGATGTCTTATTTATAGGGTGAATGAGGTGGGAGTGTTGATGTGGCAATCCATGTAATTTTATGAGAATGGTTCTTGGTTATTGATAAGTCCAAGTTGGCAATCTATGTGAAGTGTGAGAATGATTATTGACTATTGATAAATACAAATTGACAATCCATGTGAAGTATTTGTACTACATTATAGTGGTCCAAACTTTTCTTTATTGACACAAAAAAACAAAATGACAAAGTAGTAATAATAATAATAATAATAATAATAATAATAATAATAATAATAATAATAATAATAATAATAATAATAATAATAATAATAATAATAATAATAATAATAATAATAATAATAATAATAATAATAATAATAATAATAATAAAAAGAAACTAAAAGTATTAGTAATAATAATAAATATAAAATAGAAAATAAAAGAGACATTAAATTAACTATTTATGATTTTTTTTCTTGAATTAAAATAAATGAAAATAAAAGTGAAAATTAAAAGATAAAAAATAAAATACATATAAGGAAGTAAAATGAGTTATATAAATTTTTCTAGTTTTTTTTTTGAAATAAATGATACCAGTATATAAATTTAAATTAATAAAAGAACATATTTTTGATGATTTTTTAGTAAAGAAGTAAAAATAGTAAATAAAAGAAAACATGATGCTAAGTACATTTTTTTGTGATTTTTTAAATGGAAAAGAAATCATGAATAGAACACAATAAAAATCAAATTCCACTAAATTCATAAATGACTTCTTCTAACGTTTCTATTTTTTCGTGGCTTTTCAAAGCATAATCAGTTTTTGACTTGTGAAGAAAAATTATAGATGACGTCAAGAAGAGTCATATGCACAAGGAACCGCTCAAAATATCGAAATTTGAAGAAGTTATGAATTTTTTAAATATGACTTAAGAATTGACAAAAGTAGGTCAAATCACTCGTGAACACTTGCTATGCAATAATGCAGATGGAGAGTGGGATCGTATGTCAAAAATTAGGGTATTACAGATGCTCCTATTTAAGTTTCTTCTATCGGAGATATGAAGATACTTAAATATAATATAAAGCCCGATTTTTGGCCCTAAGATACCACAAAATGGATATGATATGAATGAGTGCAATGAATTATTTTTGACACTTTTTTTGTATATGATATGATATGATATTCGAGATATACTTTGTGGGAATAAGTCCTGAAACAAGAAATTTAGTAAACTCAATGAGATGATATGGCAAGACATGCTGGTAAAACACAAGATATTTGGCGTTCTATCAAGGCAACAAGAAGCATCCATCAATACTTGAAAGGAGAAAACCCTTGGAAATATAGGGGACATCCAAGCATGACGTTAAATAAGGTGAAAAACACTATACTGGGGACATTGATATCCAATTAATGACTTTGGATGACAACAATTATGAAAGAGGACCATGACATCCAATTATTGGCTTTGGATGAAGGTAAAAAGATTTATGACATCCAATCATTGGCTTTGAATGAAAATACGACCACGGCATTCACTGACTTGCTTCGAATGAATGGAAAACGGATGTGACATCTAATGATTAGATTTAGATTAAAAGACGACCCCGATATTCAATGATTTGCTTTGAATGAAAGGAAAAGGATGTGACATCCAATGATTAAATTAAAAGACGACCACGACATTTAATGATTTGCTTCGAATGAAGGGAAAAGAGATATGACATCCAATGATTAGCTTTGGATTAAAAGATGACCATGATATTCAATGATTTGCTTCGAATGAAGGGAAAAGAGATGTGACATCCAATGATTAGCTTTGGATTAAAAGACGACCACGACATTCAATGATTTGCTTCAAATGAAGGGAAAAGAGATGTGACATCCAATGATTAGCTTTGGATTAAAATACGACCATAACATTCAATGATTTGCTTCGAATGAAGGGAAAAGAGATGTGACATTCAATGATTAGCTTTGGATTAACAAAAAAGATGAGACATCCAATTAAACGGCTTTGGATTATGGCAAAAAATCATGACATCCAATATTTGCTTCAAATGACCGAGAGAAACATGATATCCAATATTAGCATTGGTTGAAAGTGAGAAGCAACAACACGCCCAATATTAACATTGGACAGAAGGAGAAACAACACATTCAAGATTAGCATTGGTCGCAAACAACACACCCAATATTAACATTATAAGGAAGAGAGACATAACATCCAATATTGTTGTCAAATGAAAAAGAAAAAGATGGACAGACAGACATCTGCTTTAGTGGGTGCCAAGTAAGTTGAATTTTGACCATAAGGAAAGATGTTGATAATAACAAGACCTCGGGAAATACAAACAATAGTGAAACACTCTTCGAGCTGTGCATAATATTGAATTTTGTTGTGCATGATGTATGAGTGACCAATGCATGTAATGAAAATAATTACGACGACTGAGCTAGACTCTTTTGTATGGGAAGATTGGAATATTTTTCCTCAACAAAGGGAACAGTGCCAACTTTGCTTCTCGAAAGATATCTTGAACAACCTTCTGTTACAACTTGCCAAGTGTATAAAATTGTTGATCCTTTCAGGAAGGACTGATGATATATGTTTGGGGATTGCCCCTGATTAATTGATAAATGCTTCAGGTTAATTGATCATTGCTTCAGTTCGACTGATTCTTGAAATGACTATTTCACTGTGCACTTGAAACACTTGCCTCAGTATTAGTCATTAAGAAGAAATTTTGATAAACTTGTAAGAGAAGCAATGACTGATTAACAAATATGAGAATAAGCTCCAACAGGACTCTGAAGCTAATTGCCCCTGATTAAAACATAGACCAAGTTTCTTGACAGTTTGAAAATTCCTTGATAATGAAAATATGTTTGCACATAAAATTGTTCACCTAAAAATGGTAATTTAAATGCAAAGCTCATGCAAAAAAATTAAAATCAAAATCATTATTGGCAAGACATCATTGCTGAAAGAGCAAAGAGTTCACTGGCTAAAACACGATGGTTTAAATATTTGAAGTAAAAGATGAACTAAGGGGTCATTGGTTAAAACACAATAGTTTAAACTAAAAGATAAAGCAATTGCATAATTCCAAGAGTAAAATATTAGTGGAAACTTGGGAGTCAGTTGACAAAACCTTGTTGTAGTATGTAAGTCTAAGAGTGCCTAAGAGGGGGGTGAATTAGGTATATAAAAATTTATTCGATTTTATGAGAATACTTGTAGTAATTTGTGGTTAAGTGTTTGAAGATTTTTGACTATATCTTATCTTTTCTTGATTATGGTGATGAAAACGATAAAAGCGGAAAAGTAAAGAACACGGCGATATATCCTGGTTCCCCTCACAATCCGAGAGTACTCCAGTCCCCTTTCCAACACGAAAGAGATTTCACTATAGTTTAGAATGATTGTACAACCTATGCTTACTATCTAACCTATAGGGTGACCAAAGGTTCTTATCACCTTTAAGGTCAAACAAACACTAATGTGAATGAAGAACAATCCTCTTCAAATCACAACACTTACTTCCAACAATCCTGGATAGTAAGGGAATACTTTCTTTTTGTAATACAATGATTTATTTGAAAGAGATGGAGAGCACTATCAATCTTTGATTGATCTTCTTCTTCAAGAAAGAAACAATTCTCAAGCAATGATTATAAATGTTCACAATGAATGTATGAAACTTGTAATGATTTCTTAATGAAAATGTATATGGCAAGTTTCACAAAATTTATGATTTGTAAGAACACTTGAAAGTTTGTAAGAATATGCAAATTTGAATGATGAAAATTGTTAATTGAAGAAGGTTATTTGAATTTGAAAAACTGCACAATTTATAATGTCACAAATACCTCTTCATTCATGCCATTTGATATGAAAAGATGCAATGCAATCATGAAATAATACCATTTGAATTATGTTCAAAAAACAAAAGAAAATCTGTACTGGTTTGTTGGGAACCGGTTTCGACCCAGGCAGAACCCGGTTCCTAGTGAACGTTATAACCCAGAATTCAAAAATAACACGCAGGAACCGGTTCCCCTATAGGTACAACCCGGTTCCTGGTACAAATTCCAGGGAAGTGATTTTTGAACAAGTTTGGAACCCGGTTCCCTGTTAGGTAGGAACCGGTTCCTGAAAGTTTATTTTCAAAAAATCCTTTTGAAAAAGATCTCAAACATAGTTTTTCTTATTGTTAAAAATGTGCGATATGTATATGATTATGAATGCATATTTGTGAACATCTATATTCAAGTTTAAGAATTATTTATACCTTTGGATATTTGTTGTTTCTTTAATAATTCTTCTTCTAATCTTCAAGACTTGTAACAAGGTTTTATATGATATTGATAAACTTTTTGCACATCCTTTGAATGTTGATATCCATGTTGTCTTCATCAAAACCAATGCTTTAAACATGACTTGAGAAGCTTGCAATTACATTCTCCCCCTTTTTGATGATGACAACCAAGTCTTGAAAACAATTCTTGAAATGTTTATGTTGTTTTGTGTAGCAAAAATGTTAAGCAAATGCAAGGCTCCCCCTAAGTCCATGATTCTTTGAATTTTGGAGTGAGTTTTATGATAGTTATTTTGGCCTGCAATTTCTTTGAAACAAAACAACACATATGCATATTCTTATCCCCCTTTGTTAACATCAAAAAGGATGGGGAAAAATAGTGAAACAAATTCATTTAAAAAACACAAACAATTTTAAACACAACCACACACTAAAACACGAATATAACGAATTGTACGAACAACATATAACAACGAAACATAAGAAACCTAAACATCACGAAACATAAGATGGAACATTGTCTAGACATAACAAAGTAAAACACGAAAATGAAAGAAATGACATAGAAATTAAAAGTAAGTCTTTAGTCTTCATCCTCATTCATCTCATCACCATCATCTTCACTTCCATTTTCACTACCACTTGGTCTAGGAACAAGTTCCCAAACTTGATTTCTCTCGAATTGATTTAATTCTTCTTGCATAGCAATAATCCATTGATCATCTCCTAAGGCTTCATCAACTTTCGTAGGTTCAATTTGAGAAACAAACGCCATGTTTAATAAACATCTTTTAGATTTAATCTTGTTGATACTCCTTGGCTAATGTCACCAATAATTTTGTCAATAGGATGGTCTCTATGAGTTCTCCATTCTTTTGGTAGATCATTGATGTTTGAATCTTGTTGTACAATGTCTTCTTGATTTTCCGGTGATTTCACAACTTGATCATTTGAAAGTTCTTCCGGGGGTAAATCTATAGGATCATCATCATCACACACAACTACTTCCTCTTTAGAGGTGTTAGTTTCATCAAAAGATACATGCATAGATTCTTCAATAGTTAAAGTTCTTTTATTATAAATTCTATATGCTTTACTAGAAAGAGAATAACCAAGAAATATACCTTCATCGGATTTCTCGTCAAACTTACCGAGATTGTCTTTGTCATTGTTAAGAACAAAACACTTGCATCCAAAAATGTGGAAGTGAGCAATATTTGGCTTTCTTCCTTTGAAGAGTTCATATGGAGTCTTCTTTATTATAGGTCTAATGATAACTCGATTTTCAACATAACATGCCGTACTAACCGCATCCGCCCAAAAATATTTAGGAAGATTTGCATCACTAAGCATTATTCTTGCAAGTTCCACTAGAAACCTATTCTTTCTTTCAACTACTCCATTTTGTTGTGGAGTTCTAGGTGCTGAAAAATTATGAGAGATACCATGTTCTTCACAAAATTCTTCAAATTGTTCATTTTGGAATTCTCCACCATGATCACTTCTTATGGATACAATCTTTAGTGATTTTTCATTTTGGATTTGCTTAGCATACTTCTTAAAAGCTTTAAAGGCATCACTTTTCTTCACAAGAAACAAAGTCCAAGAATATCTAGAAAAATCATCAACAATAACCAAAGCGAATACATTACCTCCGAAGCTTTTTGTTCTTGATGGACCAAAGAGATCCATGTGTAACAATTGTAGTGGCCTTGTAGTAGACACCACATTATTAGATTTGAAAGATGATTTTGTTTGTTTCCCTTTTTGACAAGCATCACAAAGTCTATCTTTGACAAATTTTCTCTTAGGCAAACCAATGACAAGATCACGCTTGATTAGTTTATTCAAGTGTTCCATATGAATATGAGCAATCCTTTTGTGCCAAAGCCATGAATCATCATTGTTTGCCATGAGACATTTTACCTACAAAGATGGATCATCAAGGGAAATCATAAATATATTATTAATTCTTTACCTTTGAGTTTTACCTCATTGGTTGCCTCATCCATAATAAGGCATTCTTCTTTGTTGAATTTGATCTTGAACCCTCTATCGCAAAGTTGACTTATGCTAAGAAGGTTGTGCTTTAATCCTTCAACATAGAGAACATCCTCAATTTTAATGGATGGAGGTCTGCCAACTATTCCAACGCCAAGTATCTTTCCTTTGGTGTTGTCTCCATAGGTGACATACCCTTTGGCTTTATGTACTAGATATGAAAATTGGTGTACATCTCCTGTCATATGCTTTGAACATCCACTATCAAGATACCAAACATTTGATGTGGATTTCAAGAATACCTCTTCTTCATCGTTGGAGTGATGCGATGCCATTAAGGCTAAGTTTGCACATTCGTCGCTTTCCGATTCCGATGAACTGCTCATATCATTATCTTCCCATGCTATGTAGGCATTCTTTTGTTTTGAGTCCTTTCCTTTGAATCCATTTTTCTTTGGGAGATTTGGACAGTTTGGCTTGATGCGTCCTTGCTTTCCACATTCATAACATGTGACATCTTGTGTTGATGTGGAGGCTTCTTTATCTTTATGCTTATAAAATTTCTTTCTTTTGACAAAGTTAGCATTATGAAGATTATTTTTATGACCAAAATATTTTCCTAACCTTTTTACAAGAAGCAAGAAGTTTTCATCTTCCTCCGATGCATCTTTATCTTGACTTTCTTTTGAATCAACTTTCAAAGCAATGCCTTTGGATTTCTTCTCATGATTCTCATGTTTTTCAAGCCTTCCAAGTTCCGTCTCATATTCTTGATGCTTTCCGAAAAGTGTTGCGGAAGTCATAGTTGCTAGGCTTTTCTTTTCGGATATTGCCGTCACTTTTGGTTGCCATTCCCTAGTTAAAGACCTAAGCACTTTAAGATTTAATTCATCGTTAGTTAAAGTCTTACCGAGTGCCTTCAAATGGTTTGTCAAGTGAACGAATCTCTTTTGCAAGTCAAGGATGGATTCTCCGGGCAGCATTATGAATAATTCATATTCTTGACTCAAGGTGTTCAATCTAGACCTTTTGACTTCGGCGGCTCCTTCATGAGTTTCTACAAGAGTATCCCAAATTTCCTTTGTCGTTGTACATGCCGATACTCGGAAAAATTCATCCATACTAAGAGCACTTTGGAGAATATTGATTGACTTTTTGTCAAAGAGAACTTTTTTCTTGTCATCGTCATCCCATGATGCTTTAGGCTTTGATGACCCAACACCATTGACAACACACACCGGAGTAAATGGACCATTCTCAACAGCATTCCATATTTCTTCTCCTTGCGCTTCAAGATGAGCCTTCATGCGAATTTTCCAAAAGTCAAAGTATTCACCACAAAACAATGGAGACTTGTTGTTACTACCACCATCTTTGAAAACCGGATTTTGATTTGCAGAAGCCATTCTGGATCTTTAGGAACAAGTTACCTATAACTTGCTCTGATGCCAATTGTAAGTCTAAGAGTGCCTAAGAGGGGGGGTGAATTAGGTATATAAAAATTTATTCGGTTTTATGAGAATACTTGTAGTAATTTGTGGTTAAGTGTTTGAAGGTTTTTGACTATATCTTATCTTTTCTTGATTATGGTGATGAAAACGATAAAAGCGGAAAAGTAAAGAACACGGCGATATATCCTGGTTCCCCTCATAATCCAAGAGTACTCCAGTCCCCTTTCCAACACGAAAGAGATTTCACTATAGTTTAGAATGATTGTACAGCCTATGCTTACTATCTAACCTATAGGGTGACCAAAGGTTCTTAACACCTTTAAGGTCAAACAAACACTAATGTGAATGAAGAACAATCCTCTTCAAATCACAACACTTACTTCCAACAATCCTGGATAGTAAGGGAATACTTTCTTTTTGTAATACAATGATTTATTTGAAAGAGATGGAGAGCACTATCAATCTTTGATTGATCTTCTTCTTCAAGAAAGAAACAATTCTCAAGCAATGATTATAAATGTTCACAATGAATGTATGAAACTTGTAATGATTTCTTAATGAAAATGTATATGGCAAGTTTCACAAAATTTATGATTTGTAAGAACACTTGAAAGTTTGTAAGAATATGCAAATTTGAATGATGAAAATTGTTAATTGAAGAAGGTTATTTGAATTTGAAAAACTGCACAATTTATAATGTCACAAATACCTCTTAATTCATGCCATTTGATATGAAAAGATGCAATGCAATCATGAAAGAATACCATTTGAATTATGTTCAAAAAACAAAAGAAAATCTGTACTGGTTCGCTGGGAACCGGTTTCGACCCAGGCAGAACCCGGTTCCTAGTGAACGTTATAACCCAGAATTCAAAAATAACACGCAGGAACCGGTTCCCCTATAGGTACAACCCGGTTCCTGGTACAAATTCCAGGGAAGTGATTTTTGAACAAGTTCGGAACCCGGTTCCCTGTTAGGTAGGAACCGGTTCCTGAAAGTTTATTTTCAAAAAATCCTTTTGAAAAAGATCTCAAACATAGTTTTTCTTATTGTTAAAAATGTGGGATATGTATATGATTATGAATGCATATTTGTGAACATCTATATTCAAGTTTAAGAATTATTTATACCTTTGGATATTTGTTGTTTCTTTAATAATTCTTCTTCTAATCTTCAAGACTTGTAACAAGGTTTTATATGATATTGATAAACTTTTTGCACATCCTTTAAATGTTGATATCCATGTTGTCTTCATCAAAACCAATGCTTTAAACATGACTTGAGAAGCTTGCAATTACATTCTCCCCCTTTTTGATGATGACAACCAAGTCTTGAAAACAATTCTTGAAATGTTTATGTTGTTTTGTGTAGCAAAAATGTTAAGCAAATGCAAGGCTCCCCCTAAGTCCATGATTCTTTGAATTTTGGAGTGAGTTTTATGATAGTTATTTTGGCCTGCAATTTCTTTGAAACAAAACAACACATATGCATATTCTTCTCCCCCTTTGTTAACATCAAAAAGGATGGGGAAAAAGAGTGAAACAAATTCATTTAAAAAACACAAACAATTTTAAACACAACCACACACTAAAACACAAACATAACGAATTGTACGATACAACATATAACAACGAAACATAAGAAACCTAAACATCACGAAACATAAGATGGAACATTGTCTAGACATAACAAAGTAAAACACGAAAATGAAAGAAATGACATAGAAATTAAAAGTAAGTCTTTAGTCTTCATCCTCATTCATCTCATCACCATCATCTTCACTTCCATTTTCACTACCACTTGGTCTAGGAACAAGTTCCCAAACTTGATTTCTCTCGAATTGATTTAATTCTTCTTGCATAGCAATAATCCATTGATCATCTCCTAAGGCTTCATCAACTTTAGTAGGTTCAATTTGAGAAACAAACGCCATGTTTAAGCAAGCATCTTTTAGATTTAATCTTGTTGATACTCCTTGGCTAATGTCACCAATAATTTTGTCAATAGGATGGTCTCTACGAGTTCTCCATTCTTTTGGTAGATCATTGATGTTTGAATCTTGTTGTACAATGTCTTCTTGATTTTCCGGTGATTTCACAACTTGATCATTTAAAAGTTCTTCCGGGGGTAAATCTATAGGATCATCATCATCACACACAACTACTTCCTCTTTAGAGGTGTTAATTTCATCAAAAGATAAATGCCTAGATTCTTCAATAGTTAAAGTTCTTTTATTATAAATTCTATATGCTTTACTAGAAAGAGAATAACCAAGAAGTATACCTTCGTCGGATTTCTCGTCAAACTTACCGAGATTGTCTTTGTCATTGTGAAGAACAAAACACTTGTATCCAAAAATGTGGAAGTGAGCAATATTTGGCTTTCTTCCTTTGAAGAGTTCATATGGAGTCTTCTTTATTATAGGTCTAATGATAACTCGATTTCTAACATAACATGCCGTACTAACCGCATCCGCCCAAAAATATTTAGGAAGATTTGCATCACTAAGCATTATTCTTGCAAGTTCCACTAGAAACCTATTCTTTCATTCAACTACTCCATTTTGTTGTGGAGTTCTAGGTGCTGAAAAATTATGAGAGATACCATGTTCTTCACAAAATTCTTCAAATTGTTCATTTTGGAATTCTCCACCATGATCACTTCTTATGGATACAATCTTTAGTGATTTTTCATTTTGGATTTGCTTAGCATACTTCTTAAAAGCTTTAAAGGCATCAGTTTTCTGCACAAGAAACAAAGTCCAAGAATATCTAGAAAAATCATCAACAATAACCAAAGCGAATACATTACCTCCGAAGCTTTTTGTTCTTGATGGACCAAAGAGATCCATGTGTAACAATTGTAGTGGCCTTGTAGTAGACACCACATTATTAGATTTGAAAGATGATTTTGTTTGTTTCCCTTTTTGACAAGCATCACAAAGTCTATCTTTGACAAATTTTCTCTTAGGCAAACCAATGACAAGATCACGCTTGATTAGTTTATTCAAGTGTTCCATATGAATATGAGCAATCCTTTTGTGCCAAAGCCATGAATCATCATTGTTTGCCATGAGACATTTTACCTTCAAAGATGGATCATCAAGGGAAATCATAAATATATTATTAATTCTTTTACCTTTGAGTTTTACCTCATTGGTTGCCTCATCCATAATAAGGCATTCTTCTTTGTTGAATTTGATCTTGAACCCTCTATCGCAAAGTTGACTTATGCTAAGAAGGTTGTGCTTTAATCCTTCAACATAGAGAACATCCTCAATTTGAATGGATGGAGGTGTGCCAACTATTCCAACGCCAAGTATCTTTCCTTTGGTGTTGTCTCCATAGGTGACATACCCTTTGGCTTTATGTACTAGATATGAAAATTGGTGTACATCTCCTGTCATATGCTTTGAACATCCACTATCAAGATACCAAACATTTGATGTGGATTTCAAGCATACCTCTTCTTCATCGTCGGAGTGATGCGATGCCATTAAGGCTAAGTTTGCACATTCGTCGCTTTCCGATTCCGATGAACTGCTCATATCATTATCTTCCCATGCTATGTAGGCATTCTTTTGTTTTGAGTCCTTTCCTTTGAATCCATTTTTCTTTGGGAGATTTGGACAGTTTGGCTTGATGTGTCCTTGCTTTCCACATTCATAACATGTGACATTTTGTGTTGATGTGGAGGCTTCTTTATCTTTATGCTTATAAAATTTCTTTCTTTTGACAAAGTTAGCATTATGAAGATTATTTTTATGACCAAAATATTTTCCTAACCTTTTTACAAGAAGCAAGAAGTTTTCATCTTCCTCCGATGCATCTTTATCTTGACTTTCTTTTGAATCAACTTTCAAAGCAATGCCTTTGGATTTCTTCTCATGATTCTCATGTTTTTCAAGCCTTCCAAGTTCCGTCTCATATTCTTGAAGCTTTCCGAAAAGTGTTGCGGAAGTCATAGTTGCTAGGCTTTTCTTTTCGGATATTGCCGTCACTTTTGGTTTCCATTCCCTAGTTAAAGACCTAAGCACTTTAAGATTTAATTCATCGTTAGTTAAAGTCTTACCGAGTGCCTTCAAATGGTTTGTCAAGTGAACGAATCTCTTTTGCAAGTCAAGGATGGATTCTCCGGGCAGCATTATGAATAATTCATATTCTTGACTCAAGGTGTTCAATCTAGACCTTTTGACTTCGGCGGTTTCTTCATGAGTTTCTACAAGAGTATCCCAAATTTCCTTTGTTGTTGTACATGCCGATACTCGGAAAAATTCATCCATACTAAGAGCACTTTGGAGAATATTGATTGCCTTTTTGTCAAAGAGAACGTTTTTCTTATCATCGTCATCCCATGATGCTTTAGGCTTTGATGACCCAACACCATTGACAACACACACCGGAGTAAATGGACCATTCTCAACAGCATTCCATATTTCTTCTCCTTGCGCTTCAAGATGAGCCTTCATGCGAATTTTCCAAAAGTCAAAGTATTCACCACAAAACAATGGAGGCTTGTTGTTACTACCACCATCTTTGAAAACCGGATTTTGATTTGCGGAAGCCATTCTGGATCTTTAGGAACAAGTTACCTATAACTTGCTCTGATGCCAATTGTAAGTCTAAGAGTGCCTAAGAGGGGGGGGGGGTGAATTAGGTATATAAAAATTTATTCGGTTTTATGAGAATACTTGTAGTAATTTGTGGTTAAGTGTTTGAAGGTTTTTGACTATATCTTATCTTTTCTTGATTATGGTGATGAAAACGATAAAAAGCGGAAAAGTAAAGAACACGGCGATATATCCTGGTTCCCCTCACAATCCGAGAGTACTCCAGTCCCCTTTCCAACACGAAAGAGATTTCACTATTGTTTAGAATGATTGTACAGCCTATGCTTACTATCTAACCTATAGGGTGACCAAAGGTTCTTAACACCTTTAAGGTCAAACAAACACTAATGTGAATGAAGAACAATCCTCTTCAAATCACAACACTTACTTCCAACAATCCTGGATAGTAAGGGAATACTTTCTTTTTGTAATACAATGATTTATTTGAAAGAGATGGAGAGCACTATCAATCTTTGATTGATCTTCTTCTTCAAGAAAGAAACAATTCTCAAGCAACAATTATAAATGTTCACAATGAATGTATGAAACTTGTAAGGATTTCTTAATGAAAATGTATATGGCAAGTTTCACAAAATTTATGATTTGTAAGAACACTTGAAAGTTTGTAAGAATATGCAAATTTGAATGATGAAAATTGTTAATTGAAGAAGGTTATTTGAATTTGAAAAACTGCACAATTTATAATGTCACAAATACCTCTTCATTCATGCCATTTGATATGAAAAGATGCAATACAATCATGAAATAATACCATTTGAATTATGTTCAAAAAACAAAATAAAATATGTACTGGTTCGCTGGGAACCGGTTCCGACCCAGGCAGAACCCGGTTCCTAGTGAACGTTATAACCCAGAATTCAAAAATAACACGCAGGAACCGGTTCCCCTATAGGTACAACCCGGTTCCTGGTACAAATTCCAGGGAAGTGATTTTTGAACAAGTTTGGAACCCGGTTCCCTGTTAGGTAGGAACCGGTTCCTGAAAGTTTATTTTCAAAAAATCCTTTTGAAAAAGATCTCAAACATAGTTTTTCTTATTGTTAAAAATGTGGGATATGTATATGATTATGAATGCATATTTGTGAACATCTATATTCAAG
Source organism: Vicia faba (assembly GCA_948472305.1). NCBI lineage: Eukaryota > Viridiplantae > Streptophyta > Magnoliopsida > Fabales > Fabaceae > Vicia > Vicia faba. Next base: position 53,688 of record CATIWC010001310.1, on the reverse strand, counting down.
TTTAAGAATTATTTATACCTTTTGATATTTGTTGTTTCTTTAATAATTCTTCTTCTAATCCTCAAGACTTGTGACAAGGTTTTAAGATATTGATAAACTTTTTGCACATCCTTTGAATGTTGATATCCATGTTGTCTTCATCAAAACCAATGCTTTAAACATGACTTGAGAAGCTTGCAATTACATAGTATGCTTTCAAAAGTAACCTAACATCAATTAGGTCTTTTAAGGGTTATAACATGGTCAGGTTCACGGTTTATGAAACAGAGGATAACCTTGTTGTAGTATGCTTTCAAAAGTAACCTAGCATCAATTAGGTCGTAACGTGTAGACCTGGAATTGGTCATTGATGCGGGTAGGCGCACGACTAGGGCATCATAATCTCTGATATTCTCATGGTGTGGTCAATTATGTGTGCTCGACAGAGGATCAGATTTAGTGGGTCAAAGTTATTTGGGCCATGCTGAGATAGAAGTGGATTAGGCCAATTCTAGTCATTGGGTCAGTCTAAAACAAGATATATATCATAAAGACCAATACTTTTCTTTGACTTTTGGAATTGAAACAAAAACAAAAGATTTTTGGAGACAGATTCTTCATTTACTAGAAGATAATAGGCATGATGGAAAATATGTTTTCATATATGATCAACATAAGGTAGACACTTTTATCAAGAAATTTCATGGAGGAACCTTGATAAAAGTCCTTATGATAGATGCAACAAAGGCAGTATGTTACAAAGCTTGGAAAAAAGATGAATGAATTAAAACAGCTAGAACAAAAAGCTTGTGAGTGATTAATATGATGCTGACTTGAAGAAGGTGTGATGTAAGTATACATTTAGCTTTTATCAAAAATATGATGTATTTTTGAATAACATTAGTGGGTCTTTTACTAGCACAATCATAATGGCCATGGATAAACAAATTTTAACAATGCATGATTGGATTAGAAAATATTTAATGAATAGAGGGACAACGAGTGTCTTTAAGTTTGATAGATAGAAACACAATGTGATTCCCGTGGCTAGGAGAAGGTTAGATCATGAAGTTATTTTATGTGGTCAATGAGTTCCAACTTGGATTTGAGAGAAATGTTGGAAAATCCGCCATGCTTAGGATCTTATTGGAATCTCTTGTAGTAGTATTGTGGTTGCAATGAGTTATTAAAAAACACTTGAAACTTATGTAAACAATTGTTAGATGAGAGAATCTTAGATAATACTAATTTAGTGTGAGCCTTATACATGTCATTTATATGCAACCTAACATTGAGGTTGGTGAGATGTTGCCACCATCAAACAAAAAATTTGAAATTTAGATAAAAAGATGAAGGTTGTGAAAGATTTAGAAGGCCTAATATTTTTTATAGGTACACAAATTGTGATAAATTTGTCACAATCTTAAGAACTGTAAGATCATAATAGTGAATATGGTTGTTTTGAAAAGAAAGATAAATTGTTTTTTCAAAAGTAATGGTTATTCATTATATTTGTTATTTTTTAAATATTTATTATTTTCATTGTTTCATATAAAAAAATCAACAAAAAATAGCAAGCGACAATGGTTAAACATACGACAACTATTTATGAAAATGTTGAACAAGTCGCAATTGCTGAAGAAGAACATGGTGATAAATAAATGGTAACACTTAAATAAGCCCGTAGAATTGGAGAAGTGGATATTTCTCAACAAGAATGTGGTGCACAAGAACAACTTAATAAAAAATAAAGAGAAACCATTGGAACATACTTACCCTAAAATTTTGCATCTTAAAAAAATTCCTTATATTTACACGAGTATCCTTCTTTTTAATATTTTTGTATATTTAGAAAAATATATCAATAAATTTGAATGAAAAAATTTGATCTAACAAATCAGACTTGAACGTGAGATGGACATGTAAATCAAACTAACATTTCGATCGAACTTGAGACGCGCCTGCAAATCGAACCAAATAGAGAAAAATGATGAAGAAACGAATGAGAAGAATCACACTTGAAGAAATGAACATGAAAAATAGCACTTATAGATCAATTTTAAAAAGAAATAGGAACAACAACAAACCAATATTAGGTTATGTGAGAATTGAGGTTTTTTCACAAAGGTTTTTTACTCATTAGTGTACTTTTATGGTTCAATATTGTAAAAAAAATAGATATGTTAGTCATTAATTTAATTGTCCAAGTAGACTAAAAATGACAAGTCATGATGTGTTATCACTCATCGTATCTAGGAAATTTAAATGAATAAAGTTAAATGAGATAGGGGTGGACAATCAGTCGGGTGCGATTAGTTTTGGATTAAAAATTGCAAAATCAAACAAAAACAAAGTGTAAAAAATAGAGAATTTCTTTTTCCACCGTATAGTTTTCTAGCGTACCACGCGAAGTTACAAAAATGCCCCTGAAAATCGAAAATACATTTCTAGGACGCACCAAGATTTGATAAAATGTAGGCAGAAACTGGAATTTAATTTCCAGTTTGTACCTGGACTTACATTTCTGATTTTGTGCTACACACAAAGCAGAAAAACAACATTGAATAATACCAAATTCACAAATTCAAAACACAATTCATATCATAATATAGGTAATACATTGATGATTGAAACATACATCAAATATTACACTTCAACGTCCACGTGGACGTTGCAACATGATGATAATATCATCTACCGATCTCGAAACAATCACATCTAGCTCAATCAGAACTTTTGCTTCAAAATGGGTAAAATTATTCCACATAGACTGTATATCAGCATTGTTCTTCATCTCACGGTTGATGAACTCAAGCTTCCCATCTTTGTCAACTGATGGCGAGCGGTACTGTTTCCAGTGATTTCTGGTAAATAACCGCTAGTCTTCCAAACTATCGAATAATCTTTCTTACTGTTATTCAATTCCTCTGGTAACTCACAGGATCGACTAGATCGATCCTAGGACTCCTTGGATATTAAGGTTACTCTCACGATCGAACAGATATTCATGATTGATGTTGTATATGTGTTTGGCTTATTTCGATTTCTCTCTCTAAAAGTCTAAAGATGTAATCAAAATGTGTGTGTGAAACTAAGTTGCATGAGTAAATATTAATTGTAAAGACATATGAGATTGCATAAAAGTCAAGTAAATAGTTTCGAATTATAAAACAGTTAACGTAAAGGATTTCTGGAACGTAAAAGGTTTGAAATATGAAGAAAGCGTTTAATGCAAGAAATCTGTAAATGACTTTAAGTAAAAATATGCGTTCGAAGGATAAGACTTGAAGGTAAAGGTATGGAAAATATGACAGTTTTCTGAAATATAAAGTGCTTGAAATGTGAAGAAAGCATTAAAATATAAAACTTTGAAGAAGAGATTTCGAAGTGAAAAGACTGTAAATGGGAAAACTTGTAAATGTTATTTGACAAAAGATAAAGGAAAGTACTGGAAATGGTAAAAGGTTTTCATTAAATCAGAAATACATGGTGCTATCATACGTACATTTCTCTTGCATTCGTTTCCCTTGCCATGTGGTAGTTTGAATGTTACTGAGTATTTGTATAATAGATATGACACACGAAATCCTAATACTAAGACTTCTATTTATACTAATTCGACCATAACGGTCTTGCTATAGGATTATGCCACGTTCAGAACACGCAGGACAATGCCTCTTTAATCTTTCCACGTGTCCCCAAATGCACCAGCACATAACTTTCAAACTTCGAAAGTCCCGCTTCCATTTGAATTTCAAATGCTTTGGTACTTCTCCGTTTCGAACGCTCTTCCCAGACACAGCCTTGTTGTTATTTCGAGACTTCTTTAGATATGTTCCCATAATTGCCACTCGAAACTCCAAGTTTTTGACATACTTATTCGAAACACTGCTTCTGCTATTTCGAAACATGACGCTTTACCTCATTTCGATCGAAATGTTTAATTCATTTGGCTTCTAATATCATTATCAAAATCTTCAGCCAACAAATTGCCCCTTTAAAATATGTATTTCGATTCCTCTGAGAAATACCTATTTTAAACACCTACACAAGATTTTGATGTGACTTTCGAATCAACGTAACATTTAATGCATTTGACTCCAGTCACGTCAATCATAGCACCTTTTGGATTCCTTAACCGCCTGGAGCCACTTCACAGCATGGTGCAGTTACAAATAATGATTATCTTTAAATCACGCCTATTACCCATGTTAACTTTACGCCACCTCTTCATCACACCAACCCATGATTTCCACGTATCATACCCTCATTCAGTGGGTGCTTAAACTTCCCCATTATAAAACATCACCAACTTAATCTTTTTCTTTTCCTTTCACACTCTAAATCTTTTACCCTCCTTCTCTCGTCAAAAAAAACCCAAGCTTTCAACATCTTTCAAAAATGTCTTCTTCTACTTCATCCCAACTCAAGAAAGTCTCCAAGAAGAAAGGAAAAACTGCAGGAGCTACCATGGAAAGTAAAATCATCACTCACCAAGGTCAACCCATTCTTGCCCCTCAGATGATTTCAAAGGAAAAAGAAATGCTGTATGCGTCACAGGTACTCATTCCTACCAACGTTGCTGGCAAGAGGTTAGCTTTAAATGGCCCTCTTACGGTTTTTGAAATATTAAAAGACACCAGGACGATTTTCCCAGTTTGTTATAGTTTTAAACCCTTATTTAACAAAATGGACGCCCCTAAGGCAGTAGAATCTCCTAGTTCAAATACCATAGAAAACCTAATTGTTCCTCCTAAGGACCCCTTTGTATTGGATTATGTAAAAAGTAATTTTAAGTCATTTCGATCTTGCCCCACCTCTGATATTGCTTATCAAAATTGGTTCAAGAAAGTAGAAGCTAAGAAATCCCAGCAATGGGAAGAATTAGGTATCTATAACCTGATTAAGCTATCGAAGCCTGGTTTCACCTACAGCCACCCTCTGCTATTCGCGTCCCTCTATTTTTGGGACAGTACCTATAACACTTTCCATCTCCCAGGTGGAATGATCACCCCAACCTTTTTCGACATAGCGGCCATCACTGGGCTATCGCCAGTGGGAGAAACTTATATACCCGACAACGAAGAACATTCAAGCATAATTGACTTCGAAGTCAAGCTAGCCAGCTTTTCCAAGTTTATCAGTCATTACCATGCTGAGGGGGACAATGTATCTGACGTAGAGCACATCGCTTTCTTAACCTTGTGGCTGTCAAGATACGTTTTCTGCAGTAGATCCCTACAGGTAGCTAGTAGGTTCATTCCTCTAGCTAGGGACTTGCATGAAAATCGAAAAGTGTGCTGTGATACGGTGGGAGAACTGACTTGAGGTTTTGCGTTTGTTTTCGCAAATGTTTCGGTTGAGCAAGAGTCGCCACCGACTTTTTATTTTATCCTAAGGAAAGGTTAAAAAGCACAGCAAAAACCTTTTGAGATGTTTTCTTGGGTTCGGGGAGTAGATTATAGAAAGGGAAGGTATTAGCACCCTTTCTATCCATGGTTATCCATGGGCTCTTAGTTACTTGCTTAGATCACTTGCCTTTTGTTTTCAATTTGTTTGGAATGGTGCTTTGTGTGTGTGGGTTTTGAAAATGTTTTGAAAAGATGCCAATGTGGTGGCAACCTTTGTAATGATCCATGTGGGGATGTATACAAAGATGTATGTCTTTTGAAAAGGGTTTCATTTGTTCTTTGAAAGTTGTTTTTGAAAGTGTAGTGTTGTGTGGTTTTGAAATTAGGCAAGTGTTTTGTTTTGCAAGTTTGATTCAAGTAACTAAGAGGTTATCTACTCCTAAATTTCTCAAAAAAAAGATTATTGCTATGTCTTAACCCTTTTAACAAGTTTGTTCCACCATTGTATTTGGTGGACAATCTTGTGTTAGGATGTGAGAGGGACAGGCGCGGGTCATCGTTTAGACCATAATTGCAACGGCGTTAAATGTCTTTGGGCAATTTCTTTAAGGGACTTGATCATTTGTTTTTGTTTGTTTTGAAAAGTTTTTGTCGAGGGACTATGATCATTCAAATTGTTTGCTTTGCCCAAAGAAGTTCAACATACAATATGGCCCATTTATTTGAAGGCAACAAGTGGAATACCCTAGGGGTGCAAGTGTGATTTGTGTGTCCATTTTCATGCTTATTTGTCTTGAGATTAGGTCATAACTATTTTTTATCGTTTTTCGCATACAAACCCTAATTCTAACATGTTATCATTAGAAAGCAATAAAGTGCGAAATTTAAATTACTAAGCTATTACAAAACCAAATATGGGAAGGGGGGTACAAATGTTCAAATGGGGATATTGACAAGAATTTAAACCTACATTATTACATCATTTTGAATATTTGCAAATTAATCAATGTAAAAAATTAAATAAGAATGCAAGATGCAAAAGAAATGTTTTGTATATATATGAAAAAATATTATTTATGTAAAAGAGAAGAGAAAATAAAAATATATTATTTTTGGAGTATTTTGAATTTAGGGCAAAAACCCTAATTTTAAAAGAAAATGTATTATTATCTAATTTGATACAAATATTTATTTATTATTTATAAGAATAAAATAAAATGAAGTATATTATGAAAAAAAGTATTTTTGTATCAAATATTAATAAAAATGGAAAATTCAAGTGTTTTTATATTTTAACTTGAATATATTAATAAACATATATATATATATATATATATATATATATATATATATATATATATATATATATATATATATATATATATATATATATATATATATATATATATATATATATATATATATATATATATATATATATATATATATATATATATATATATATATATATATATATATATATATATATATATATATATATATATATATATATATATATATATATATATATATATATATATATATATATATTAAGTTCTAAATATGCCTTATATACAAATAATAATAATAATTAATTTTTTTTAATAAAATCAATAATAAATAAATAAAAGTATTTTTTATGTGAAATATTTTCAGAAGGTAAATAAAAAAAAATGAAAATGTATTTACACCATTTTTGTATTTATTCTAAATAAAATATGTATATATTTATGCATAAACAAAAGAAATAAATCAAATAAATATGCCATAAATTCAAAAAAAGATGGAAAAAAATATTTTTATGTTTTTTATATCATGAGAAAAATAAACAAAGTCAACCAAAAAAGAAAAAGTCAAAAAGAGTCAAAAATGAAGCAAATGGGCTCAGGGGGTGTAATAGCAAATGTGTGGTGTGAATAAGAAAAGATATACAGGCCCAGCCCAAGGAACACTGTCTTCAACCTCCAGCAACAAAATTCAAAAAAACGCGCGCCCCTGTTCTTCAATGTCCAACTCTCGATTCCTGGCTTTTCAGCAAAAACTCATAACACAACAAATGTTCATCATGAAGAGACGGTTCTAACCATATATGGAACTTGACCTAGCTCTCTAAGATGAGGGAGAATTTCTCCTCCCCCAAATCCTAACCTAATTTTTCTGCCATTTTCAAACTACAAATTCTCCCTACTCAGGCAAAAGAAATGAAATGTAAAGATATGTACATGTTCAGGGCTATGAGTAGAACCTTGTTTCTTCACAAACTTAAGACTAAAGATGCATGATAAGAGAGATACGAGTTCAAAGTTTTACCTGTGCAGTTGAACTTCTATCTGGAGAATGAGGAACTTTCAGTGCAATGTAATGATTGGAAAAGCTTCCTTGAGGTCCAGGGATGCTGTTTCAATGCTTACTTTGTCTTGAGAGCTTCTGAATCAAGCTATGGAACTTCAACTGCAAAAGGAAAAAATGAAAATGGTGGAAACTATTAGGGTGATTACAGGTCAGGTTTTAGGCCATGGTTAGCTTGCATATGTTGTAAGGAAGGTAGAGGAACAGGTTTGGTCAAGAATGCTCGAAGGGATTGAGAGATAGCACTCAATCTGCAGGGGTTGCCCTGTTTGAGCAGTTTCAAGGTGATTCTGAGATGGAGGGTGTGTTGGAGGTCAAAGGCTCGTGTGTTAGCTTGGATATGTTATGTGTAATGTGTTTGATAACTTCTTTCTTGTGTGCTTAAGCTGAAAATGAGATATGGTACAAGTTATGCAATGTTACTTGAAAATGAAGCAAGCAATGGTCACTTTGTGTTTTAGGTCAGTAGGGGCCTCTAATCCTGCTGCATAAGCCTCTCTTGATCAGAGCAATTTGCCCATAATCTTGTGCCAAAAGGATTTTGGTTGTACCTTCTTGATTTGCAATTGGACATAAAGTTAATCTTTTCAAAAATGGAAAGTTCACTTTATCTAGTTTAGGATTAATCCACTATGCAATGTTAGAACACAAAGAACATGGTCTTAACACATTGAATATGCATTAAATTATTGAGTATGGAATGGTTCAAGGACCTGTAATCAAGCATAAAGCAAGCTGAGTTCAAATTTGCAAAGTTATGAACATGTTTTGATGAAGAACAAAAGTGAATTTTTGCCAACTTATGAAATTCGAATCTCTCAAGTTATGAGGTTGTTTGATGAGTTTTTGGACATTTTGGAAAGCTTGGAATGTGTACTACAATCCATCTTTGAAATGCAAATTAAAATTCCAAGTGGAAGGGCATGAAAAGTGGCCTTGAAGTGGGGTAGAAAACCTTGTCAAAATAGGTTAAAATTTCACTAAGTTAAAAATGGTTTAGTGCCCTTATTCAAAAAATTGTAACTTGAGATACAAGCTTCAAATGAGAAAACTTTGTGAATCAAAGTTGTAGATTATGCAACAAGATACAACTTTCATGTTTTGACTTTTGTTTGAATCCAAATGGATCTTTGTGAAAAGGTGGGGCAAAGTTGGGAAAAAATTAGGGTTTTTCATAACTTAGAAAAATTCTAAGTTATGAAAAATTCCATTTTCAAACCCTAATTTGCATTTTGTGATTTCTTGGTGAACAAGTTTCATGATTTGGCATGTTTTGATGAAAAATGAATCTTGACTCTTGATTTTGACCAAAAAGTCAAAGTTTGACTTTTCAGTATACAGTCAAAATTGATCAATTGACTGGGAAATTCAACTGTCAATCTTGTGTACTTGGGATCTTTTGAGCTTGATGAATGTGTCAAGACCATTTAATTGAGTCCTTTAGGCTATATGTGAGCTTGGTTTGCCATTGGCTAGGTCAAATAGTCAAAAATTGCCTTTGTGCAGTCAAAACCCTAAAAATGACCATTTTGCCCTTTTGGTGATCTGATCAAATTTCTTGGAGAATTGTGATCCAAACTTGATCAAATGGTCCATATGGGTTCATAATGTTGATGTGGATCAAATTTCATGAGGTTTGACTGTCAATTGGCCACAGTTGACTTTTTTCAATACAGGTGATTTCTAGGTCAACTGTCCAATTGACTGGGCAAAACTTGGAATCAAGACTTGAAACTTGGTATGGGTAAACTTGGGAGTCCAACATGAAGCATGAAAGTCATCTTAGGCATTTCAGGTCAAAACATCCTTGGGCAATCACAAACCCTAATTTGAGTCCACAGTGCAAGGAGAAGTCTTGAGCAGAGGAAACCCTAACTGGATCTTGATCTTCAAGGGTCTTGTGATGAGAAAATGTTGAGGAAATGGGAGGGCAAATTTTGGGGTACAACAGTTGCCCCTGTTCAATCTTCTTGAACCTGAAGAGTTAGATTGGCAAGTTTGCCTTTCGTGACTCGAGGGTAAAAGGAGATTGGACACTAGAGTGCCCGGAAATTTGCACTCGCATGTTGAGGTATCAGCAATGTGATGTCAGGAATGGGCTTACAGATGCCATTTGGAGAGGTGGTGGATAGGGAGATGGGCTTATAGATGCCATCTGGAGATGTGACAGAACTTTGTCGGGAATGGGCTTATAGATGCCATTTGGAAGTGTCGATCGCATAAGAGATTCCTTAGCGAGAACTTGTGTATTCGAGAAAGACGGATGTTTTCCTGGCTTGTTACAGGTGTTTGATCTTCAGTCTCCTTATGCAGATATGCCCTGGCTAGATACAGGTGTCGAATCTACAATCGGTTGCTCACAGATGTGCCCTGGCTGGATACAGGAATCGAATCTGGAAATAGTCGTTAATAGATGTGCTCTGGCTGGATACAGGAATCGAATCTTCGAACTCTTCAGACGTGCCCTGGCTAGATACAGGAATCGAGTCTGGAAACGTGGTCAATAGATATGCCCTGGCTGGATACAGGAATCGAATCTGGAGATGTTGTAGTTGATAGATGTGCCCTGGCTGGATACAGGAATCGAATCTTCGAACTTTTCAGACGTGCCCTGGCTAGATACAGGAATCGAGTCTGGAAACTGATCACTCTCAGATGTGCCCTGGCTAGATACAGGTATCGGATCTGGAATTGCGACAGTTGACGGTAATTGTTTTTGGGATTGTCTTTTTCCTGAAAAGGCAAAAAATGTAAGTTGTATGCAATGTCATGATGTATGATATGCATGTTGTCATGATATTCAACATGAGATGTTGTATGCGTTCCATCATGTATGTAAGCAAGATGTATGAAAATGTGAAATGTTTATGGATGTAATTTCGCCTTAGGAAAATAAATCCTTGACGGTCGGCCGGAGAATTGCTCTGTGGAAGAGATACTTGGCCGAAGTTTTGATGGGAGGCCTGTTGAGGACTCTAATGATGGATTCTGCTGGGGATAATGACGATAAACTCTGCTGGGGATTGAAGGAACTTTGCCGAGGGCGGTCTTCCGTGGTTTTTAGCTGAGGATAACCCAGTTATAAGTCCTTGTGAGGAAATAACTCTAAATAAAACTCGGGAGAGACGTCTGTGCTCCGCAGGGGATAAGCTTCCATAATCTACTAGGGATGAGCTTTAAGACCTGCCGGGGAATGTTGTGTCCTTTCAGGATAAACGGGGAACCAACTCTGCTTGGGGAAAGTATTGCTGAACCTGATTTTACTCTGCGGGGAGCTGAGATGATCTGGCCACATTCTTCAGTTGAACCTACCTTGGTGCCTTGGCGGACAAAACAACCAGACTGCATTAGACAACTTCAATTGCCCCTGTCTCTGATGTCACCTGTAATAAATCTCTTGTTTCATATGCAAATATTTATGAATCAGCAATTTAATGTCAAATGCATATATCAAAAATGAACATTGGACGTTCTTCGCAAGACAAAACAGAAAAAGGAAAACAATGGTAATTTGTATGGACAAGTGAATTTGTATTGATTTAAACTTTGCCTGTGAATAGGCGTTTTTGTACAAGAGGCTGCCATCCTAGTAAGAGGACGCCGCCAAATAACATAGAGTTTACAATTTGAAAAAGGAAACAAAACAGCTATGTGAACAATCCCACTGGGTTCCAACTCTGCTATCGCCTTTATATCTCCGAACGTCTCATCGCTTTGTTGCCTAATTTGAAGATGAAGCTGATTGGTCAATGCCGAAATCTGGAGCCAGATAGTTGATGCCGAATTCCGGATGCGAAGTGATCCAATGAGACATAGTGTTACGCTTTTATCCCTAACTTTTGCCTGGACCGCCCTTTCGGGTTTTCAGTCCACCGGGATACCCATTTTTGCCCAAGCCGCCCTTTCAGGTTTTCGACTTGCCGGGTGTACAGATTTTTATTCATTTCATCCCTTATTTTTGCCCGAACCCTTTTGGTTCGCCGGGAAGCCCTTATTTTTGCCTAGGTATGTCAACCTAGCGGGTCTTTTATTTATGCGTAGTATTTTTTCACGATGTCTGCATTGGCGGGGTGAGGAAGGTCGTCACCATCCATGGTGGTTAGGATCATGGCTCCTCCTGAGAACACACGTTTAACCACAAATGGCCCTTCGTAAGTAGGGGTCCATTTGCCCCGGGGATCACTTTGAGGAAGGATGATGCGTTTGATTACCAGGTCCCCAACTTGATACTCTTGCGGTCTGACTTTCTTGTTAAATGCCCTGATCATCCGTTTCTGATACGTTTGACCATGACAGATAGCAGTGAGCCTCTTTTCGTCAATCAGATTTAATTGATCAAGTCGAGTCTGGATCCAATCATCTTCATTCAAGTCTACATCCTTCATTATCCGGAGAGAGGGTATCTGGACTTCAATTGGCAAGACTGCCTCCATGCCATAGACCAAGGAGAAGGGAGTTACCCCGGTTGACGTCCTTGCTGAGGTGCGATACCCATGAAGAGCGAACGGTAACATCTCGTGCCAATCCTTATAGGTCACTGTCATCTTCTGCACAATTTTCTTGATATTTTTATTGGCTGCCTCTACAGCCCCATTCATCTTCGGCCGGTAGGGAGAAGAATTGTGGTGCTGTATCTTGAATTGTTCACAGAGTTCAGTGATCATTTTGTTATTGAGATTGGTACCATTGTCCGTAATGATTCTTTCTGGGACGCCGTACCAACAGATCAGATTATGCCGGATGAAACGTGCCACGACACTCTTGGTTACCGTGGCGTAGGAAGCTGCCTCAACCCACTTCGTGAAGTAATCGATTGCCACCAAGATAAAGCGATGCCCATTGGATGCCGTCGGTCGGATCTCACCGATCATATCGATGCCCCACATTGCAAACGGCCAAGGCGCAGTCAGAACATTCAAAGGAACCGGAGGGATATGCACCTTGTCAGCATAGATCTGGCATTTATGACAAATTCGGGAGTGTTGGTAACAATCGGCTTCCATTGTGGACCAGAAATATCCCGCCCGAAGGATTTTCTTAGCCATGGTGTGTCCACTGGAATGTGTTCCAAATGTCCCTTCATGCAGTTCTATCATGATTTTCTCTGCTTCTGCCTTATCCACACAACGTAGCAGAGTTGAATCATGATTCCGTTTGTAGAGAATGTCGTTGCTGAGGAAGAATTTTGCAGCAAACCTCCTCATGAACTTCTTATCATTGACAGACGCACCTTCCGGGTATTCCTGAGCTTCCAAGTACCTCTTCACCTCATGATACCAGGGTTTTTCAATCACCTTCTCAGCTTCCAGCTCACAGCAGTACGCCGGTTCATCCAACTTCCAGATAATGATTCGGGGAGCCTCATTGTCCCATTTAACTTTGAACATTGAGGACATCGTAGCTAGGGCGTCCGCTAGCTGATTCTCCTCTCTAGGGAAGTGCTCAAAAGTTATTTCTTCAAAGTGGGGAAGCAAGGTCGACACATACTCCTTGTAAGGAATAAGATTCGGGTGTTTCGTATCCCACTCGCCTTTGATCTGATTGATCACGAGAGCGGAATCTCCGAAGACACTTAGAAATTTGATCCTTAAGTCGATTGCAGCTTGTAAACCCATGATACATGCCTCATATTCTGCCATATTGTTGGTGCAGCTGAAACATAATCGGGCGGTGAGGGGAGTATGAGTCCCTTTGGGAGATATGATTACAGCGCCGACACCGTTACCCAAAGCATTGGAGGCTCCATCAAAATGCATAGACCATCGGGATCCTTCCTCAGGTCCTTCATCCGGTCCAGGTACTTCACAGTCAGTTACCACCATGATGTCTTCGTCCGGAAAATCAAAGTTCAATGATTGGTAATCGTCCACAGGTTGGTGTGCCAAATGATCTGCCAGTACACTTCCCTTAATTGCTTTCTGAGTTGTATACTGGATGTCATATTCTGTCAAGATCATTTGCCATCTCGCTATTCTTCCAGACAGAGCGGGCTTTTCAAATATGCACTTGATGGGATCCATCTTTGAAATCAATAAAGTAGTGTGAGTCAGCATATACTGTCTCAGCCGGCGAGCAGCCCATACAAGAGCGCAACAAGTTTTCTCAAGCAGTGAGTAACGAGACTCACAGTCGGTAAACTTTTTGCTCAAGTAATAAATGGCGTGCTCTTTTCGGCCAGACTCGTCATGCTGCCCCAGCACACACCCCATTGAATTGTCAAGTACTGTCAAGTATAGTATCAGAGGTCTTCCTTCCACCGGGGGCATAAGAATGGGTGGCTCTTGGAGGTATTCTTTTATCTTTTCAAAGGCAGCCTGACATTCATCATTCCAGCGTACTACTTGATCTTTCTTCAGTAATTTGAAGATTGGCTCACAAGTAGCAGTCAGATGTGAGATGAATCGGGCAATGTAATTCAGTCGTCCTAGGAAACCTCTGACTTCTTTCTCTGTTTTTGGAGTCGGCATCTCTTGTATGGCTTTTACCTTGGCAGGGTCCACCTGAATACCCTTATCACTTACAATGAAACCTAGCAATTTTCCGGATCTTACCCCAAAGGTGCATTTGTTGGGATTCAACCTCAGCTTGTATAACTTGAGTCGGTCAAACAACTTCCTCAGATGGTCAAGGTGCTCCTCCTCAGTTTGAGACCTTGCAATCATGTCATCAACGTATACCTCAATCTCATGATGGATCATATCATGAAATAAAGCAACCATGGCACGTTGATAGGTTGCCCCAGCATTTTTCAATCTGAATGGCATGACCTTATAATAGAAGGTGCCCCACTGAGTCACAAATGTAGTCTTCTCCATATCCTCTGGAGCCATCTTGATCTGATTATACCCCGAAAAACCATCCATGAAGTGTTAGAACAATGTTTGAATCTATTACCCTATATTTAAGTTTTGATGATAACAAAGTGAAAAGATATAGTATTTATATGTTTCATGTTTGAACTATATGCTGCCTAAAATTACTATGCTCTGATTTGCAGATACGCTGATTAAAATAAGCAAGATCACTTATTCAACATCAGAATTTGATTTCATACACCAGCATCAGAAGTTGCTGAATCAGAACGTCAAGATCAGATGATCAACTCACGTACATGCTGTAGCTTGATGAACAAAACTGCGCGTAAACACTCTGATACAGAAATACAATAGTTCATCAGCAGCGAAGCAGAATCAGAATGAGCCAAGCCAGAACGTGCATTGAAGAAGCAACGGTACTGTGCATTGAAAGCTAATCAATTCCAACGGCCTCATTCTAGACAAGATCTGCTCAAAAAGGAAAGCTTGTTATTAGCATTGAATCAAGAATATTGCATTCAACGTTCATCTTCTCAAGTGCTATATAAACAAGGCTTCGAAGATTATAATGGCTAATGCTCTCCAAATCTCTACACGCACAAAGCTGAACAATAATCTTCATCTACCAGTTTTGCTAAACCACAAACTCTGATACTTCATTAGTGTTTAGCAATCTAGTTTCTAAGCTTCATTTGTGTATACATCACAGTTGTGATAAAGTTTTGTAGAAAACATTCACACACATTGTTTTATACCTTTGTAAGAAAGTGTTGCCTTGACAAACCGGATTGTGGTTTGAATCAAGAAGGCTTTAGCAGTTGTTAAAGCAGTCTGTAATATTCAGTTGAATATAGTGAATTAAGACCTCGTTGGAGAGAGGCGAAATCACCTTGACGGGTGGACTGGAGTAGTTTGAGATCAAACGAACCAGGATAAAAATATCTTGTCAATTGCTTTAAGATTTCAGTTTTACAATTCAACCCCCCCTTCTTGTGTTTTTCACCCCTTCAATTGGTATCAGAGCGCCTGGTTCTGAGCTAAAACACTTAATCGTGTCAGTACAAGATCCAGCGTCAGAAAAACACAATGGCAGGAAACAATTCTCACTTCAGCAATGACAATAACGAGGACAGAGACAGATTCAGTGGCAAACCTCCAGCCTTTGATGGAGAAAAATTTGATTACTGGAAAGACAGAATTGAAAGCTTCTTTCTAGCACATGATGCTGATCTGTGGGATATGGTGACAGATGGATACACGCACCCTGTGAATGCAACTGGTCAGAAGATTGATAGAAAATCAATGACTGATCAACAAAAGCGTGACTTCAAGAATCACCATAAGGCCAGAACCATCCTCCTCAGTGCCATCTCCTATACTGAGTATGAAAAGATCTCCAACAGAGACACAGCTAAGAGCATCTTTGATTCTCTCAGAATGACGCATGAGGGCAACGTTCAAGTCAAAGAAACAAAAGCTCTGGCGCTCATTCAGAAGTATGAGGCGTTCAAAATGGAGGAATCTGAATCCATTGAAACTATGTTCTCTAGATTCCAGATTCTGGTAGCTGGTCTCAAAGTTCTGGACAAAGGATACTCTACTGCTGACCATGTCAAGAAGATAATCAGAAGTTTACCCAAGCAGTGGAGGCCTATGGTTACTGCTCTGAAGCTAGCGAAAGATCTCAACAAAATCACTCTGGAGGAACTTATAAGCTCCCTCAGAAGTCATGAGATAGAGCTAGAAGCTGACGAGCCTCAGAAGCAAGGTAAGCCTTTAGCTTTAAAATCTAACAGAAAATCTGAGTCTAAAGTTTTGCAGGCAGTTGAAGAAACATCTGATGGATCCTCATCAGAAGAAGACGAACTTTCCCTTCTCTCCAGAAGAGTAAATCAACTGTGGAAGCAAAGACAAAGGAAGTTCAGGAATCCCAGAAGATCTGATCAGAACGAGTCTTCTTCCAGATACAGAAGGACAGATTCTTCCTCTGGATACAGAAGATCTGAAGGCTCCTCCAGTAGCAAGAAGCCAAACACAAAAGACATCATCTGCTACGAGTGCAATGAGCAAGGACACTACAAGAGTGACTGCCCAAAGCTTCAGAGGGAAAAGCCCAAAAAGAAGTTTGGAAGAGAGAAGAAGAAAAGTCTCATGGCCACATGGGATGACTCTGACTCGTCTGAAGCTGACTCAGAATCAGATGATGAAAGGGCAAACATAGCGCTCATGGCTAACATTCCAGATGATAGTGAAGCTTCTGAATCAGACTCAGAATCAGACACAGAAGAGGTATTTCCTAACTTCGCTGTCAATTTTACAAAGGCTGAACTTGCTGAAAGCCTTAATGAAATTCTGGAACGTTATCAGCAGATTAGAGCTAAATTCAGAGACCTGAAAAGGAATCTTGAATCTGACTCTAATAAGTCTGAGAGTCTCAAATTGGAAAACTCTTAGCTGAGAGATAAAATTTCAAAATTAGAAAACTCTTTACAAAACTCTCAGAAGGAACCAATTTCTGAAACTCCCAGCAACGCTGATGAGATTATCAAGGAGTATGATCACAGTTTCCAGAAGTTCCTTGCTAAAAGCATAGATAGAAGCAGAATGGCTTCAATGATCTATGGAGTTAGCAGAAACGGCAGGAAAGGAATAGGATACCTAGGTAAGGTTCCTACACCAAAGAATGTCATGGATTTAACCATTAAACACACTCCTCTAAATTCACACTTTGTGTATGGTCACACACATGACATCAAATATACTAGTAGTAAGCACTCTGTGAAACCAAAATTCAACCAGAGTTTTGGTAAAACTAACAAATCAGGACCCAAGAAGATCTGGGTACCTAAGGATAAAATAATACATGTTACAGATATCTTTAGCAGCAAGTCAAAAACACCAGTCATGGTACCTGGACTCTGGCTGCTCACGACACATGACGGGAAGAAGGCATATGTTCCAAAGCCTGGAACTTAAGCCTGGAGGCCACGTTGGCTTTGGAGGCAATCAGAGGGGAAAGATAATTGGCTCTGGAACTGTAGGTAATGGAAATCTTCCCTCTATTAATAATGTTCTGCTAGTTGATGGATTGACGCATAATCTGTTATCCATAAGTCAATTAAGTGATAACGGTTATGATATAATCTTTAATCAAAAATCATGTAAAGTTGTTAGTCAGAAAGATGGGACTATCCTGTTTAATGGTAAGAGGAAAAACAACATTTACAAAATCAAACTTTCTGAACTAAAGAGTCAGAATGTAAAATGTCTTCTGTCTGTTAACAACGAGCAGTGGATCTGGCACAGAAGATTGGGGCATGTTAGTATGAGAAGAATATCTCAGATTAACAAACTCAATCTGGTCAGAGGACTTCCAAATTTGAAGTTCAATTCAGATGCTCTGTGTGAAGCATGTCAGAAAGGCAAATTTGCAAAACCTTCTTTTAAATCCAAAAATGTTGTTTCTACCTCTAAGCCATTAGAACTTCTGCACATTGACTTATTTGGACCAGTTAAAACTGCTTCAGTCAGTGGTAAGAAGTATGGGTTAGTAATCGTAGATGACTATAGCAGATGGACATGGGTAAAGTTCTTAAGACACAAGGACGAGTCACACTCTGTGTTTGTTACCTTCTGTAACCAAGTTCAGAATGAAAAAGATCTTAGAATCGTTAAAGTCAGAAGTGATCATGGTGGAGAATTTGAAAATAAAGATTTTGAGTCATTCTTTAATGACAGAGGCATTCTGCATGATTTCTCTTGTCCTAGAACTCCCCAACAAAATGGAGTTGTAGAACGAAAGAACAGAACATTGCAAGAAATGGCCAGAACCATGATCAATGAGACAAACGTTGCTAAGACTTTCTGGGCAGAGGCAATAAACACAGCGTGCTACATTCAGAATAGAATCTCAATAAGACCTATTCTGGAAAAGACTCCATATGAATTGTGGAAGAACAGAAAGCCCAACATTTCGTATTTTCATCCATTTGGATGTACTTGCTTTATATTGAATACGAAGAATTATTTGAACAAGTTTGATTCTAAGGCACAGAAGTGTATTATGTTAGGATACTCTGAACGCTCAAGAGGGTACAGAGTATACAATACAGAAACACAGATTGTGGAAGAATCAATCAGTGTTCGTTTTGATGATAAGCTTGACTCTGAAAAGTCAAAGCAGAATGAAATTTTTGCAGGTATAGAAATTGAATTTGCAGGTTCTGAAGACAAGTCATCAGAAGCTCTCAACACAGACATTCCTTCAACGTCTGAAAGAAGCAATGCTAGAAATCCTACAACTGCTGCTGATCAACCTCATAAGAGATTACCCAGAAGCAGTTTGGATCACCCAGAAGAGACTATCCTAGGAAGAAAGGAAGATCCAATCAGAACAAGAGAAAGCTTCAGAAACTCTGAAGAAACTCTTATGGGACTTGTGTCTCTGATTGAACCTTCTTCTATTGATGAAGCACTTCTGGATAATGACTGGATTCTGGCAATGCAAGAAGAGCTGAATCAATTCACCAAAAACGACGTATGGGATCTCGTTCCCAGACCAAAAGGATTCAACGTCATTGGAACAAGATGGGTGTTCAGAAACAAGTTAAATGAACAAGGTGAAGTCATCAGAAACAAGGCACGACTGGTTGCACAAGGTTATAGTCAGCAAGAGGGGATAGACTATACAGAAACCTTTGCCCCAGTCGCCAGGTTAGAATCTATCAGACTTTTAATCTCATTTGCTGTTAATAGAGGCATCACTCTGTATCAGATGGATGTCAAAAGTGCATTCTTAAATGGTTATATAGAAGAAGAAGTTTATGTTCACCAACCCCCAGGTTTTGAAAATACAAAACATCCAGAACATGTTTTCAAACTAAAGAAGTCACTGTATGGTCTGAAACAAGCTCCCAGAGCTTGGTATGAAAGGCTAAGTAACTTTCTGCTTGAAAATGAATTCACCAGAGGGAAAGTGGACACTACTCTATTCTGTAAAACAGTTAAGAGTGACATTTTAGTCTGTCAAATTTATGTTGATGATATTATTTTTGGTTCTACTAATCCTTCTCTTGGAAGAAAATTTGCTAAGTGTATGCAGGCAGAATTTGAGATGAGCCTCATGGGGGAACTGAAATTCTTTCTAGGAATTCAGATCAATCAAACTCCAGAAGGAACTTACATTCATCAGAGCAAATACATCAAATATCTTCTGAAGAAATTTGACCTCTCAGAATGTAAGCCATCAAAGATTCCAATGCATCCCACGTGCATTCTGGAAAGAGAAGAGGTAAGCAAAAGTGTAGAACAGAAAGTCTACAGAGGTATGATTGGTTCTCTCCTTTATCTGACAGCTTCAAGACCTGATATCTTATTCAGCGTATGTATTTGTGCTAGATTCCAATCAGATCCTAGAGAATCTCACTTAACAGCTGTTAAGCGAATTTTCAAGTATCTGAAAGGTACTACTAATCTGGGTTTGTTTTATAGAAAATCTAGTGATTACAGCTTAGTAGGCTACTGTGATGCTGATTTTGCTGGAGACAGAGTGGAACGTAAAAGTACTTCTGGAAGCTGCCAGTTTCTGGGAGAAAATCTGATCTCGTGGTCCAGCAAAAGGCAATCAACAATTGCTCTGTCAACAGCAGAAGCTGAGTACATAGCAGCAGCAGGATGTAGCACACAAATGCTCTGGATGAAAAGTCAGCTTGAAGACTTCCAGATTTTTGAGAGTAACATTCCTATACTTTGTGATAATACTTCTGCTATTTGCTTAAGTAAGAATCCTATTTTACATTCTAGAGCTAAGCATATAGAAATAAAACATCACTTCATTAGGGACTATATTCAGAAAGGTATTTTAAACTTAAAATTTATAGATACAGACCATCAATGGGCTGATATCTTTACTAAACCCCTTTCAGAAGATAGGTTCAATTTCATTCTGAAACATCTCAGCATGAAAGTATGTCCAGAGTGAAAATGTTTTAATTCCATATATTTATCTTCAGAATGTAATTATTTTGCTGTGAACTTCTGATCAATCTTCTTTCAGAAAGATAGAACATGCAGATTGTATCAGATGCAAGTCTAAAGATCTGAGAGTCTAATCTCAAAGACAGACGTGCTGATCACTACATCAAACAAGTGTCATCCAATCATCAGCAAATCTCTGAAGCAGAACGCGTGCACGCTTCTGAGAAGGCAAAGCGCTGATTGGGTGCATTGAGACACATGTCTGGTAACCGTTTTTAAGTATCTTTCCCAAATCCCCCAAAATCAGCAAGCATTTAATGAAAAGTAATCACGCTTGTTAAATGGCAATCATTATTTTTTTTCTCTCTCTTAAAAACGTTTAATTTTTCAAAATAATTTTTTGAAAACTCTATTTAAGCACGAATGGATGTGCAGGACAGCAAAATTGACATTGTTGTCAACATGGTTCAGAAGCAGAATGAAACTTCTGAAAAGATTCAAGCGATGCTGGAGAGCCTGTTCTCACGCATGCCCCCTCAACCTTAAATCTTTTTCATGCATAACTTTTTCATGTTTTCCTCATTTTCTGATGTACTGTTTTGACTATGTTTTGTAATGTTCTTTTGCTCTGATTCTGAACTATTTTAATATAATTAGTTTTTCTGATCTTAAGTGTTTAACACATCACCAACACTTTTTGATTGCTGACAAAAAGGGGGAGAACAAGAATGATATTTAAAATCAATAACGGCTAACTAGACAGAAATTCTCAAACATTCTAACTCTATTACTTGAAATGTTTTTCTGTTTTGTTTTAAGTCTACAGGCACAAGGAAGCTCCTGAACACTATGAAGACTAGAAGCTCTAATCAAAATGTAGAAGCTCTGATCAATGTTGCTCTGATCAAATATGAAGTTCTGATCGACCTAATACTCTGATCCAAAGCAAAGCTCTGACAGGAAAAGCTCTGAAGCTCTGCTCTCTGATAAGTCAAAGACTCTTATAATCTGATGCTCAAAGAAAGAAAAAGATCTGATCCTGAAGAACACGTATATCAAAGGGAAGTAACAAACTCAGGGGGAGTATCTCTTAACTCTGATTTCTCCTTACTTCTTAACTCTGAAACATTTCCCAGATACCTTTTCACGTTATGTTTCATTTAAAATATCTAGTTTTTGTCATCATCAAAAAGGGGGAGATTGTTAGAACAATGTTTGAATCTATTACCCTATATTTAAGTTTTGATGATAACAAAGTGAAAAGATATAGTATTTATATGTTTCATGTTTGAACTATATGCTGCCTAAAATTACTATGCTCTGATTTGCAGATACGCTGATTAAAATAAGCAAGATCACTTATTCAACATCAGAATTTGATTTCATACACCAGCATCAGAAGTTGCTGAATCAAAACGTCAAGATCAGATGATCAACTCACGTACATGCTGTAGCTTGATGAACAGAACTGCGCGTAAACACTCTGATACAGAAATACAATAGTTCATCAGCAGCGAAGCAGAATCAGAATGAGCCAAGCCAGAACGTGCATTGAAGAAGCAACGGTACTGTGCATTGAAAGCTAATCAATTCCAACGGCCTCATTCTAGACAAGATCTGCTCAAAAAGGAAAGCTTGTTATTAGCATTGAATCAAGAATATTGCATTCAACGTTCATCTTCTCAAGTGCTATATAAACAAGGCTTCGAAGATTATAATGGCTAATGCTCTCCAAATCTCTACACGCACAAAGCTGAACAATAATCTTCATCTACCAGTTTTGCTAAACCACAAACTCTGATACTTCATTAGTGTTTAGCAATCTAGTTTCTAAGCTTCATTTGTGTATACATCACAGTTGTGATAAAGTTTTGTAGAAAACATTCACACACATTGTTTTATACCTTTGTAAGAAAGTGTTGCCTTGACAAACCGGATTGTGGTTTGAATCAAGAAGGCTTTAGCAGTTGTTAAAGCAGTCTGTAATATTCAGTTGAATATAGTGAATTAAGACCTCGTTGGAGAGAGGCGAAATCACCTTGACGGGTGGACTGGAGTAGTTTGAGATCAAACGAACCAGGATAAAAATATCTTGTCAATTGCTTTAAGATTTCAGTTTTACAATTCAACCCCCCCTTCTTGTGTTTTTCACCCCTTCATGAAGGAGAACACCTTGTGTTGAGCTGTATTGTCAACAAGGACATCAATGTGAGGTAGGGGGAAGTCATCCTTGGGGCTGGCCCTGTTCAGATCCCTGTAGTCAACACACATTCTGACTTTACCGTCCTTCTTCGGTACTGGCACCACATTGGCAACCCACTGAGGGTAAGAAGTCACTGCGAGGAACCCGGCATCAAACTGCTTCATAACCTCGGCCTTGATCTTTTCAGACATCTCTGGACGCATCCGTCGGACTTTTTGCTTTACTGGAGGGCAATCTTCCTTGGTTGGCAGGTGGTGAACTACAATGTCGGCATCCAACCCAGGCATATCTTCATAGGACCAAGCAAAAATTTCCATGTAGTCCTGTAGCATCTGGATCAATCATTGCTTCACGCTGAGCTCTAAATTGGCACCAATCTTGACCTCTTTCCTATCTGTCTCAGTACCCAGGTTGATTGTTTCCACAGGCTCTTCGTGTGGTTGAATAGCTCTCTCTTCCTGGAGTAGCAGTCTTGCGAGTTCACCAGGCACTTCGAAATCATCTTCACCTTCGTCTTCGGCCAAGTTGATCGGATTTTCGAAGTCATAACTGGCGGTAGCAGAGCTGTTACCAGTGAGATCCAGAGTGGATTGAAACCTGTATAAGTGAGTGTGTGTAAATATAGCTGTTTTGCAATATATATAACACAGAAAGGAAAAGAGCACAAGATTTGAAATGCAACAAACGTCCAATGTTTTGATTGATGATATATGAAAATGTCATACAAAAAGCCCTCACAAATGGAGCTACGATGCCCCGGGTAGGACACCGAGCCAACAAAGTTTTAACATATTGTTTGTTACAAATTGGAAATCAAAAGAAATTAATTACTGCGTGACAAATGTGATAGGGGTAAAATCCTTTGTCGTCCAGTTGCTTGGTCCATTGCTGGTAGTCGGGTAGATCCAACTGTCAAACTCTGCTTCCTCCACATCCTCCTCGATAGCATTCACCCTTGAGCTGGAAATAAACACCGGAGCCTTTCCGATCTTCTCTTTGCGCACAGCCCTCTGAGCCTCTGCAGTAAAGCCCAGCCCAAACTTGTCGTTCTTCTGAGTGAAGTCAGGAAGCTGACCCCAGTTTGCACAATTGCCCTTCTGAACCACAGCCCGGGCATCCCTTAGGGAAGCCATCTTCAAGGAAACATTCTCTTCAACTGTTGTCTCTGCAGCTGCTGAAATTGGATGTACCTCCTCGAAATGCTGAAAGGGGGTTTCAATAAACTCCCCGTCCATCTCAATGTATCTGAAGGAATTCAAATGGCTCACCATATACTCCTCTTCTCCTTGCACAGTGACGATCTTCCCTCTGACAGGGTACTTCAGCTTCTGGTGCAAGGTGGAGGTCACTGCCCCAGCTTTATGGATCCAAGGTCGACCCAGTAGACAAGAGTACGATGGACGTATATCCATCACATAAAAAGTAGAGTCAAACACTTGAGAGCCCACACGAATAGGGATGTTAACCTCTCCATGAACCATCCTTTTAGAACCGTCAAAGGCCCTGACGATGATATTGTTGGGCTTCAATTCCAGGCCTTCATAATCCAGACGGTCTAAAGCCTTTTTCGGTAGAACATTCAAAGAAGAACCAGTATCCACCAATACATGCGCCAGAGTAGTGCCCCTGCATTCGATAGAGACATGCAGGGCATCATTGTGGTCTCTTCCCTTCGCAGTCAGGTCAGCATCTGAGAAACCCAAGCCATTGTCTGCTGTTAGATTTGTTATGCAATCGGTGAACTGGACTGCAGACGTCTCTTGCGGCACATGGGCCGTCTTGAGAAATGAGATCAAGGCCTTAGCATGGGCCTCGGAGCATAGCAATAAGGAGAGCAGGGAGATCTTGGAGGGCGTATGCCCCAGCTGCTCGACAACATTGAAATCATTTTTCTTTATTATTTTCAGAATCTCCTCCATTTCTTGTCGGGAGGCCTCAGCATTTATGGGTATTGGTGCCTCCATCCGGGCAGGCTCTTCTTCAATCTCTTTGCCCCGAGCATTTGATGACTCAGCAGCAGGGGACACAACTTGATCAGCAACAGGAACAGGTAAACTTGTAGGTTTTATAAGGAGGGGTTTTCGAATAGCGGGCGGTGCAATGTCAGGCGAGAAGAGCCTGCCACTGCGGGTGACCTTGGCTGGACCAGTGATATCGCAGATACTGGCGCCAATGTCGAATTCTTGTTTGATTCCATTTACATACACGTCTGCCCCATAATGCCAGGGGACAGCTTTATCAGACATGTAGGGGAGAGGCCCCGGGACAGTAATAATCACAGGTGCAACAGTCATGATTTGAACAGGCTTCTTCGGGGGAGCCTTGATTGGATTTTTGAAGATGGTAACCACAGAAATTTCTTTTATCGGAACCAACTGAACAGCAGACTTCTTAAACAGAATCTCCTTGCTATCCATTAGGCTTTGGATGCCTAACCTCAGCAGGGGACAACCAGACAGGGAAACAGCACAGAACAGGCAACCTTCACCGCAACCCGGAAATAAACCGGCCCGCAGTAGGTTCTTCTTAACGGTCTTCAGAGGGGTAACAACTTCATCTACCGAAACAGCGTACATTTCTTCCTCAACGGCATTTACTCTATGCTGGGGCATAGGAGCAGTTACAACATTTGGTCTCTCCGGCGCTTCAAACTGAATTTCCTTTGCGTCGATCAGATCTTGCACTTTGTTTCTCAAGGCCCAGCAATGATCAGTAGTGTGCCTGGGACTATCAGAATGATAAGCACACTGGGCATTTGGGTTATACTTAGGTGACGTAGTGTTGACGACCTTAGGAGCTTCTTTGAGGGTCACCAGGTTGGTGGACAACAGTTGGGGTAAAATTTGAGATAAGGTCATACTCAGTCGGGTATACTGCCTCTTGGGCCTTTCGCTTCTTTGTTGATTGTACTGCTGAGGAGCAGCAACAGGTTTGGAGATGACCAAAGCATTGACGGCTTGGCGACTTTCGGGCTTGACTTGTCTTCTAGGACCATAGACGGCACTTGCTTCTTTCTTAAACGGCCTCTTCTCAGCACTGGTGGAGGCAGCCTTTTGTATTTTGCCTGACCTGATGCCAGCTTCAATTCTTTCTCCCGTCAATATCAAATCTGTAAACCCAGCGGAGGAGTTACCAACCAAATGATTGAAAAATGGACCAGACAACGTCCCTAGAAACATATCAACCAGCTCTCTATCAGTTAACGGAGGCTGCACCCTGCCAGCCAAATCTCTCCATTTTTGAGTGTACTCTTTGAACCCTTCACCCGTTCCTAGAGACATACCCTGAAGTTGGGTACGCGTAGGAGCGAGATCAGAATTGTATTGGTATTGTCTGTAAAATGCGGTTGCCAAATCTTCCCAGTGTCGGATGCTAGCTCCATCTAATTGGTAAAACCATTCAAGCTGTGACCCCGAGAGGCTATCTTGGAAGAAGTGAATCCAGAGGTTCTTATCTGCCGTGTAAGGTTGGATTTTCCTTACGTACGACCTTAGATGTAGCTTTGGACAGGAGACCCCATCATACTTGGCGAAGGCAGGCGCCTTAAACTTGTGTGGAATTACTACCCCAGAAGATAACCCCAAATCTCCGAAATCTAGCCCCGGCACGTTCTGAATTTCCATGGCGCTCAAGCGGTCCTCCAATTGCTTGTATCTGTCAGCAGCAGGTGGGTATTGTTCGTCGTTATAGTCCGTCTCGTTGTCGGAGACTGCGGGACTAGGAGCTCCTCCCCCTTGGGGACTGTTTTTCTCAGCAGAAGAAGTGGTTGGATCAGCTTCATTATGGAGTGTGTTCCCAAATCTGCGTCTGGTGTTGAACAATGCAGTCCTCTTTTTCTTCTTCTTCTTCAGGAGTAGAGTCTTCAACTCTTGCTGACCTTGGGCTAGGCTTAGGACCATCTCTTGAAACTGTGCACTTTGGGCCTGAAGGGCCTTGATTGCTTGCTCACTGGAGGAGTCTGGATTCATGATGACTGTGCAAAATAAACAGCGAAGGAGATTAAGCAACCTGTGAAATAGGGTACCTGCTATGCATATGGTGCAATGGAATGCGTATGTTTTATGTTTTCAAAGACAAACAAGATTCAACCTTGTAGACAAAAGGGAAACACACTTCATTAGATTAAAATTTTCAATTGTTCAACAACTTGCCCTTAGGCATTACAAGAATGAAAAATACTGGAAAGGAAATAAACTACAAAAGGAAACAATCAAAGCTCATCAATGCTCCCATGGCCTCCTCTTTTCAGTGCTGATGTAATTGTTCAGGACCCATTCTTCTTCCAATTGCTTAGTCAGCCTCTGAATCTTCCGTTCCTGCTCGTTTAACTTCTCTCGATAGAAATCTCGTTCTTCTTTTAGCTGCGCCCAAGATCTCTTCATGGTGTCAAAATCAGTAGGTATCTGAGGAGGGAGGACAGTTGGAGGAACCCCATCTTCATCAGGAGATTCCAGAATGAGAGGTCTAACAGCTTCGTAGGGCATACCTAACTTCTGAGCACGGATGCGGACCCATTTGCAATAGGGCTTCAATGGCAGGGAAGTCTTTGGTCCCAACTCATGTGGGTCAGCTTTGTGGATTCTGTCCCAAGCTCTAATGAATCCCTGGCGTAGTTTGTCACTGTCTGCCTGAAACTCAAAATGGAAGTGAGGAACCAGCATTTCATGAGGCCCATCTCCTCTGGCTCTTCCAAACTGACGGAGAGCTAAACACGGATTGTAAGAGATTCCTCCTTGGATACCAATCAACGGGACATTAGGGTATTCTCCGCAACGGTCGATAACAGCTACCTCATCCAAACCTCTGAGAGTCCAGGTGATGTCATTATCAGTGAGAGACATTAACCTCCAAGCCCAACCTTTTCCTTCTTTATTCTTCAGCACGAACTTGGGAAGGTGCAAAATAAACCACCTTACTAGCAAAGGAGCACAGCACCACGGAGTCCCCCGTTTTCGAGCAGTACGAGCATAGATTTGTTGTAGAATATCACCCAAAAGAGTGGGTACCGGATTCCGAGACATGAAGATCCTTATGACATGGATACTGATAAAGGTGTCAGGGTTGGGAAACAGCACCAGACCATAGATCAAAAGAGCTAGAATATCCTCATATGCCTTGAAGTCCAAGTCATTCCAGAAATCATTAGCCTTGCCAACCAGAAATTTGACCAAAAAGCCCTTGATCCCATTTCTAGTTTCCCAGTTGGACAATACCTCTTCTTTGGTCAAGGGGATAATTGCAGCAATCTCTTCAGGCCTAGGAGTCTTTTCCAAACCAGTGAATGGAGTTTGTTCCAAGACAGGGATCCCAAGCAAATAAGAAAATTCTTCCAGGGTGGGAACCAGCTGGAAGTCTTGAAAGGTGAAGCAATGATACAGAGGGTCATAAAATTGGGTCAGAACACTTATCAGTTGTTGGTCCCATTTTGCAGTGATCAAGCCAAGGAGAGAACCATGTCTGTTGATGAAGGAAGAAGTGTTTGGAATCCTTCCAACCAAATCCTTGAGTAAGACTGGTGGTTGAACAAAGTTGAGTCGGACAGTATTTCTACGCACGGGCATCATGATGTCCTACAAAACAGAGCAAAGATGAAACCTTTTTGTCTTTGAAATGGGTTAGCCTTTTATACAGGATGCATGCAATGGTATGATGGCATGATTCTATGATGAAGCACACCACAAGTATTCACATAGGCAAATAAGGCACACAAGTCACACAAGACACCCTTAGGTTTCAGGCCAGCATGAGTTTCAGGTATTACCCTCTTTTGGTTTTGTTAGTTAAAACCTGTCCTATCAAAAGTAACCGGGTTCTAGAGGATCTCAAATCATTGGCTACCCTCAATCGGTCATAACTCCAGCATCGCAATCTTTTCTCGCGGCCAGAACCATCTCGAGAGTTTAGCCTCAATGAGTGTAGCATACTGCTACTGTCCTAATAGCCAAGTTGGTCAATTTAGGGTTCTAAGGTTGGTTGGTGTTTAATGACCCCTTAGAAGACCTATATTCTCCCTGTTACAACACAAGGGATATAGGTACAAACTAAGATGCCACACCAACGTAGCCACTGCTTCACCCATGTCGGTCTACGCCGGACAGGTCCCTCACAGATTATGCTACCTAAAAAGGGTATATCCCAGATCCGGGTTAGGATCTATGAACTCCGATGCAAAGCCCACAAATATAAAAGCAAACAAAGCAAACAATTGAAAACAAAAGTGATCCAAGCCCTAAGGTTACTCCACTTTTAAAAGTCCTCCCCAGCAGAGTCGCCAGTTCTGTGATACGGTGGGAGAACTGACTTGAGGTTTTGCGTTTGTTTTCGCAAATGTTTCGGTTGAGCAAGAGTCGCCACCGACTTTTTATTTTATCCTAAGGAAAGGTTAAAAAGCACAGCAAAAACCTTTTGAGATGTTTTCTTGGGTTCGGGGAGTAGATTATAGAAAGGGAAGGTATTAGCACCCTTTCTATCCATGGTTATCCATGGGCTCTTAGTTACTTGCTTAGATCACTTGCCTTTTGTTTTCAATTTGTTTGGAATGGTGCTTTGTGTGTGTGGGTTTTGAAAATGTTTTGAAAAGATGCCAATGTGGTGGCAACCTTTGTAATGATCCATGTGGGGATGTATACAAAGATGTATGTCTTTTGAAAATGGTTTCATTTGTTCTTTGAAAGTTGTTTTTGAAAGTGTAGTGTTGTGTGGTTTTGAAATTAGGCAAGTGTTTTGTTTTGCAAGTTTGATTCAAGTAACTAAGAGGTTATCTACTCCTAAATTTCTCAAAAAAAAGATTATTGCTATGTCTTAACCCTTTTAACAAGTTTGTTCCACCATTGTATTTGGTGGACAATCTTGTGTTAGGATGTGAGAGGGACAGGCGCGGGTCATCGTTTAGACCATAATTGCAACGGCGTTAAATGTCTTTGGGCAATTTCTTTAAGGGACTTGATCATTTGTTTTTGTTTGTTTTGAAAAGTTTTTGTCGAGGGACTATGATCATTCAAATTGTTTGCTTTGCCCAAAGAAGTTCAACATACAATATGGCCCATTTATTTGAAGGCAACAAGTGGAATACCCTAGGGGTGCAAGTGTGATTTGTGTGTCCATTTTCATGCTTATTTGTCTTGAGATTAGGTCATAACTATTTTTTATCGTTTTTCGCATACAAACCCTAATTCTAACATGTTATCATTAGAAAGCAATAAAGTGCGAAATTTAAATTACTAAGCTATTACAAAACCAAATATGGGAAGGGGGGTACAAATGTTCAAATGGGGATATTGACAAGAATTTAAACCTACATTATTACATCATTTTGAATATTTGCAAATTAATCAATGTAAAAAATTAAATAAGAATGCAAGATGCAAAAGAAATGTTTTGTATATATATGAAAAAATATTATTTATGTAAAAGAGAAGAGAAAATAAAAATATATTATTTTTGGAGTATTTTGAATTTAGGGCAAAAACCCTAATTTTAAAAGAAAATGTATTATTATCTAATTTGATACAAATATTTATTTATTATTTATAAGAATAAAATAAAATGAAGTATATTATGAAAAAAAGTATTTTTGTATCAAATATTAATAAAAATGGAAAATTCAAGTGTTTTTATATTTTAACTTGAATATATTAATAAACATATATATATATATATATATATATATATATATATATATATATATATATATATATATATATATATATATATATATATATATATATATATATATATATATATATATATATATATATATATATATATATATATATATATATATATATATATATATATATATATATATATATATATATATATATATATATATATATATATATATATATATATATATATATATATATATATATATATATATATATATATATATATTAAGTTCTAAATATGCCTTATATACAAATAATAATAATAATTAATTTTTTTTAATAAAATCAATAATAAATAAAAAAAAGTATTTTTTATGTGAAATATTTTCAGAAGGTAAATAAAAAAAAATGAAAATGTATTTACACCATTTTTGTATTTATTCTAAATAAAATATGTATATATTTATGCATAAAAAAAAGAAATAAATCAAATAAATATGCCATAAATTCAAAAAAAGATGGAAAAAAATATTTTTATGTTTTTTATATCATGAGAAAAATAAACAAAGTCAACCAAAAAAGAAAAAGTCAAAAAGAGTCAAAAATGAAGCAAATGGGCTCAGGGGGTGTAATAGCAAATGTGTGGTGTGAATAAGAAAAGATATACAGGCCCAGCCCAAGGAACACTGTCTTCAACCTCCAGCAACAAAATTCAAAAAAACGCGCGCCCCTGTTCTTCAATGTCCAACTCTCGATTCCTGGCTTTTCAGCAAAAACTCATAACACAACAAATGTTCATCATGAAGAGACGGTTCTAACCATATATGGAACTTGACCTAGCTCTCTAAGATGAGGGAGAATTTCTCCTCCCCCAAATCCTAACCTAATTTTTCTGCCATTTTCAAACTACAAATTCTCCCTACTCAGGCAAAAGAAATGAAATGTAAAGATATGTACATGTTCAGGGCTATGAGTAGAACCTTGTTTCTTCACAAACTTAAGACTAAAGATGCATGATAAGAGAGATACGAGTTCAAAGTTTTACCTGTGCAGTTGAACTTCTATCTGGAGAATGAGGAACTTTCAGTGCAATGTAATGATTGGAAAAGCTTCCTTGAGGTCCAGGGATGCTGTTTCAATGCTTACTTTGTCTTGAGAGCTTCTGAATCAAGCTATGGAACTTCAACTGCAAAAGGAAAAAATGAAAATGGTGGAAACTATTAGGGTGATTACAGGTCAGGTTTTAGGCCATGGTTAGCTTGCATATGTTGTAAGGAAGGTAGAGGAACAGGTTTGGTCAAGAATGCTCGAAGGGATTGAGAGATAGCACTCAATCTGCAGGGGTTGCCCTGTTTGAGAAGTTTCAAGGTGATTCTGAGATGGAGGGTGTGTTGGAGGTCAAAGGCTCGTGTGTTAGCTTGGATATGTTATGTGTAATGTGTTTGATAACTTCTTTCTTGTGTGCTTAAGCTGAAAATGAGATATGGTACAAGTTATGCAATGTTACTTGAAAATGAAGCAAGCAATGGTCACTTTGTGTTTTAGGTCAGTAGGGGCCTCTAATCCTGCTGCATAAGCCTCTCTTGATCAGAGCAATTTGCCCATAATCTTGTGCCAAAAGGATTTTGGTTGTACCTTCTTGATTTGCAATTGGACATAAAGTTAATCTTTTCAAAAATGGAAAGTTCACTTTATCTAGTTTAGGATTAATCCACTATGCAATGTTAGAACACAAAGAACATGGTCTTAACACATTGAATATGCATTAAATTATTGAGTATGGAATGGTTCAAGGACCTGTAATCAAGCATAAAGCAAGCTGAGTTCAAATTTGCAAAGTTATGAACATGTTTTGATGAAGAACAAAAGTGAATTTTTGCCAACTTATGAAATTCGAATCTCTCAAGTTATGAGGTTGTTTGATGAGTTTTTGGACATTTTGGAAAGCTTGGAATGTGTACTACAATCCATCTTTGAAATGCAAATTAAAATTCCAAGTGGAAGGGCATGAAAAGTGGCCTTGAAGTGGGGTAGAAAACCTTGTCAAAATAGGTTAAAATTTCACTAAGTTAAAAATGGTTTAGTGCCCTTATTCAAAAAATTGTAACTTGAGATACAAGCTTCAAATGAGAAAACTTTGTGAATCAAAGTTGTAGATTATGCAACAAGCTACAACTTTCATGTTTTGACTTTTGTTTGAATCCAAATGGATCTTGGTGAAAAGGTGGGGCAAAGTTGGGAAAAAATTAGGGTTTTTCATAACTTAGAAAAATTCTAAGTTATGAAAAATTCCATTTTCAAACCCTAATTTGCATTTTGTGATTTCTTGGTGAACAAGTTTCATGATTTGGCATGTTTTGATGAAAAATGAATCTTGACTCTTGATTTTGACCAAAAAGTCAAAGTTTGACTTTTCAGTATACAGTCAAAATTGATCAATTGACTGGGAAATTCAACTGTCAATCTTGTGTACTTGGGATCTTTTGAGCTTGATGAATGTGTCAAGACCATTTCATTGAGTCCTTTAGGCTATATGTGAGCTTGGTTTGCCATTGGCTAGGTCAAATAGTCAAAAATTGCCTTTGTGCAGTCAAAACCCTAAAAATGACCATTTTGCCCTTTTGGTGATCTGATCAAATTTCTTGGAGAATTGTGATCCAAACTTGATCAAATGGTCCATATGGGTTCATAATGTTGATGTGGATCAAATTTCATGAGGTTTGACTGTCAATTGGCCACAGTTGACTTTTTTTCAATACAGTTGATTTCTAGGTCAACTGTCCAATTGACTGGGCAAAACTTGGAATCAAGACTTGAAACTTGGCATGGGTAAACTTGGGAGTCCAACATGAAGCATGAAAGTCATCTTAGGCATTTCAGGTCAAAACATCCTTGGGCAATCACAAACCCTAATTTGAGTCCACAGTGCAAGGAGAAGTCTTGAGCAGAGGAAACCCTAACTGGATCTTGATCTTCAAGGGTCTTGTGATGAGAAAATGTTGAGGAAATGGGAGGGCAAATTTTGGGGTACAACATGTGCCTAAGTGAACTGCTCTTAGTTGACCTTTATGAAAGCCTGAGGTCAGCTGTTTCGAGCCTCAAATCCCACACCTCCAAAAATATTCTGTTGGCTGGCCCTTTTTGGTTACTTCAACTATGGCTAAATGCCATGTTCGAACCCTCCTTATCAACCGCCAACACCATTGATGAGCAAGATCCTGAGATAAGTGATAGGATAGTCGAAGGCACTAGGCTTCGAAGATTAACTCCCAATGACGACAAAGATGACTTCAAAGTCCAATTCTCGAAGTACATCATGATATTCTCCAAAAGGCACAAGTTCGAAGAGAGCATGGCGCCTTTTGCTTCGAGGGCTCATAGACCTTCTTGGTTCACCATGGCTCTCTCAGAAGCTATCAAGAGCAAGGAGATTCAGGATGTATGGAGAGCTTTTTTGCTGCCTAGACTTATTTCTTCAAGAATAACTCCAGCCAAGAACCAGATTTTTCTCTTTGCCTACCAACCAAACTTTGTTTCGAGGCAGTTTGGCTTATGCCAACTGATTCCTGAACCTTTATTTCAAACTGAGAGCGCCATCACTTCTGGACGAACTTTCAAGGCACGGGAAGCCAAGATACAGCAAGATCAATATCAAGGCTTTGCCCAATTTGAGCTGATAACCTTCGAACCTACCCATCTCACGGCTAAAGGATTTCTGGAATGGTGGACCAAGTTTTATCAAACTTATATGTTCGATACACTTACAATTCAACAGAAACTAATTGATGCCTTCGATGTGCAGGTACCAACAAAGAAAGGTATGTTTACTCATGCCAAAGAGATTAAAGCTTTCCAAAATTATTTTGAAACTACTTATGACCCCACGCGCTTGGACTCCACTGTGCATCAAGCGGCTGAGACCTTGAAAGAAAAATTTAAACAAAAAGTTTCTAAGTTAAAACTTCCTTCAGGGCTGTCACCTGAGGATAGGTATAGGTTGGCATTCGAAATGCATCCACCTAAATTTCCCAGATTACCTACCTCAGAACTGGCTCTGGCTTGGTTTCCCCCATATCCTTGGTGGTTTACTTGCAAAGAGATGTTCAAATATCTTCAAAGGAAACCAAAGCCATCTGAGACTGTGACATGGGCTCGATACTGGCTTCATAATTTCCCAGGACACCTTTGATACGACCTTTCTGCCATGTCAATTAAATCTGATCAAGGCACAGGTGCGAATGCTTGGGAAAATCCCAAATGTCTTTTATTTTCCATATCTTTAACCTTTGCTTTAATTGTTTCGATTTTCAGCCATCAAGATAAAGACAGCTGCCTCGAAGTCGAAAGAAGGGAGCGCCTCTCAAGCCTCCCTCGAAACTACTGACAAAGTGACTCCACCCGAAACAACCACTATTGCTGCAACCACAACAACAACAATGATACCAACAACAACCGGTGTTCCAATTCCAACGGTAATCACTTAGCCTTGATGTTTCGAATTCACTCATGCTTTATGGTTTGCATCTAACTCTTCGTTTAAAATCATTTCAGACCAATAAGCTTCCTCCTACTACTCCCAAGAAGCGGAAATCAAGCACCACTGGGGAAGATCCCAAGGCTGGAGGAAACTTAAATACTGCTTCGAAGAAGAAACCAAGGAAAGATATTTCAAAAAGTACCGTCCCAACTAGTGTCTCTGGACTTGATTCCAGGGATGCTGCTCCCTCACCCAAATCCAAAAATCCACCTTCGACCTCCAACCCAACGTTGGAACGTATAGCTAGTAACCTCTCCTCCGAGAGTCCACAGGTAAATTGAACCTTTAAATTTTGACAATAATAGCTTCTTATTACCTTGGTGAATATTTTTAACATTCTGTTGTTCTTTGCAGAGCATCTTGAATCCAGCTTCCACTATTTCGAACTCACCATCCAAAGTTGTTGCTCCGCTCAACTCCTCTCCTCAAGGAGATTCCAGCAACCTGGTTCAAAATAAAGTTTCCTCCAATATGGTGGTTCTGGCTGGAACTTCTGAACAGCAGGATGATCAAGGTACCTCCACTCCTCTGAAAGAGATAAACGAAACAACACTTCAAACGTCTGCAGAGGATTTGCAAAGGGCTTCTCTTCAAAAGTCCCCTCTTGAAACTCTTCAAGAGGACCCAAAGGACACTCAAACTGAAGAAGAGAAAGTTGATTCTGGGCAAAGAGCCGAAGAATCTGCAGACGAAGAATCTGAGGAGGAGAATGCCAATGACGGTTCGACTGCTGGGACGGAATCCAACGCAAATAGCAGTTAAAGGGATGGTATCGAAGTGGTGGACTTGGATGAGGATGAAGAATACCAAGAGCATGAAACGAATGAAGGGGATGGTAATGCAACCAACGAACCCATAGAGGTTGAAATGGACGTGGCTCCCCTACGTGTGGAACTCCCTCAATCCTCTCTGTCTCGAATGACTGACGAGGAACTGGCACTTCTGAGACGAAATGACCCTATTGGGTACATGAAGGCAAAGTTGGCTCAGAGGGACGTCCCACTTGCTAGGGCTGGCACAAGTTCAACCAGCTATCCTCTTCCCACAGATGAAAGAATTGTTCTTCTTAATAAAATTAGGAAAACCATTCTTAATGTGGATATATTCGAAGTGCTTAAGCAAGATAGTACTGCTTGCTATACTATGAAGGAGCTGCTCACAAAGGTCAATCTTTCTACCTGCTCCTTGCCAGTTAGTACTCTCTTGTTTGATCTTCAGGCTTTGCTGGACAACGTAACTGGTTACCTTCTCCAAGACGAATCTGCTGCCAAGAAGGTTCAAGAGAAACGCATTGCCATGGATGCTGCTTATGAACAAGCTTCGAAACTCTCTCAAGAAGCTGAGGATCAAGCTATGCATCTGAAGCAGGCGAAAACTGACTATGAGGCTCGAGCTGAGTCCATACTTCATTGGGAAAGGCAGATTCTGGAACTTCAACAGAAGGTTAAAGAGGCTAAAGAACAACAAATAGCCTTCGAAACCAATATTGTTGGTAACCAATTCGAAGAGCTTCTCAACCAGGGTCTTGCGGAAATGGAGACTGCAGAACAACTTAAAGGAGAAGTGGCAACCTTGGAAGGAGCCAGGCGGTTCGCTCAGCAAAAACTTGAATCATTTCGAAGCACTTTTAATCGATTGAAAAATAACTCTTATTTCTAGATTTTGATGTTTTATTTGACTACAATTTTGGTTTCTTATATGTAATATTCGAACAACGCCATTTTGGCATTTTATCTTACCATCTTGGCTTTTTATACCATCTTGTTTACGTTGTTACTATTCGAATCTCCTGCAGGCTTGGCTTATATTTCTTTAGATATTTCCCATTAACCTTTAGGATACGTTTATCATCCATGAGTTCTTCGATTTCGTATGCATTGTTTGAGAATACTTTTAATATTCGAAAAGGTCCTTCCCAATGAGGTGACCATTTACCTAACGCTTTATTCTTCTTGTCCATAGGCAATATGACTCTCCAAACCAAGTCATTAATAATGAATACTTTTTTCTTCACCCTTTTATTGTATGTTCTGGCCACTCTTTCTTTTTGCCTCATCAAAATTTCCAATGCATGTAATCTAATTTCGTCCAACTCGACTAATTCATTCATCATCATTTCCCAATATAATGCAGCTGGGATTTCGTTTTGTCTCTGAATTCGAACTGATTGTGGATGAATTTCTACTGGCAACACTGCATCATGACCAAATGTGAGTTGGAAAGGCGTAGTGTTAGTGGCTTCCATAGGAAATGTTCTACAAGCCCATAATATTTGGTCCAGAGTTTTGTGCCAGTTTCTTGGCTTTTTGCCAATATGCTTCTTGATCAATCCTATTATTACTTTATTTACTGCTTCGACTTGACCGTTTGCTTGAGCATAATATGGCGTTGATGTTAGCAATCTAAACCCCATTTCTTGGGCAAATCCTTGCATCTTTCTACCAGTAAACACAGAGCCTTGGTCTGTAGTTATACTCTCTGGCAATCCGAACCTATAGATAATGTGCTTTTGTATAAATTCAATAATAGCCTCTTGATCAGCAACTATCAGTGGTATAGCTTCGATCCACTTGGTAAAATAATATATTCCCACCAAGATGTATTTCTGTCCTTTGGACGAAGCAGGATTTATTTCTCCTATCAAATCCAATGCCCATCCTCTAAATGGCCATGGTTTGATGATCGAATGCAACTCACTTGCAGGGGCATGTTAAATTCCTGCATGTTTCTGACATTCCTCACATCCTTTAGCAAAGTCTATGCAATCTTTGAGCATGCTAGGCCAATACAAGCCGTATCGAAATAACAACCATTTCATTTTATGGCCTGCTTGATGTGCCCCACATGCCCCATTATGGACTTCAGACAATGCTAAATATGCCTCACTTTCTCCTAGGCATTTTAATAATACACCCTCTTGGGTCTTTTTAAACAATTCGTTCCCCATGAGGAGATATGACAATGCTCTATATTTTGTCTTTCTATCCACATTTAGAGTTGGGTCTGCTAAATAACTCTTCAGTGGACTTCGCCAATCTGCATCTGACAAAGTATTTATGGCTAATATTTCGAATCCCTGTTTTTCAGCATATCCCAATCTCATACTTTCCAGATCCGATGGTGTGAATCTAGTAGCCATAACTCTTCCCCTTAATTCAACCAAATCCTTGAAGTTCTTGGTAGACACTTTATAACCCGAAGCCAACTGCGCTAAGTCATTTGCTTCTTGGTTCTCTATTATTGGTATGTGTTGAATATCCATGTATTCAAATTTCCTCAATAGCCTATTGACTATGACGAAGTATACCATTAAATTTTCTTTTATGCACTTGTATTCCTTTGTGATTTGTTTGACCACTAATTCAGAGTCTCCTTTAATTTCGACTCTGGTTGCCCCTAATTCCAACAAAGCTTCAAGTCCAACAATGAGCGCTTCATACTCAGCTTTGTTGTTCGAACAACGAGGACCATCTAATTTATACTTGAATTTTGTTGGAATTCCTTCAGGAGAAATCAGAAGGACTCCAACACCACTTTCATTCCTGTGGGTTGAACCATCAAAGTACAATTTCCATGGTTGCATTTCGACGTAACTCAGGACCGTCTGCTCAACCAAAGAATGGTCCACAATGAAGTCAGGAATCACTTGACCTTTCATAGCTTTTAAAGGCATGAAAGTCAAAGAATATTCTGTTAAGGCTAAAGCCCACTTGCCAACTCTGCTATGCATTATTGGTTTTGAAAGCATATGTTTAATGACATCGAAATAAGATGAAACATAAACATCAACAGGTTTTATATAATACTTGAGTTTCATACAAGAGAAATACAAGCAGAGACATAGCTTTTCTAAATTGCTATATCTGGTCTCTGCATCATTTAGCACTCTACTTAAATAGTATATGGCTCTTTCGATGTCATTGCTATCTTCTTGTGCTAGCATACTACCCATACTAACTTCAGAGGCAGATATATATAATCTCATGGGCTTCCCCCATGAAGGTGGAGACAAAATAGGAGGCTGAGAAAGGTATTCTTTTATCCTGTCAAACGCTTCCTGGTGAGCTTCGTTCCATTCGAAGGCTTGGCCTTGCTTTAGACGAAGTAACGGAGAGAAAGCTTGGGTTCTTCCACTTAGGTTCGAAATGAATCTTCTGAGGAAGTTAATTTTCCCTAACAGAGATTGCAACTCCCTTTTTGACGTAGGTGCTTTCGTCTCCATTATGGCTTTGGTTTTGTTCTGGTTGATTTCAATTCCTTTCTTGTGAACCACAAAACCAAGAAAATCTCCAGCCTGCACAAAAAAATGCACATTTAAGGGGATTCATTTTTAAACCATGTTTTCTCATTCGCTCGAATGATTGGCTTAAATGATGCAAATGTGCTTCTGCAGATATGGATTTGATGACTATATCATCAATATACACCTGCATGAAGGTTTCAATGAAATCATGAAAAATTGAATTCATTGCCCTTTGATAAGTTGCCCCAGCGTTCTTTAAACCAAAAGGCATCACCAACCACTCGTAGGTGCCTAAGGCTCCTGGGCAACGAAATGCTGTCTTTGCAACATCTTCTTCAGCAATGAAAATCTGGTTATACCCAGAGTATCCATCTAACATACTCAAGTATTCGAAACCTGCAGCAGAATCTACTAGCATTTCTGCCACAGGCATGGAATATTCATCCTTAGAGGTTGCAGTGTTTAAATCCCTAAAATCTATGCAAATTCTTAAAGAACCATTTTTCTTAATAACAGGTACTATGTTTGCTAACCATTCGACGTACCTTGTTGTTTTGATGAATTTGCAACGCAGCAACCTTTCGATCTCAGCTTTAATTTTTGTGAGAACCGCTGGTGCGAATCTTCTGGGAGTTTGTTTGATGGGCCTCTTGCCATCTTTGATTGGCAGTCTGTGTTCGACCAACTCCCTCTTTAAACCAGGCATCTCGTCGTAATCCCATGCGAAACAATCTTTGTTTTCCTTGAGGACTTCGATCACTTCCTTCTTGAGGCCTGGGCTAAGTTTCGCACTTATGTAGGTTACTCTTTTCGTTTTTTCATCCCCTAAGTTAACTTCTTCGAGTGGATCTTGTGCCAACATTTTGGCACCTGAGTTTATGGGGTCCCTTTCGAAGCCTAAGGGTTCTTTATCATAGATGGCATCCAACCTCTGATCCATCTCAAACTCTTCGAAGGGTGAGCATTTCGACCCATCCCCACTTACTTCGTTCATCTTTATAGTTGATTTATTTATTTCAGCCTCTAAGGCCGCTTTTGATTCGTTCTCAGCCATATAGGCCGAAATCCTTTCGAAAAAGGTAGACTCAGTCATGGATAAGGTTGTCGAAGTCCCAGCCTGCTGGCCGTTTTTGTATAGTGCTTTCGACTCCCTCTTCTTCACTGATTATTGTTCTATCCCAGTAAAGTCCATCATGGCGAAGGGTCATGTAGTAGTGGGCGTTTCTAGTTTCATTAATCTCATCATTTGGAACACACAGAGAAATCTTTGCCAGATTTTTATCATAATCCCTCTTGTCAACTAAATTGACAGTTGACATAAAGTAACTCTGGTCTGCTTCGATGTTTTCCATGATTCCATCATCTCTCCACAGAACTAGTCGCTGATGCATTGACGAAGGAATTTCCCCCACGCCATGGATCCACTCCCTTCCCAGCAGTAAGTTATAGTTGGCCTTGGCTTCGATCACCGTAAACATGGTGGGCCTACAGCTTGAGCCTATTGTCAATTCCAACTGGACCACTCCCAGTGTTTTGCCCACTTTTCCCTCATAATTGGACAGAACCATATTATGGGGCTTGATGTCTCCTTCGCGGATCTCTAATCTTTTTAGCATGAAATGGGGTATCAAATTGACTGCGGCACCCCCATCCACTAGAACTTTGTTCACACCATGGACACCAACTTTCGCCCGAATAAAAAGTGGCTTGAGATGGTTCTTCATTGCAGGTTCTGGACGTTCGAAGAATGCATTTTGTTCCTCAACATCCCCATTGTCCATCACATAGTAGCACACAGGCCTATGTTTCATCAAATCTGTGGTGTCTTCCTCCTCATATTCATTTATTTCGGTTTCCTGCCCAAATTCGCAGGGAAGCACAGACACCACGTTACAGTTCAGGATAAATGAAGACTCCCCCTCCGATTCGAAGTTATCTGTTATCATATCTTCGTCCTCTTCCGGGCCTGGAATGTATTCCTTTGGTTCATCGCGTTGTTCTTCAGAGAAGAGCCTCCTATTGACTGGAGGTTTGTCTTCAGTTTTATTTTTTGGTTTGTTGGTGCTAGATTCACCTTGGTTTTTCGTTGAAGTAACCCCTTTGTTTGCCACAGCTTCTCTCTCAGCCTTTCGAATCCTTTGTTGTCTGCGCCACTGGGATCTTGACATGGGGTTCCTTCCTTTGTAATTTTCTAATCTCACCTCCTCCTTTTTTGCTGTGTTGAATTGCCTCCTGTATGTCACAACATAGCGTGCATTTCGTTCAGCGTTTCTCCATTTATCTTTGCTTTTGTCATTTCTGACCTGTAACCATCTATCGGTTGGCACTTCAGCAGGGAGTTTGAAAGTAACTCTTCGAGCAGCTTTGGGGTGAGGGCTATCAGGCCTTCGCTGTTTGTGTCGGCTGTCGAAACGTGGGCCCATCTGGACAGTTTCTTGATGGTTCCAGCAAGGGGCGAAGGGAATCGTTTCGAAGGCCCTGGCCATGCTTTGGTCATACACAGCAGAACACCTTGGGCAAATCAAGCACTTGGTTGCCCCTTTGTGGCAGCGAAACACAAATTCCAGCAAACTTTCTCCAGCCTTGGGATAACACCTAAAAAGTTGGTTATCCTGGCGCCAATTGTTGCCAGTTCGAGTCCTCTGTACCCTTTCGAAATTCGCAGCGATTCTTTGATTGCAGAGGATGCTGCACCTAGGGCACAATATCATGCCTGAATCTCCTTTGTGGCATGACATGAGATAATCCTTGAGACTAGCATCTCCGGTGTGATTATCCCCCATTCTATACTTTTCTTTTTCTAAGTATTTTTCTACTTCCTCCATCTCAGAGCAGGGTCTTTCCATGTCCACCATATTTATTTCAACATCTTCCCCCTTAGCTTCATCATCGCCCCATCCTGTGGGCCTTATATCCTTAATCTGAACCTTTGAACTCTCTGGGGCAGAATATTTGACCAAATAGTCAAATTTTCCACTGGGTTCCCCTAGAGTGTCCCATATTTCCTTCTGAGGGGAAATTGGCTGCGTGATTTGGACTTTCTCCAATTCCAGCCTCAAGCCTTCAGTGACTTGTGTTAATTCTTGGTTTTGATTTCCCTGGCCTTCAATAGCCTGGGTTTCTCTTGCAACATCTACAGGTGCGGCAATCGAAGTCTTTGGCGTATTTTGGATGTCTTCAATGACCTCCTCATTGACTTCGACCATCACCCAGTTTTCAGCTTCAGTACCCTTCTCTCCTGTTAGGGCGTCGCTTCGATCAGTTTCCACCATGTTGACCTCTCCAATGCATGCAGGCTCGGAGTAGTTGGTGTCTGCGACGTCCAAGGGATCTTCGTCCACTTTCATCTTCACCTTATCAGCAAACTTTAGTCTGCCATCTTTGATCCGTTTTGAATTAGATCCCTGAAAAGAAAACATTGTGAGGTTTTATGGCCTAGGAAACTATGATATTTTCAAAATCCTCTCTTCTTTCTCTGATCCAAAGGAGGTATTTTGACATTTGATGGCACAATTAGTTGGCCATCTTTGACGAGTAAGTCAAAAATCTCGTCACATTTAGTGACATCGAAGGTATAAACCTTCTTTGGAAATTTGTCACTTTTCTCATTTTCAACAATGTCTTTCCCTTTTGTGGGAACTAACAATTTGCAGGAATAAGGTGGGGCCTATTTTAATTCAGCGAGGTCGATTTCGACCTCTTCGAATTCGAATTCAGGATATTCTTCTGCTTCCTCAGTCCCAACATAGGAAATCCTTTCTTTCTTGCTATTCTTAAAGACTCTGGCTTTTTCGGCCTTTAGTCTTTCGACCTGTCGAACCCTATCGGCTAACTGAGCCATATCCCTCAAATATTGAGTGTCTAGTTTCTTTCGAATGGAATAATCCAAGCCACCAGCGGCCATTTCGACTAACTCATGTTCATGCGCTACTGTGTAACACCTGGATTTCAAAAGCCTAAATCTATTCAGATAATCATCTATGGGTTCGGTGAACTTTCTCCTAACACTGGCCAATTCCTTCAAACTTATTTTCGACTGTCCCATGTAAAATTGTTCATGGAATAATCTCTCTAAGAGAGCCCAGGTGTCAATGGACCTAGAAGGCAAAGTGGTAAACCATGTGAAGGCGTTTTTTGTCAAGGAACTTGGGAAGTATTTGATCCTGAGATCTTCATTATTGGCTATATCTCCCGCTTCGGTTAGATATCTCGCTATGTGTTCGACTGTTGACTCATTGGTATCCCCAGCGAACTTTGTAAATTTAGGGACTTTATATCCCCTTGGTAAATCAGTATGCATTATGCAATCCAATATAGGAGAAGCATAATTTGGCCTTCTCATTCC
The DNA here is from genome assembly GCA_948472305.1 of Vicia faba. NCBI lineage: Eukaryota > Viridiplantae > Streptophyta > Magnoliopsida > Fabales > Fabaceae > Vicia > Vicia faba. The sequence continues at coordinate 10,283 of CATIWC010001310.1, read as the reverse complement.
TGTGTTGAGGCCATTCTGGGCCATGACTCTCTCTATCATGGTGGTTAAGTTGTTTTCTGCCAAGATGTTATCGTTTCGAACTCTATGAACGACAGCATCAGTATCTTGATTTCGACCAACCAAAACAACTCCCCTAGGTTATTCTTCTCGAAACTCTGGGGCTTCTAGCCTTTCGACCCTTGCCCCTGGTTCCATAATTTCTCTTTGTGGGCCCGGGATTATTGGGACTTCTAACCTTGGTGCCCTGGCCCCCAAGTTAACTTCTTCTCTGGGTGGTCTATAAATTGGGTCGTTAGCAATTTGTTCTATAACAGGCATGTTTGCTCGAAATCCCGCCTGATTCTGCCTACGCCTTTCTGGAGGAGCAAAGAAATCTGCTATTCGACTCATATTATCAGCGTTTTCTCTGTTTGTCACAGTTACATTTTGCACTATTGGGGCAAATATCTCCTGCATGGTTTGTGCTAACACCCCTATCATATTATGGTTACTGTCATCCATCAATTGCCTAAAAGCCAACTGGTTATCTGTGGTTAAGATAGGCATTGTGCTATAACCCACTGACCCTTGGTTATTTGTCATAAACTGATTCGCCCCAGACCCAGACCCTAGTTGTGGGGATGAATTCGATGTGGAATTGTGTAAAACTGCCATAAAAGATGTTGGCACTCCATAAGAGGAGTTTCTGGTTCTATTTCCATCGAAACCGGGTGGTCTAGTTAATGGAGTGGCGAAATGGGATTGTGTCCCTGATGGTGGAACGAATCCCCCAGGGTAGCCAATGGTTCCAGTATTTCCTAGGATCGAACTATTAGTTGATATGCCACTTACACCATTGGTGGCTATGTTATTGGTTGAAGATGCAACAGACTGTGTGTTCGAAGGGATTACATTAGATGTTCCGATCGAAGCGGACGCATTAGTGCCTGTTGTATGTGGGCCATTTTGGTCCCCTTGTTGATTGTCAGAATTAGACATTTTGTCCAAACGTTTTCTTCTGGATAAAGGTTGGTTGTTGTTGGTTATCTTACCACTTCTCAGGTTCATAAAACAGCAAACTTCTTAGGTTCCAACGTTTTTGTAATGGTTATGTCTCAACAATCTTTATTTCTAATATCCAATTATTGGTCCCACCGGGTGTGCCAATTTGTTTCCAGTGATTTCTGGTAAACAACCGCTAGTCTTCCAAACTATCGAATAATCTTTCTTACTGTTATTCAATTCCTCTGGTAACTCACAGGATCGACTAGATTGATCCTAGGACTCCTTGGATATTAAGGTTACTCTCACGATCGAACAGATATTCATGATTGATGTTGTATATGTGTTTGGCTTATTTCGATTTCTCTCTCTAAAAGTCTAAAGATGTAATCAAAATGTGTGTGTGAAACTAAGTTGCATGAGTAAATATTAATTGTAAAGACATATGAGATTGCATAAAAGTCAAGTAAATGGTTTCGAATTATAAAACAGTTAACGTAAAGGATTTCTGGAACGTAAAAGGTTTGAAATATGAAGAAAGCGTTTAATGCAAGAAATCTGTAAATGACTTTAAGTAAAAATATGCGTTCGAAGGATAAGACTTGAAGGTAAAGGTATGGAAAATATGACAGTTTTCTGAAATATAAAGTGCTTGAAATGTGAAGAAAGCATTAAAATATAAAACTTTGAAGAAGAGATTTCGAAGTGAAAAGACTGTAAATGGGAAAACTTGTAAATGTTATTTGACAAAAGATAAAGGAAAGTACTGGAAATGGTAAAAGGTTTTCATTAAATCAGAAATACATGGTGCTATCATACGTACATTTCTCTTGCATTCGTTTCCCTTGCCATGTGGTAGTTTGAATGTTACTGAGTATTTGTATAATAGATATGACACACGAAATCCTAATACTAAGACTTCTATTTATACTAATTCGACCATAACGGTCTTGCTATAGGATTATGCCACGTTCAGAACATGCAGGACAATGCCTCTTTAATCTTTCCACGTGTCCCCAAATGCACCAGCACATAACTTTCAAACTTCGAAAGTCCCGCTTCCATTTGAATTTCAAATGCTTTGGTACTTCTCCGTTTCGAACGCTCTTCCCAGACACAGCCTTGTTGTTATTTCGAGACTTCTTTAGATATGTTCCCATAATTGCCACTCGAAACTCCAAGTTTTTGACATACTTATTCGAAACACTGCTTCTGCTATTTCGAAACATGACGCTTTACCTCATTTCGATCGAAGTGTTTAATTCATTTGGCTTCTAATATCATTATCAAAATCTTCAGCCAACAGGTACTCGATCTTCACAACTTTGTGATTGTCACCATAAGGTAGTAGGTCCTGTAATATGTATTGCAAATCTTCAAGAGGGATGTACTCGGTGAACTTAAATTCTCGTGATGGTGTATTGCTGGTAAAGTGGATATTTCCAACATGTCATTTGATGTTCATTCTGGTTTTTGGTGTTTTGGTATGAAACAATATGCCAAGTGAGCTTATTTATAGTAGTTGAAGGCAAACATGGATCTTACAAATCCTATCTTGCGACAGAGTGTAAACCAAAATTTCATTTCTCAGTCGACATAACACCAATAATTTCCAACAATATAAGCATGTATTTGTTGGTCGTATACGTTGAATCAATTATAAGCACGGTGGGAAACGTATTGAGCAATTTAATGAAATCAGGACAAGTCCAATAATTATCTCTTATTATTGCCCCATCCTCACATCTTCGGTGTCTACAAAATAATTGTTTTCATCTAGAATACTACACCAAAGAAGGGAAAAGACATTGCTTTTTTTAGCATAGACATCGCTTAAAAGTGTTGCATATACCAGCGTTGTTGTAGGTAAAGATAGCGCTTATTTTAAGGAAAAGCGCTGTTTTATGTCCCCTTTAGGCAGCGCTTCATTCCATAAGTGCTCTATATTGTCCCCTTTAGGCAACACTTATTGCTTGAAAAGCATTTTCTATTGTCCCTCTTTAGACATCTCTTTTAAAAGTGATGTCTAATATATCTTTTAGTTCTCTTTTAATTCTCTTTCAGGCAACTCTTTCTTTAAAAACGCTTTCTATTTTCCACTATAAGCAGCGTTTTTTTTTAACAAGCGCTTTCTATTCTCCAATATAGGTAGCACTTTTTTTACAAAGCGCTTTCTATTCTCCACTTAGGCAGCACTTTATTTAAAGAAAGTGTTGTCTAATATCTTATTTAGGAAGCGTTTTTTGTTAAAAGCGATGTCTATTATGCACGAATTTTTTAATAAAATGGAAGCATATTTTAAGCGCGTCTTTCAATAAGCATACAGATTTTATATTCCAATAAATTGATACAACTTGAAAATTCATATATTATATATATATATATATATATATATATATATATATATATATATATATATATAAACTCTAGCTAAAAAACAATGAGCTTGTCTTCTGTACATATCAACAATTTTTAGTAATTTGTTATCTATATCTTTTAGATTTATACCTATCTGAAACAAAACTAACAAATTAAAAGGCATCAGAACTAAGCTATATAACACATAAATCTTATAACTATTATAATTTAACATAAACCTTATAAGTATTATAATTTAACACAAACCAATGTTACATCTAAAAATCAAGAATTTGTTATAATCCACCCACCATTAGAAATTCACAAATTCATACCAATAAAGACTATGATAAAAAAAACTTTATTTGAATTTAACACCAATACCATCATAACTAACCTTCCACATAATAACAACAACATTGCAACACAATTTACCACTAATGACAACATGGTATCTCATCAAAACTCATTATTCAAATTCAACCCAAATTTCAAACCTTGATTAAAAACAACATGTTCATCATAATATCCTCAAAGTTTTCAACTCAATTTTAAAGTTTCATTCATAAACAATAACCATCATCACAATTTCACCATCACTTTGACATGAACAAAAATGGTATCTAAAAAAAATCAATTTGTATATTAGAAACTCATAAATTTATACCAACAAGAATCATGCTACAAAAAAATACCATCACCTTCTCATCTTTTAAACAAACATCAATATTATCAACTTCAACACTAAAATACTATCAATGTCATCAATATCAATTTTCTTCAAAAGATTCACCAAACATAATTACAAATTCCATCAATCCTTAATTCACAACAACTTTCAGAACTATGTCAATCCATAATACAGAACATCACAACAACAAAAATCTCTAAGGACTATAAACTTCACACAAATGAAATAAAGACAACACCTTATAAAATTCTCATCTCAAGAATATATTGACACTATTCCTTCTTAATTTCTTCTAATTGATCTTTCGAGTAAGTAGCACACTTGAATTCATCAAAGTACTACATAATATAACATAATATGATTTAGTTACCACAAATTAATTAGATAAAATATCTGTTAAATATTATAATAAATCCTAACTTATGAATTCATACCATATTTGGAATCCCTATTTGATCCAAAAGAATAGTTTCTTTCATAAACCTCAATACAAAATAACCGCAATCTATACCATTAAGCTGACGAGGACACTACACATAGAAAAAAAATGAATATATATATATATATATATATATATATATATATATATATATATATATATATATATATATATATATATATATATATATATATATATATATATATATATATATATAGTTTAACTAGTTTTATCAAGTAACATCACTATTATAATCAAAATTGTGAAAATATGTCTACACTCTGATCCATGTAATGTTGTTTGCTTTACTCTTTAGTACTCGAGCTATTATTTATGATCGGAATATTTGTATAACTCTAATAAAACATAAACGAATATTTAGAAGAATCTCACATAAATAAATAAATATACACACATATATTTAGAACAATCTCACTTACGTATCAACCATCATCTTCATATCTGGGTATTTTGTTTGATCACCAACTAACGAATCCGGATAATATAATATTTCTCTTATAGGATTAATTGCAACCAACAACCAGTGTCCACTGTAAAATTAAACAAAAGTTAGATGGAAATTTTTTACACAACATCAAAAACGAAAAATCATAATTAATAAAGTTAGAATCAAAATCTAACCCACGGCCAGTATTTTATGGTAAAAGAACCAACTTTTCTGTATCTTTGGTGGCCATAAATGCACCGAACCAAAATTTCATTTCTCAGTCGACGTAACACCAATAATTTCCGACAATATAAGCATGTATTTGTTGGTCTTATACGTTGAATCAATTATGAGCACGGTGGGAAACGTATTGAGCAATTTAATGAAATCAGGACAAGTCCAATAATTATCTCTTATTATTGCCCCATCCTCACATCTTCGGTGTCTACAAAATAATTGTTTTTATCTAGAATACTACACCAAAGAAGGGAAAAGACATTGCTTTTTTTTTAGCATAGACATCGCTTAAAAGTGTTGCATATACCAGCGTTGTTGTAGGTAAAGATAGCGCTTATTTTAAGGAAAAGCGATGTTTTATGTCCCCTTTAGGCAGCGCTTCATTCCATAAGTGCTCAATATTGTCCTCTTTAGGCAACACTTTTTGCTTGAAAAGCATTTTCTGTTGTCCCTCTTTAGACATCTCTTTTAAAAGTGTTGTCTAATATATCTTTTAATTCTCTTTCAGGCAACTCTTTCTTTAAAAACGCTTTCTATTTTCCACTATAAGCAGCATTTTTTTTAACAAAGCGCTTTCTATTCTCCAATATAGGTAGCACTTTTTTTACAAAGCGCTTTCTATTCTCCACTTAGGCAGCACTTTATTTAAAGAAAGTGTTGTCTAATATCTTATTTAGGAAGCCTTTTTTGTTAAAAGCGATGTCTATTATGCACGAATTTTTTAATAAAATGGAAGCATATTTTAAGCGCGTCTTTCAATAAGCATACAGATTATATATATATATATATATATATATATATATATATATATATATATATATATATATATATATATATATATATATATATATATATATATATATATATATATATATATAAACTCTAGCTAAAAAACAATGAACTTGTCTTCTGTACATATCAATAATTTTTAGTAATTTGTTATCTAAATCTTTTAGATTTATACCTATCTGAAACAAAACTAACAAATTAAAAGGCATCAGAACTAAGCTATATAACACATAAATCTTATAACTATTATAATTTAACATAAACCTTATAAGTATTATAATTTAACACAAACCAATGTTACATCTAAAAATCAAGAATCTGTTATAATCCACCCACCATTAGAAATTCACAAATTCATACCAATAAAGACTATGATAAAAAAACTTTATTTGAATTTAACACCAATACCATCATAACTAACCTTCCACATAACAACAACAACATTGCAACACAATTTACCACTAATGACGACATGGTATCTTATCAAAACTCATTATTCAAATTCAACCCAAATTTCAAACCTTGATTAAAACAACATGTTCATCATAATATCCTCAAAGTTTTCAACTCAATTTTAAAGTTTCATTCATAAACAATAACCATCATCACAATTTCACAATCACTTTGACATGAACAAAAATGGTATCTAAGACAAATCAATTTGTATATTAGAAACTCATAAATTTATACCAACAAGAATCATGCTACAAAAAAAATACCATCGCCTTCTCATCTTTTAAACAAACATCAATATTATCAACTTCAACACTAAAATACTATCAATGTCATCAATATCAATTTTCTTCAAAAGATTCACCAAACATAATTACAAATTCCATCAATCCTTAATTCACAACAACTTCCAGAACTATGTCAATCCATAATACAGAACATCACAACAACAAAAATCTCTAAGGACTATAAACTTCACACAAATGAAATAAAGACAACACCTTATAAAATTCTCATCTCAAGAATATATTGACACTATTCCTTCTTAATTTCTTCTAATTGATCTTTCGAGTAAATAGCACACTTGAATTCATCAAAGTACTACATAATATAACATAATATGATTTAGTTACCACAAATTAATTAGATAAAAATATCTGTTAAATATTAAAATAAATCCTAACTTATGAATTCATACCATATTTGGAATCTCTATTTGATCCAAAAGAATAGTTTCTTTCTTAAACCTCAATACAAAATAACCGCAATCTATACCATTAAGCTGACGAGGACACTACACATAGAAAAAAAATGAATATATATATATATATATATATATATATATATATATATATATATATATATATATATATATAAATATATATATATATATTATATATATATATATATATATATATATATATCAGGATATATAGTTTAACTAGTTTTATCAAGTAACATCACTATTATAATCAAAATTGTGAAAATATGTCTACACTCTGATCCATGTAATGTTGTTTGCTTTACTCTTTAGTACACGAGCTATTATTTATGATCGGAATATTTGTATAACTCTAATAAAACATAAACGAATATTTAGAAGAATCTCACATAAATAAATAAATATACACACATATATTTAGAACAATCTCACTTATGTATCAACCATCATCTTCATATCTGGGTATTTTGTTTGATCACCAACTAACGAATCCGGATAATATAATATTTCTCTTATAGGATTAATCGCAACCAACAACCAGTGTCCACTGTAAAATTAAACAAAAGTTAGATGGAAATTTTTTACACAACATCAAAAACGAAAAATTATAATTAATAAAGTTAGAATCAAAATCTAACCCACGGCCAGTATTTTATGGTAAAAGAACCAACTTTTCTGTATCTTTGGTGGCCATAAATGCACCGAACCAAAATTTCATTTCTCAGTCGACGTAACACCAATAATTTCCAACAATATAAGCATGTATTTGTTGGTCTTATACGTTGAATCAATTATGAGCACGGTGGGAAACGTATTGAGCAATTTAATGAAATCAGGACAAGTCCAATAATTATCTCTTATTATTGCCCCATCCTCACATCTTCGGTGTCTACAAAATAATTGTTTTCATCTAGAATACTACACCAATGAAAGGGAAAAGACATTGCTTTTTTTAGCATAGACATCGCTTAAAAGTGTTGCATATACCAGCGTTGTTGTAGGTAAAGATAGCGCTTATTTTAAGGAAAAGCGTTATTTTATGTCCCCTTTAGGCAGCGCTTCATTCCATAAGTGCTCTATATTGTCCCCTTTAGGCAACACTTTTTGCTTGAAAAGTATTTTTCTATTGTCCCTCTTTAGACATCTCTTTTAAAAGTGTTGTCTAATATATCTTTTAGTTCTCTTTTAATTCTCTTTCAAGCAACTCTTTCTTTAAAAACGCTTTCTATTTTCCACTATAAGCAGCGTTTTTTTAACAAAGCGCTTTCTATTCTCCAATATAGGTAGCACTTTTTTTACAAAGCGCTTTCTATTCTCCACTTAGGCAGCACTTTATTTAAAGAAAGTGTTGTCTAATATCTTATTTAGGAAGCGTTTTTTGTTAAAAGCGATGTCTATTATGCACGAATTTTTTAATAAAATGGAAGCATATTTTAAGCGCGTCTTTCAATAAGCATACAGATTTTATATTCCAATAAATTGATACAACTTGAAAATTCATATATATATATATATAAATTCTAGCTAAAAAACAATGAACTTGTCTTCTGTACATATCAACAATTTTTAGTAATTTGTTATCTATATCTTTTAGATTTATACCTATCTGAAACAAAACTAACAATTAAAAGGCATCAGAACTAAGCTATATAACACATAAATATTATAACTATTATAATTTAACATAAACCTTATAAGTATTATAATTTAACACAAACCAATGTTACATCTAAAAATCAAGAATCTGTTATAATCCACCCACCATTAGAAATTCACACATTCATACCAATTAAAGACTATGATAAAAAAACTTTATTTGAATTTAACACCAATACCATCATAACTAACCTTCCACATAACAACAACAACATTGCAACACAATTTACCACTAATGACGACATGGTATCTCATCAAAACTCATTATTCAAATTCAACCCAATTTCAAACCTTGATTAAAAACAACATGTTCATCATAATATCCTCAAAGTTTTCAACTCAATTTTAAAGTTTCATTCATAAACAATAACCATCATCACAATTTCACCATCACTTTGACATGAACAAAAATGGTATCTAAGACAAATCAATTTGTATATTAGAAACTCATAAATTTATACCAACAAGAATCATGCTACAAAAAAATACCATCACCTTCTCATCTTTTAAACAAACATCAATATTATCAACTTCAACACTAAAATACTATCAATGTCATCAATATCAATTTTCTTCAAAAGATTCACCAAACATAATTACAAATTCCATCAATCCTTAATTCACAACAACTTCCAGAACTATGTCAATCCATAATACAGAACATCACAACAACAAAAATCTCTAAGAACTATAAACTTCACACAAATGAAATAAAGACAACACCTTATAAAATTCTCATCTCAAGAATATATTGACACCATTCCTTCTTAATTTCTTCTAATTGATCTTTCGAGTAAATAGCACACTTGAACTCATCAAAGTACTACATAATATAACATAATATGATTTAGTTACACAAATTAATTAGATAAAATATCTGTTAAATATTAAAATAAATCCTAACTTATGAATTCATACCATATTTGGAATCCTTATTTGATCCAAAAGAATAGTTTCTTTCCTAAACCTCAATACAAAATAACCGCAATCTATACCATTAAGTTGACGAGGACACTACACATAGAAAAAAATGAATATATATATATATATATATATATATATATATATATATATATATATATATATATATATATATATATATATATATATATATATATATATATATATATATATATATATATATATATATATATATATATATATATATAGTTTAACTAGTTTTATCAAGTAACATCACTATTATAATCAAAATTGTGAAAATATGTCTACACTCTGATCCATGTAATGTTGTTTGCTTTACTCTTTAGTACTCGAGCTATTATTTATGATCGGAATATTTGTATAACTCTAATAAAACATAAACGAATATTTAGAAGAATCTCACATAAATAAATAAATATACACACATATATTTAGAACAATCTCACTTACGTATCAACCATCATCTTCATATCTGGGTATTTTGTTTGATCACCAACTAACGAATCCGGATAATATAATATTTCTCTTATAGGATTAATCGCAACCAACAACCAGTGTCCACGGTAAA
>CATIWC010001309.1:0-397071 GCA_948472305.1 Vicia faba | reverse complement strand
AACTTAACTTAATATAATTAATTAAATACTTTAATTAATCAATTATAATTAATTAATCCAATAACACCCATCAAACACATCATTATAATATAAAATAATTATTTACCGATAAATCGAATAAATCGATATAATCAACTATCGGACCGAATAACCGAATAAATAATTATCAAATTATATAACTAAATATAAATTGATAATTTATAGAAAATAATAATAATATAAATACTATTAATTAAATCGGGGTGTTACACCAGTCCTGACATTATATTTTGTGTTGAGACATCAGTCTTGACATTTGTACTGAAAGTGCCAGAACTTCAATTGGCATCAGAGCAGGCACCTTGTTGTAGTTATTAGGTGAGCTCCAGGGAGAATAATTTTTGGTACTATGGATAAAGAAGGAGGATACAACAAAAAACCACCTCTGATAGATGGTTTAAAATATGATTGGTGGAAGGTTAGAATGGTGGCTTTTCTAAAATCCATGGACAACAAAGCTTGGAAGGCTGTTTTGAAAGGATGGAAACATCTTGTTGAGAAGGACAAAGATGGGAATGTATCTTTGAAGTCATAGGAATATTGGAATGATGAGGGTGATAAATTAACTCTTAGAAACTCAAAAGCCTTGAATGCTTTATTCAATGGAGTAGACAATAATGTTTTCAGATTGATTAATACATATATTGTAGCCAAGGATGCTTGGGAAATCCTTAGAAAAACTCATTAAGGTACATCCAAAGTAAAAATTTTAAGACTTCATCTTCTCACTACTAAATTTGAGAACCTAAAGAATAATGATGATGAGACCATCCAGGAATATCATATGAAGGTTCTTGAAATAGCAAATACATCTAGTGCCTTATGAGAAAAGATGTTAGAATAAAAGCTTGTTAGAAAGATTCTTAGGTCCTTATCTAGGAAATTTGACATGAAGGTAATTTCTATTGAAGAAGCTCAAGACATCAACACCATGAGAGTTGATAAACTTGTTGGGTCACTTTAAACTTTTGAATTGGGTATTAGTGACAAGACTGAGAAAAAGAACAAGAGCATAGCTTTTGTTTCTAATGCTGAAGATGAAGAGAATCAAGCTGATCTGGATATTGATAAAGGATTGTCCAATACCATTGTGTTAGTTGGAAAACAAGTTAATAGAATTCTGAAAAGAATGGAATGAAGAGGAAGACCAAATGTCAGGAATATCTCATCTGACATCAGGAATGATGAGGACTTTCAGAAAAATACAAGAACTGAGGACAAGACTAATAAAAGAAAATGTATCCAATGTTATGAGTGTGAAGGTTTTGGTCATATTAAACCAGAATGTCCAACTTTTCTCAAGAAGCAGAAAAAGGGATTTACTATATCTTAGTCTGATGATGAGTCAGAAGATGAGGATAACAATGAAACTGTAAAATTGGTAATGGCTCTTTCTGGCATATGGGAAAATAAAGTAGAAGTGTATGATGAAAATGTCCTTTGTGAAGACATTAATGTATCCCATAAGGACACACGTGACAGGTGTGAAGAAAGTCTTGCTACAATAAAATAATAGAGAAAAATCATAGCTGAATTGGAGAATGAAAAGAAGAAGCTTTTATGTTCTGTTTCACATCTTCAAGGTGAGGCATCTCTCTTAAATTCCAAGCTTAATAACATGTCAGATTGTTTTGAAGAAGATGAATAGTAGAGCTGATATGGTGAAAGATGACGGAGATACAGAAGTTGATTATCAGTTTGATAATAAACAAAGAAAAGTTTCTGGAAAAAATTTCTTTCCTCCTAAAAGGAAGAAAATGATCAACATGTCCAATAACATGTTACAACATCCTATAAGACATGATGAAACATTATCCAGATTTTAATCATCTAATTGGATATGTCATTATTGTGGTGAGCATATCCATATTAAGCCTTTATATTGTAAACTGCATGGAGATAAAAAAATCTTCAGTTAATTCTAAGGTTGATCAAGTAGGCAAAAAGAGAAGTGTTGAAAATAGGGATATGAACTTTATTTCTCATACTTCCTTAAGAGACTCAAATAGAGAAGACGAGTACTTTGATAGTGGATGCTCTAGGCACATGACAGGGGGTTTAAAAGTTATTGGTGAATATTAGACCTCATCCCGAATGAACTATCAAATTTAGTGATGGGTTTAAAGGTTAGATCAAAGGAGTTGTAAAGTTGATGTGTGTTGGTTCACCTAGTTTATAAGATGTTCTTCTTGTGAAAGGATTGACTGCTAATCTTATTAGCATTAGTCAATTGTGTGACCAAGGTCTATTAGTTAATTTCTAAAAATTTGAATGTCTGGTCAAAGATGAAAAAGATGTTGTTATGATGAAGGGCATAAGGTATAAAGACAACTACTATTTATGGGAATCTCAAATAATTGCTTACTATTCCACATGTTCAATAGCCAATGAGAATGAAGTAAAGCTATGGCACCCGAAACTTGGACATCTTCATCTCAGGAGAATGAAGGAAATATTATCTAAAGAGGTTGTTAGAGGAATGCCAGAGCTCAAGATTGAAGAAAGGTAAGTATGTGATGAGTGTGAAACTAGAAAGCAAACTATAATGTCACACCCAATTTTGCAACATTAGACTACTTCCAAAGTGCTGGAACTTCTTCATATGGATATAATGGAACCTATACAGATAGATAACATGTGTGGAAAGAGGTATGCTTATGTGATTATAGATGATTTATTTGGGTATACTTGGATGAATTTTCTTAGAGAAAAATCAGATGCTTTTGCAGTCTTCAAAAATCTGTGTCAAAGCATTCAAGAGGGGAAGAATAGTGTGATTGTCAAGGTCAAAGTGAACATGACTAGGAGTTTGAGAATGCAAAATTCTATGAATTTTGTGTCTCTGGAGGTATTAGTCATGAGTTCTCTTGTTCCATCACTTCTGGGTAAAATGGAATTGTTGAGCAAAAGACTAGGGCTATATATGAATCAGCTAGAGTTATGCTTTCTGCTAAGCAATTACCATTGGAGTTTTGAGTCGAAGCTATGAGTACTGTTTTCTATATTCATAATAGGGTCACCTTGAGAGAAGGTACTTAAACTACTCTCTATGAGACTTGGAAAGGAAGAAAGCCTATAGTCAAGTATTTTCATACCTTTTGAAGTAAATTCCATGTCTTGGTGAACAAAGATTAAAAAAAGGTAAGGAGAATCTCATAAGGAATGAAGGTATATTTCTGGGTTACTCTTCAAACAGAAGAGTTTATAGAGTTTTTAACTCCAGGACTAAAGATTTTATGGAACCAACAAGTATGATACTTGATGATTCATTCACTTAAAGAGATAAGGATGTCAAAGACAATGTTGGGAGATCTCCAGTGCAGATCGAGAAGACAGGAGAATAAGCAATTTGTGAGTCAAAAAGTGTTGATCCAAAAGTTAAAGTTTAAACAGAACAACTCAAGGAGATCAATACAAGATACTCTAATGAAGAAGAAATTATAAAATTTAATAAATAAATATCAAATTCATGTATTGTTTCTAAGTTTAAACCAAGTTGTGTTCTACTTTTCAAGAAAGAAGGATCTTTAACTACACCATTGGGTCAAAGTGGATCAGTAGGTATTTATGTCTAAGAAATAATCTGATTTCATATTTCAATAAGAAGCATATTTACGCCTTTAGAAATACTACTGAATTTGAGTATGGTGGAACAAGGAGAGGTTATTTTCAACTGGTATGTCTTAACCATACATGAAGGATCATAATGTCGAACATGATGTCATGACATTACTTGGTGAATATCTGAATAATATAAGATATCTCATTCAACATGGCTGGAAAAAGAACCTTGATAGTCATAATCACCTTATCAAGAATATTGCTAAAGAAAATGTTATTACTCTAGAGCATATAGACAACAAGGAACAACTTGTTGTTATGTTAATAGATCATAATGAAAACATAAACAATGGGTTTGAAACTTGCACTATTAAAGAGTTATAGAAATTACAGATATGGAGAAGAGCAACTAATACTGCATCTTCCCTTTATGTTCTGATGCTTAGGAAGCCTAAGCAAGTTTCTATTAGATTGGACAAAGGTTTTCTGCAAGATGGAAGGGCTGGTGACAGCACCAAGGAGTGCAGAAGGATCTTTAGCAGGGGCAAGAGGTGGATGGCCACCTGAAGTTGTTGAAGTTTATTTGTTTCCATTTGTTATTGTATGTTTCCATCTGTTGTTGTATGCTTCCATATGTGTTTTATGCTTATTTTCTATGTGTGCTTCCATTTTGTGTTTACATTTACTCAATTTTTGTCAATTTTTGGCTAAAAAGGGGGAGTAAAGTGTTAGTGTGTTCTGTGTGTCCTGATGTTATGAAACGTGTCTTGACATGTTCATTAGCATATTGATAGGAATATGCTACTGCTAAGAGGAGAGTAGTGATTATGGTTGCTTACTGGATGCAACTATTTAGGGGGAACATGATAGTCTGTTATGCTTGTTGGAGCTTCTACTACTGATGATACTGCTACTACTGCTGCTGGTGGAGTTTGTGTGCATGATGTCTTATTTGATATTCTGACATCTTGCCTGATATGGAAAATCCTACTATGAGGTTGTTTTATCTTCTTCTTCTACTTCCTCTGATGTGTGAACTTGGATAGTTCATATTTGGTATTTTGTATTTTTTTAGTGTGTTGGGTTTTTCCTTTGAGAAGGAGTCTTGACCATGTGTGACAAGGGGAGTTTGGATCTGTCTATGATGTTATACCACATACCTGGACATATGTCTTATGGAGTATTGAAGATGGTGGTCTATAACTACACTCATTCTCAGATGTATTTTTTCTGTTGCAGTTCGTACAAAATTTATTTTTTTGCATGTAGCTTGTGTTGTGATTTTATTCCTCTCTCCATGGTTATTGTGCATTGGTTGTTTTAGCCAAAATTTTCCAAAGGGGGAGATTGTTAAATCAATGATTTTAGATTTGGATTAAATTTTGCTAAAACATAGTTCTGGGCTGATGTTGAGCAAGATGTCACAAAATCTTAACCAACTATGATGACAATTTCTGCTGTCATGTGTTTCAGATAGATGTTTATCTAGATGTCTTAACATCTTGGCCTATTATACAGCAGGCATTGTTGTTTTGTTTCTTTGAAGATTTGATTGAAAAATATGAGATTATGGAATATTCTAGTACTCATACAGGCGCAACAAATCAAGGATATTTAAGAACAAGTTTATATTTGATTTATTTCATTAAAAAGGGTCTTAGAGACTTTTTAGGAAACTTTAAAAGATTTGTTCGTATTTGTCATACCCCAAATTTGTCCTACCTATTCACTTTTGTCTGGCTTAGGTTTTGCATATCATGCATTTTCATTTAATAAGGCAGTGATTCAAGGCATCAGTTGTTATGCCAATCAGGGTTTCATATTAGTTTGAGGCTTCTTTATCCAATAAGATGGATTTATCTAGTTCTTCCTGGAGCAGTGGATAGTGTAGATTAGGTTTCTTGGTTCAGGGTTGTTATGGATTCTTTTTCCATCAAAATACAAGTTGTATTCTTCATTCATGTTCATCAAGGTCAAAATACTAGGGGTTTCAGCTGAGTTTGCTTACGTTACGAAGCCATGTCCCCATCACTTTTTGGGTTTATTTTTAAGGGCTGGAATAGAGAGATGAAGACTCTTCTTTGGTTTGTGGGTCAAGATACCTCATCTTATGCATGCATTCATCATTTGTATTAGGGATTTAATGAAGATCATCACTTAATGCACATCATAACTAGGGTTTCATTGAATTTTTCGTAGGAGCTTGCTTTTAGTTGCTTGAATTATAAGACATTCCTTTTGAATTTTATTCAAAATCTTGGGTTTCAAATGGGGATTTGTAAAAGTTTGTTGAAAGTTTTATTCGAGTACAAGGCATTATGGATTTGAGTTCAAGCATTAAACTAAGATTTCTTCAAGAGACTAGCATGATTTATGAAGTGATAATGAAACTTTATGCCATGAATTCAAATGATGGAAGTCATGGTCATGGATTTAACATGGAAGGACTGAGTAAAATTCAAGTACAAGTCATAATAATTGAAGTCGTTCTAGTGGTTGACATGGAATTGGAAGGCTTAGGGATTCATAAAGGAGAAATATTTGTATTGTTAAAGGTTCCTTCCATTATTACAAAGAAAAGTTCCAAAGAAATTTACAAAGCGAGTTACAAGGTTGAAATACAAGTTACAAATATTTTATTAACAAAGAAAAGATATTTGTTCTTCAAATTTCTTTGCTTCATCTTCAAGCGACTTGTCCTCACTCCTTTCCATGAATTTTCCTTCAAGTCTTCAACCTTGCCTTGCCTTGCCTTCTTCACCTTCCATCAATCCACGCATGAAAAGGAAACAAACAAGAAATTGAGTTAGTTCAATCGTAACTTGAATAAGAAGTTTGCAAGCAAATTTTTCTCTCTAATCTCATCATTAGGGTTTGTGTTTGGAATCAGATTTTAGGGATGTGAGTTCAATCATGCTTACTAGAAACAAAATCCTCATACACTTGATTCACAACAAATTAAAATTTTGATTCAATCATGGGCTATTTTCTCCTATTTTGCAAATCACAAAAGTTTGACTTTTTGGTTCACAAAAGGAAAAGAAATTCAAAACAAGTTTACTGCAAAAACAAAGTCAACAAGCAAATATTGCCAACTATTTTCTTTACAGAAAAAACAAAACCAAAAAAGTGTTCAAACGGTCCAAACAGAACACGCCAAAACCTGCACATCAACTGTCCAAACAGAGTAAGCCAAAACTATCCAAACTGTCTAAACATAACCAGCCAAAAAACATGCACATCAACTGCCTAAACTGTCCAAACAGAGTAAGCTAAAACTATCAAAACCAGTCTCAAACTTGCACCAAACTCGCAAGTTAACAACAACAATCAGAAAGCATCAAAACAGGGTAGCAAAATAATTCAAAAACCATGTCATTATTTCCCCCTAAATCCTTTTCCTTTGGATATATAACAGACACAAAAAATATACAGCAGAGACGGTTTTTTGAACAATAAAAAATAACACCAACCAAAGAAAAATAGCAGCCACCTTTGATAGCAGAAAACTGGAAAACAAACATAAACCAGAATCAACATAAAACACCAACAGAGTCATCATCATCATCATCATCATCATCCTCGCAACAAACCCAGAAAATGCAAATCATCATCATCATTTTCACAAATAGAGAAATTACACAAACCCCAACATAGTCATCACCATCATCAAAAATGCAGCAAGCTATCAAAAACAAAAACAAAAAACCCTAATTCATTCATCATATTCCTAAACACATAACCCTTTAAAAAATCCAAGAAAGCATAAGAAGAAAAGAACAAAAACAGAGAGATCTCACCGTGAAGTCGCGAGAGGTAGCGAAATCGCAAGCGGTCCGTGGAGCACGAGGCTCCATTTCTTTGTCCCTTTTCCTTTTTTCATCATCAATTTATATTCGCCAACATCACCATCATCATTTGCACAAACATTTGAAAACTAGGGTTTCCAAACACCTTTTTAGATCTAGGCCAGATCTTTAATCCCCTGCAAAATCAAGTAAGAGATTAGAGAAGAGGGAAGAGAGACGATTCAGAAAACGTAAAAAAATAGGATCGGAGCTCTTCCACTGAGAACCGCCGCTGCCGGGAGGCTATTTCTAGCGTGGCCAGAGTTTCTTCTCTGGTGAGGGAACCTAGAGAGAGGTGAGAGAACTGAATAATTTAGAGAGAGAGGAAACGAGAACAAATGAATGGGCAGAGCCCCTTCTGTTTTCTATTTTTGTTTTATTTGTTATTTCGTTTGTTTTTTAGGTGGAACAGGTGTCACCGACCAGTGGTGACACCATGTTCGTTCCAGTACGCTCCAGCCCACCGTGCTCCTTCGCTCATATGCACTCCAATCGTCATCCATTGTTTCATCATCAGATTCGACGCTTCAGAGTTGCACACCAGTGGTAGACATCCTGGAGTCCCACACGCAAGAACAGATGGACCGACCTATTGAGCTTGAACGCCCATGCATTTCTTCACCCCTGTTTTACTCAGTTCAGACCCACTTCTGTTTTTTTTAAACACATTATTTTTTTGTTTTGTCTTAACTATTTTATCAAACATTAAAAAAGACCATAAAATTTTTTTTTTAGAATTTTCTTTTAATTTTCTTTTTTTACTTAAAAACTACTAAAAATATATTTTAGAATTTATTTTTATTTTAATATTTTATTTAATTAAAAAATCACAAATATATACTTAGAATTAGTTTGTTAATTTGCTTTCAATATTTTCTTTATAAAAAAAATACAAAAAATATGTATTTAGATTTAGTTTTAATTTTCTTTTAAATTTTCTTTCTTTAATTAAAAATCACAAGAATAAGTTTAGAATTAACTTTCTTTTAATATTTTCTATACTTAAAAATTCATTAAAAAAATATAAATACAAAAAATATGATTACTTTTTTTAGCTTATTAAATTTAAAAAAATTATTTAATATTATTAATTCCTTAGAATAGTTAATTTTATAAATCGTTTAATTAGTTTACTTGTTGATTTTCAATTTGGTTGTATTATTTGTTTAACTAGACTTTTTAATTGAACTTTCAATTCGATTCATCCTCATTCATAAACTTGTATCCCCATCCCCATATGGTTTGTAATAGTTTAAGATTTTTATTTCTTTGTTATTTTCTTTATATGTTTAGACTGCCAATTATGCATATTTTGTCCAATTAGAGCACTTGGCCTCCTCTTGGGCTCATCATTAATGAGCAGGTATCCACTTACAAATGCACACTTGCACACATTTTATAGTTGGTCCTGGGCTTTTCTACAATGATAACTATTCGATCGATTGTTTCAATTGGTCGTTTAGAATATTAGTGTCACGCTAGTCCCACTTTCTAGGAGCATGCATATAACCACCTTGTATGGGCTTTTGATTTTTATCTTATGTATTGAGGCAACTCATTTCTCTCTCTTTGGTTTACATACCAAGCATCTTCGTAAAGGGTCTCATAGTTGAGTTTGGGCATGGCCATTCTCACGGGGTTAATCAAGTCTTACTCTTGGTTAACCATAACCCAAATTAACCACTTTAGTCCATATACCAAGTGTTTCCATGTACAAAGGGTCTCATGGTTGAGGGTAGAAGCACCTACTCTCACGAGATTAATCAAGTGCACCCCTTGGTTGATCATAACCCGATTCAATTCCCATACACCAAGCATTCCATTTATGTCTTTCATGATCCTACTTATTGTGTCGTCACTTTTGCCATGATCACCATGCACGATCACTCTTCACAAACACTGTTTCCTTTTACTTTATACTTATAACATGCTCCCTTAGGATGATAGTTTCCTCTTCTTTAATATTCAAACTAATTAGACTTTAGGTTAGAACCCATGCATGACAATATTAGGTTTTTTTAGTCTCCCTAACTTTTTTCTTCTTTTGTAATTAAAACTTTCCATCCACAAATCAAAAATCCAAAAACATTTAATCGTTATTCAAATTCATTTTAAAACTCGCAAGACACTCAACCAACCAAAACTCCCCAAAAGGGCATGTTATCTCCGTTCTACTGTGATACAGGCCGTACCTATTACTAGAATACGTGCGTTAACGTCGCCCATTAAAAAACACCAACAAACCAACATTTTCTAGAAGAACTACGGTGTTCTGATTCCTTCACTGGATACATAGGCAAAGGGTGACGAGACCCTCACGAACGCACTAATAAAAAACCATTTTATTTCCCCTTAGCAAGTATAGTTATAGATAAACACAATCTTACAAGTAGACAAACAAAATGGATCCGGTCGAGTACAACGGATGTAAGGGGTGCTAATACCTTCCCCTTGCATAATCGAATTCCTTACCCTTTCTCTTGGTCGTATAACCATCTTATCCATCCCCTGGTGGTTTTCTCGATATTTCCCCTTCTTTCGGGATAAATAAAGTTCGGTGGTTGCTCTGCGTTTTTTTCCGGTAGCTTCAGCTGGCGACTCTGCTGGGGAATTTTCCGAGTCTATCCTAGTTTTGTTTATTTGTCTCTTTGGGTGTTTATTTATTTACTTTATTTGCTTTACCACTTTATTTCTTTATTGCTTTATTGTTTTCTTTGGGTTGGGTGATTACATTTGATAAGTCATATACCCGGACTTGGGTTACATTTAGGATTAGGACGGGCGGTATAGTCATACTAACTTTTAGGGAGTAATCCCGAAGAAGAAGGTATGAAATCCCTCACTCAGTGGAGGTCCCCTTGAATGTAGTGTTGTTTATCGAGTGATCGGGAAGACATTGTTGCCTTCGACCTGGGAACCAGAGAAGCTAAGATTCGTAGAACCATTAACCTATCCTGGCCTTTTTTAGGTGTAGCGCGGAGACTATAACAGAGTAATCCAGAAGTAGTTGTCACGCGGTGCTGCACTCTGATGAGTTTTTCCTGTGAATATTACTGATTACCGAGTAATTGAGACGTCGGTAATATCCAAAGTAAGAGCGTAGACTCTGAGGTTTCCCTAGAACCTTGTTCGGCAGGTGATAAACCCCTAGTACATACCTTATGGGTGGTTACTTTGACTCCATGCCTGTGACGTCAAACTTTTGATCCTGTTACTTTCAGTTTGTGCAGAGGACTACACAGCGGTTATCCAGAATATGTGGAGTTGAAATCTCATGCCATAGCATACCATGACATCATATCATCATGTATATACACCTCATATATAAGGAATTCCAAAGACAAGTCTCGTTGGTCGATCTCTTCAAAAATGAAAACAAAAATTTTAAAAAAAGGACAGACGAGTCTTTGGATTTCCTTGGAAATGAAGATAAAACATTCATTCATACTATCATGCATTCGTTATTCACAAAAAAAAAACTTATTGAGGTCCCTTTTCCATCAGACTTCAGTGAACAGTTAAGACGACTTCTCCACATCCCTATCATAAAAGAAGCAACCAGCAGAGACTTATGGATCTTTTTGAAGAGAATCAGAATTCTCTCCGCCGAGATATGGACACCATGGGCACTCGCATAAATCAGCTTATGGAAACCCTTCATGCTGTTATCAAGGGTCTGGCAGAGTTACATCAAAGTGTCGCCAAGCTTGCTACTATTGCCCCCTCCACTTCTGAAAATGGAAGAAATGATCATGCAAATGTTGAGACCCCTACGGTAGATCCTCGGAATGATGTTGATGATCATCACGATGTCATTGATCTTGATTAACCCCACGTGAATCTTGCCGTTGGAGTTGCTGAAACTGCAAAGATGCACCAAGCTCTTGAAGAGCGTCTCAAAGCCATTGAGGGTATCAAGACTTCGGGATTTAATACTACTGCATTGTGTCTCGTGCCTGGGGTAGTTATTCCTCTCAAGTTCAAGGTTCCTGATTTTGACAAATATAAAGGCACCTCCTACCCAGAGACTCATCTTTGTTCCTACTATCGCAAGATGGCAGCCTATGCTGAAAATGAGCTGTTACTCATGCACTTCTTCCAAGATAGCTTGACTGGGGCACCATTGGACTGGTATATGCAACTAGAAATAACTCATGTCAGTACTTGGGGAGAGCTTGTTGATGCCTTTTTGAAACATTACCATTATAATACTTCCATGGCTCCTAGCCGCACTCAGCTTCAAGGGATGATACATAAATATGAAGAGTCGTTCAAAGAGTACGCCCAAAGGTGGCGTGAACTGGCTACAAGGGTCCAACCTCCTCTCTTGGATCGTGAACTGATTGATTTGTTCATGGATACTTTACGAGGTCCTTATCTCCAACACATACTCAGCAGTACCTCTACTTCTTTCTCTGATATGGTCATTATTGGAGAACATTTTGAAATTTGTATTAAGGGTGGAACGTTCCAAGGTATCCCTAACAATACCAACAACAATACTGACATTGGTAGAAAGTTGTTTTCTGGTTTTGTCAAGAAGAAAGAGGGTGAGACTAGTTTTGTCACCATCAACCAAGGAAAAACTCCTGCATATCCTCAAGTTCGATTTCCTTATTTTCCAACACATTCTTTTGTTCCTAATCAATTTGTTCCTCAAGTGTTTGCTGCTACAACTCCAGCACCCTGGATGGCCCAACAACAACCTTTCACTCCTCAACCACATTATCTTCCACAACAACGAGTTACACCGCCTCCGAATTATCAACAACAGAATCAGCAACCTCAAGGTCCAAGAGCTCCACATAGACAAAGAGCGCCTGAAAGAAGATTTAATCCCATTCTTATGTATTATGCTCAACTTCTCGCTCAGTTACTTGCCAATCAGTTGGTTCAGCTACGTGAACTTGGTCCACCACAAAATCCTCTCCCCAGGGGGTATGACATTAATGCTCATTGTGAATTTCATTCTGGAGCCCCAGGCCACACGATTGAGAATTGTAGAGCATTTAAATGTAAAGTTCAAGACCTCCTCGATGCAAATACCATAAATTTCAACCCTGTTGGTCCCAATACTCAGAATAATCCCATGCCTCCTCACCTAGGGGCAGCGGCCAATGCTATTGAAGAAAGTAGTGAACTGACTCTGGTAACCAAGGTGGAAGAGATCAAGATGTAATTAGTAACTGTTAGAGAAAATTTGTTGGAGCACGAGGTGCTACAGGAACTCCATGATTTTTCTTAACAGGTTCCTCTAAACTTGAAGAGTGTACTAGCTTGAAGACGACTATCCAACAGCTAATGGATAAAGGTGTCATACAGATAGAGAGGATATTTCGAGAAGAAGAGATTGACGTCTTGGAAATTCCTTACTATCCGAGAAGCATCTCAGCAACACCAGGTACCCCGTTGACAATTCAGGCTCCTACTACCCCATTAATGATTCAAGCTCTGGCTACCCCCGCTACAACTCAAGCTCCTATTCCTCCTCTATGTAACAACTCGAAGGCAGTTTCATGAGAGTATAATATGGTCTATATTCTTGGGAAGAAATATGAGTGTCCCCCAGTAGCTGACAAGAGTATTACCAACATTGCAGGAACCAATAGCATGGCTCGTAGTGGCAGGATCTTTTCTCCCCCACCACCGCCTCCCAAAGAAACTAACAGCGATGCTCTAGCCAAGGCTAGGGGCAAGCAAGTGATTGATAACCAACCCGAACCTTCTGTAGAATAAGAAGTGGAGCAACTTTTGAGGATTCTTAAGTGAGGTGATTACAAAGTTATGGATCAACTTAACCAAACGCTATCCAAGATCTCCGTCTTGTCTCTCCTCTTGTGTTCCGAGACTCACCGCAATGCTTTACTAAAGATTTTGTGTTCTGCCCATGTTAAATAAGACATCTCTGTAGCCTAGTTTGAAGGGACCGTGACCAATATTGCTGTAGGAAATTTTTTGGGTTTCTGTAATGATGAACTCCCAGTTGAAGGCAGAGCCCACAACAAAGCGTTGCACGTTTCCATGAAGTGTTTGGATACGGTGTTATCTCGAGTTTTGGTAGATACGGGTTCTTCACTCAATGTGATTCCCAAGGCTACTATGTTTAAGCTAAATATGGATGGGTTAATGATTGGGCCTTCCACCCTGAGCGTTCGAGTGTTTGAAGGTTCAAGGAGATCTGTGGAGGGAGAAGTGGACTTGCCTGTCAAGATTGGTCCCCACACTTTCTACCTCTTATTCTATGTTATGGACGTTCGTCCATCATACACTTGCCTTTTAGGTCGCCCATGGATCCACGTAGCAGGAGTTGTGACATCTGCTCTTCATCAATGCCTGAAGTTCATTGTAAACGACCAAGTTGTTGTCGTTTATGGAGAAGAAGATGTAGTGATTAACAATTTGATAACCTACTGTTATATGGAAGTATAAGGTGAGGTGCAGGAGTTGCCCTTTCAAGCTCTGAAGATTGTTTTTGTTGAAGGGTTCCTCGTCCTATTGATTGTTTCTGTTGAAGGGTTCCCCGTCGTGGAAGGTAAGAATTCTGAAGCGCCTATGGCCTCTTTGAATGATTCCAAAGCCCTCATGGAAGCTAGATCTCCCCGTGATGGTTGGGGCAAATTAATTGAAGTACCTGAGAAGAAAGATCGTTGTGGTCTTGGGTATCAGCCATCGTCCTTCATGCAAGCTAGTTTGGTTCCTCTCCACGGAAAGAAGATTCCCTTTATTTATAAAGTGTTCATCAGTGCTGGTACAAGCAAAGAAGGACAAGTGCTTGCAATAAATGATGAAGGTGACGATGAAGATGTTTCTAGATTTATCTATCAGGTTGCACCGGACCAGGAGCTCAGCAATTGGACTGTCGTGGACATCCCTGAATTTTTTTTCCTTGATGTGTAATTTTTTGTTTCCAATAAGTCATATGCCCTTCCCGAGGCATAGAGACAGCTTGTAGAAGGGGCCCCTTATATTTCAATCTCTGTTTAAAATTGAATGAAAATCGCACTTCTGCATACAATTTTGTTCCCTGTCTTTTCTTTTACTTTTACTTTTCAAAATAAAAATGGCAATGCTTTTCTTTTCATATTCTAAATATTTTCTTGCACTTTCTAAAATAAAACATAAAATCATCAATCATGCAGATCCGTCTCGAATTCCATCGAAAATGATAGTGTTATGGTTCCTAATATCCTTGAGAATTCAGTCGACCATGTTGACGAAGATAGTGGGGAAGATTGTGAAGTCCCTGAATAACTGGCAAGACTCTTGAGACAGGAGGAAAAGGTCACCTAGACATATGAAGAAGAAATAGAAGTTATCAATCTCGGTACTGAAGAGGTAAAGAGAGAAGTTAAGATAGGTGTTGCCTTGTAAAGTGAAGAAAAGAAGGGGTTGATTGAGTTACTTCGAGAATATGCTGACATATTTGCCTGGTCGTATGAAGACATGCCCAGTTTAGATACTGATATAGTGATGCACAGATTGCCACTCAAGCCATAATGTCCTCATGTAAAGTGTAACACCCCTTCTAAAATACCCCGAATAATATTAATTATATCAATGATTAAAGACATATTCCATCAGAGTTAACACGGAACAAGGGATGTCACAATTATGAAATAAATAAAACTTCCAATAAAACAGTAGTCATGCTACACTGAGGGTCATTATTCAAATAATTCAATCAACTTAAGACCATGTCTTACACAGCGGAAAAATACCATAACCAAAACGGAATAACCCAAAACATAATTATTCCCAATGAAATTCAAAGAAACAATTAAATAATAACTAATTCCTCAACTAAACGTTCCCCAGTGTTACAACCTATCAGAGCACGACACTGACACACAAACTTAAAGTAACATAGCTCTAGAGCCATCCTCACCAACTCCTGAGCTGCTAACTTTAATCTGAAATTGTTAAAGTAAGGGTGAGATTTCTCATAATTAACATGCATTATAAGCTTCTCAATCAACATTATATCACAAGCATATTATTTCACCCATTTTAGCATAAATTCAGATTCAACACGCAGTTCCAATCATACAAGTCATTATGCACAAATCAATAATCAACCAAAGAATTATAACACTGGAATACATCCTAACATGTTACAATTCCATGCAAACACAAATGCAGACACAATGCATGTGGTACCAACACGTGACCAAGTCACCCAACACTGATCCATTATCAACCGGATACAGCAACCATCGATTCGTCCATAAACACCCGGACATGAATCCATCCTAACCACCCATCATCACCCGGGTATCGGTTAACGGCAATACAAGTCAAATTCCATACAATGGGAATTAACTTCACCAAAACAATGCATATACACGCACATCACTAGCATGCAACATCAAATCAGTCTATGAAATACATCAATTTATCATAACTGAACCAAAACCAAAAACATGATATCTCAATGATCATGAACACCATCATTAGCAACATAAACATGCCTTTCATTCACACAATACTAATACATCCATCCATCACAGGTTCACTGCTACATACACACCCATGTGCGTTAGCCAATAATCACTTATTCCGGGATTTGACTCATTTTCAAAATAATTTCAGGTTTTAGGAAATCTTTTCATTTTATAAAATAGAGCATTAAATTTAAGAAATAACGTCCAAAACGGCACTCAAAACGGACTTACGGTTTTAAAGTTATGAATTTTCAAAGTTTAATATTTTTCAAAAGTTACAGTAGAACCCGGTTCCTACATATGCAGGAACCGGTTCCTGCGAAGTTCAAAAATCACGCTTCTGGAAAAATGTATGGGAACCCGGTTCCTACCTATACAGGAACCGGTTCCTACGTGCATTTTTGCCAGTTTTTATAAATTCACACAGTGGAACCCGGTTCCTCCCCACTGGGAACCAATTCCCACGACCTGCAGAGTCAAATTCTGAACTTTTGACAGCATTTATTCATTCTAAACCAATTCCAAACATACCCATATGAATTGCAACATGAGAAACACCAAAACACATCCATTTTGCACCATTATAACATCAAACAACATTATTTCATCATTCCTTTTTATCATCTGACACCCTAATGGTTTTCAACCTACAATTCGACGCAATAGGGACAATTCTACGGAACCCTAGAATTCCAAACCGGGATTCCCTAACATACTATGATCCATACTATTTAATATCTAAACCGATAATACGAATTAACTAATCGAAATCACCCCTTACCTTGTGGGCTCTTCGAATTCTGACGCTTCCAGTTTTCTCCTTCTTTTTCCTCTTCTCAAATGCACGTATGATGAATATTCCAAAATAACTCTCTTTCTCTTCTTTTTCCTTTTAATACTCCTTTTATTATTCCAATAAAATAATTAAATTAGAAATTAGTAAGAGTAGAGTATTTTACCCCTCACACCCTCTAATCACTCTTCACACCACCAATACTTTTTTCCTTTAATTAATTAAATTAATTCCAATAATCCAAAAATACCAATAATTAAATTTCCAATTAAATTAATAATTAAAAATTCTAATTATTTAATAATCGGATTATTTGGGGTGTCACATAAAGCAGAAGCCGCGAAGGACCAGACCCGACATGGCCTTGAAGATCAAAGAAGAAGTTCATAAACAACTTGATGCAGGCTTCCTATCTTGATAAATTATTCGCCTTGGATTGCTAACATTGTGCCTATACCTAAGAAAGATGGTAAGGTACATATGTGTGTTAACTACTGAGACTTAAATAGAGAAAGCCCAAAAGATGATTTCATGTTGCCTCATATTGATGTATTGGTTGATAATATTGCTCAGTCTTCAGTGTTCTCCTTCATGGATGGATTATCGGGTTACGATCAGATAAAGATGGCTCCTGAAGACATGGATAAAATAGCTTTCACGACTCCTTGGGGTACCTTTTGCTATAAGGTCATGCCTTTTGGTCTCAAAAATTCTGGCGCAACATATCAGCGAGCCATGGTGACTCTCTTTCACGACATGATTCATAAAGAGATTGAGGTGTATGTGGAAGATATGATTGAAAAATCGCAAACTGAGGAAGAAAATCTGGTCCATTTGCAGAAGTTATTTGATCTTCTAAAAAGTTTAGGCTAAGGTTTAATCCCAACAAGTGCACCTTTGGGGTTCGATCGGGCAAGTTACTTAGTTTTATCGTAAGTCAGCGAGGGATTGAAGTAGATCCAGACAAGGTAAGATCAATACAGGATATGCCGGCACCAAAAAATGAAAAAGAAGTGCGATGGTTTCTTGGAAGGTTGAATTATATAGCCAGGTTCATTTCTCATCTCTAGGCTACCTGTGAACCCATCTTTAAATTGTTGCGTAAGAATCAAGATGTCCATTAGGATAAAAGTTGTCAAGAGGCCTTCGAAAAGATTAAGCAGTACCTTTAAGAACCACCAATACTCATACCTCCAGTTCCAGGGAGACCTCTCATTATGTATTTGACCGTGCTTGAAGGATCTATGGGTTGTATGCTCGGACAACACGGTGATACTGGACGAAAAGAACATGTCGTTTATTACCTGAGCAAGAAGTTTACTGATTGTGAATTAAGGTATTCATTACTTGAGAAGACTTGTTGTGCTCTTACGTGGGAAGCTCGACGTTTGAGGCAGTACATGTTGAAGCATTCTACACTTCTGATATCTAAGATGGATCCGATAAAGTACACCTTCGAGAAACTAACACTTACAGGAAGATTGGCTTGGTGGCAAATGCTTTTATCTGAGTATAACATCCAGTACGTCACACAAAAGGCTATCAAAGGTAGCATTCTTGATGATCATCTCGCCCACCAGCCATTGGAAGAGTATCAGTCAATGAAGTTTGATTTTCTAGACGAGGATGTTATGAAACTTGATGATAAGGAAGGATATGTACCAGGGGAGTGATGGACTCTCACGTTCGATGGTGCGTCAAATGCCATGGGCCATGGTATTGGGGAAGGTTTAACTTCTCTGCGCAATACTAACATACCTTTCACAGGAAGGCTATGTTTTGATTGTACGAATAATGTCGCAGAATACGAAGCTTGTATAATGGGCCTCAAAGCAACCATTTGTTTGAAGATCAAGATTCTTGAAGTTTATGGAGACTCTGCCTTGGTAATATATCAAGTACGAGGTGATTGGGATACATGACACCCTAATTTAGTTCCATATTGGGATTACATATTAGAGTTGTTGCCCTCTTTTGATGAGATCACCTTTAAGCATATTCCTAGAAAAGTAAATCAACTAGAAAATGCTCTAGCCACTTTAGCAGCAATGTTCAAAGTCAGTTATCCAAATCATGCACCCAATATAAGAATCTTTCGTTACAAGGAGCCAGCACACGTTTTCCCTACTCATTGTCTCACAACTGAAGACGTGTCAGGAGAAAAGTTGTGGTATTTCGACACCAGAAGATATCTCGAGAAGCAAGAGTACCCCGAGGGTGCTACAATTTGTGATAAGAAGACTCTTAAAAGATTAGCCTCCAAGTTTTTACTGTCAAGAGACATTCTGTACAAAAGAAACTATGATTTTATTCTTCTCAGATGCATGGATAGACACGAAGTAAGATCCATCATACGAGAAATTCACGAGGGCTCTTTTGGGACTCATGCCAGCGGATATTCCATGGCCAAAAAATCTTACAAGCGGGTTATTTCTAGATGACGATGGAAAGTGAATGTTGTGTGTATGCGAATATGTGCCACAAATGTCAAGTTTACGCAGACAAGATACATGTTCCTCCCACTCCTTTGAATGTGATGACTTCTCCATGTTCCTTTGCAATGTGGGGCATTGATATGATTGGACGGATCGAGCCGAGGGCTTCAAATGGACACATGTTCATTCTCAATGCTATTGACTACTTCACCAAATGGGTGGAAGCGGCTTCGTACGAGAATGTAACCAAGCAAGTCGTTACCCGCTTCACCAAGAAAGAAATCATATGCTATTATAGAACTCCTAACAAGATCATCACGGATAACGGGTCGAATCTCAAAAACAAAATAATGAAGGAAATGTGTGAAGAATTCAAGATTGAGCACCATAATTCATCACCATATCGGCTAAAGATGAATGGGGCATTCGAAGAAGCTAACAAGAACATAAAGAAGATTGTCCAGAAAATGGTGAGAATATACAAAGATTGGCATGAGATGTTTCCCTTTGCTCTACACGGTTATCAAACTTCGGGGCGTACTTCCATTGGGGAAACTCCTTTTTCACTAGTCTATAGTATGGATGCAGTGCTCCCAATTGAAGTGGAAATTCCTTCATTAAGGGTTCTGATGGATACTAAGCTTGATAAAGCTGAATGGATTCCAACAAGGCTCGACCAACTCAACCTCATCGAAGAGAAGCGCCTAGCAGCCATTTGTCATGGTCAGTTATATCAACAGCGTCTCAAGAGAGCATTTGACAAGAAGATTCGACCTCGAGAGTTCCACACAGGTGACTTGGTCTTAAGGAAGATTCTCCCAATTCACTCTGACGCAAGAGGCAAGTGGACTCCCAACTATGAGGGGCCGTACATCGTGAAGAAAGCTTTCTCAGAAGGTGCTCTAATCCTGATAGACATGGATGGGGAAGACATTCCACTTCCAGTCAATTCAGACTCATTCAAAAAATACTACGCATAAAAAGACTCGCTAAGTCGAAAACCTGAAAGGGCGACTTAAGCAAAAGTTAGGGCTAAAAAAGAAAGAAAAAAAAGGGAAAAAAGAATAACCCGCTAAGTCGAAAACCCGAAAGGGCGGCTTAGGCAAAAATGGGTATCCCGATGGATTGAAAACCTGAAAGGAAGATCCAGGCAAAAATTAGGGACAAAAAGTGAGAGACTGTAGTCTGAAAACTCTTCACGAATAACAAGTACACCCTCCTAACACTGGATGGATCAATTCAACTATTATCTTTCGAAAGCTCAGCACTAGGATAATTTGGGATATTGGAACTATAGCAATATCAGTTTTAATGGAAGTTCGAGATTTTCTTATTGCCATTTTACTTGTTGTATCTTATCTTTTCTTCGCAACTTCATCATTTAGGAGTTGTTTCCATGTACCGACGCCTATTCACAGGCCAAACTCATTAATAAAAATATGCCCTTCTGTTGTACCCCAAAATTTGCCCTCTCATTTTATCAACATTTCTCAGCACAAGGCTCTTTGAACTCAAGACCAAGCTAGGGTTTGCACTGCTCAAGACATCTCCTTGCACTGATGACCTGAATTAGGGTTTGAGTTTGCACAGGGATTTTTGGACTTCTAATGCTCAAAGTGACTTTCATACTTCATGTTGGACTCCTAAGTTTGTCCATACCAAGTTTCAAGCCTTGAATCAAACTTTTGCCCAGTCAATTGGACAGTTGACCAAGAAATCAGCCGTATTGGGGAAAAAGTCAATTGTGGCCAATTTACAGTCAAACCTCATGAATTTTGACCCACATCAACATTATAAACTCATATGAACCATTTGATCAACTTTGGACCATAACTCCACAAGAAATTTGATCAGATCACCAAAAGGGCAAAATGGTCATTTTTAGGGTTTTGACTGTACAAAGGCAATTTCTGACTTTTTGACCTAGCCAATGGCAAATTAGGCTCAACCAAGGACTCAAGGACTTAGTGACATCATCTTGACCTATTCAATAAGTTCAAAAGACCTCAATTGCATTAGATTGACAGATGAATTTTTCAGTCAACTGATCAAAATTTGACTGTACACTGAAAAGTCAAACTTTGACTTTTTGGTCAAAATCAAGTGACAAGGGTCATTTTTTCATCAAGATGTGTCAAAGTATGAAACTTGTTCATCAAGAAACCCAAAATTGCAAATTAGGGTTTGAAATTGAAAATTTTCATAACTTAGAATTTTTCTAAGTTATGAAATTTTCTTAATTTTTCCTAAATTTGCTCAACATTTTCACCATGATGCAAATGGATTCAAACAAAACCTCCAACATGAAAGTTGCAGTCCTCCAAAAATTCTACAACTTTAATTCACAAAGTTTTCTCAAAACAAGCTTGGATCTCAAGTTATGATTTTTGGAACAAGGGTCCCTAAAAACTTTTAACTTAGTGAAATTTTGCCCTAGTTTAGGCAGGATTTTGACCTATATTCTTGGCCATTTTTCACATAGTTCCACTTTGAATCTCAAGTTGCATTTCAAATATGGATTATAGAGCATGTTGCAAGCTTTCCAAATTGTCCAATAACTCTTCAAACACATTTATGGTTAGGGAGAATCGAAGGCTTGAAGTTGGCAAAAACTCACTTTTCATCCATGGCATATTCATGTTCACACAAGTTGCATTTTCAAGTCAGCATGCCTTACACTAGTTTACAGGCCTCTAAACCAATTCACACTCAATAATTAAATGAAAATCCATCAGTCTAAGCTTTTGTTTTGGTCATTTGGACATTGTACACAAAATTAAGCCCTAAGTAGAAAAAGGCACATTTCCATTTTTGCCATAATGTGCTTTATGTCAAACCACAATCCCTTGAGCATTGGTCCATATCTCAGAGAGAAAATCAAATCCACAAGTTAGAGGGGCCAAGAGCAAAGTATGTAAGCATAAGGAGAGCCTGTACAGGCCTGTTTTCAATCACTTCCACATTCTTACTTCAAAAACAAGAAACTTCTCCAAAACCTAAGAACTTGAAAACCAGTCAATACCAACTTATGCAAACAGTTTGAACATCTTTCTCACACCCCTTTGAGCTAGAAACACGATTGCTTGAGCCTCTAAACACCCCATAGCCATAAATCACATTCCTTTGGCAAAACAGGGCATGTTCTGCAACTTGAGTTCCATACAGGCTGATTCAAGGACATTCAAGGCAAGCTAGCTATTGGAAAAGGTCAAGTGAAGTTCAAGCAAGCTCCCAGACATCTCAAGCCTTGTTAAAAAGCTCTACATTTTCCTACACGAAGTCAGCTGAAACAGGTTTTTCCCAACTTCCTATCTCTCTATTTAGGAACATTTAGCCTTAGGTTTGTGAATAAGAAATGTAGTATTCATTGCCATGAAGTTGTACATATGCTCGGTTTTCATTTATATTAAGTGTGCTAAGAGAATTTCATCCATGAACATGCTGAAAAAACTAGGTCAGATTTTAGGGCCAGAGAAATTCTCTCTGGTCTTTGAGAGTTAAGACAAGTTGTTTATATGGTTGGAATCGTCTTGAAATTCTCTACAAGTTTGATGTTATGTATTTTTGCAATAGAGCTCGTATGCAGGATGTTCATGTTGGATAACAGGCGCACGCGTTTTTTTCAAAATCTGGAGGTTGAAGATGAAGTGGTGGGCTGGGCTTGGCCTGGCTCACTATTGGCACCCCCCTTTTCCTCTTTACACCCCCTGGCCCAATTTCTTGTATTTCTATATTTTTGCATTTTTGTTTTCATTTCTGATTTTGTTTATTTATTTCCAAATATAAAAAATGCTCAAAAATATTTTCATAATTTTTTCACATTTATTTGACATTTTATTTTATTTTTTCTAACATAAAAAGCATTTAAATACTTTTATATTATTTATTAAGACTTGAAAAATATATATAATTTATACTTTTATTTTTGTTCTTTATTCTTATTCACATTAAAAATATTTTTCTAAATATACTTTATTTTTGTACATATTTTATTTTAGTTTATCATATTTAATATAATTAATATACATATATAAATATATACTTTTATTTTATTAAATACTTTAGGATAAAAATATAAAAATTACATTTTTACTTTTATTATTATTCATACTAAAAAAAATACTTTTTTAAGTATATTTTATTTTTGTACATATTAATATATTTTATTGTATATAAATAATATAATGTATTTATTTTCTTAAAGAAATTAGGGTTTTACCCTTAAACAAATAAAATTAATCTTTTTATTTATTTCTTTATTTTTTACATTAAATAATTTTACATACATAAACAAACAAAAACTTTTTTTTTCATAATTCATATTATTTGTTATATTTATTTATTTTGTTTATTTAAATATTGTCCATTTAAATATTTATGCATTGTGAATTCAATTTGGATGTAATATTAAATTAGGATTTATGTTTCTTGTCAAATACCCCACATTCAAATATTGTACCCCCATCCTCATAATCATGTTGTAATAGCTTAGACTTTTAAATTCTCGCACTTTACGCTTTCAATTATGCCATGATTAGAGAATTAGGGTTTGTATGCAAAAATCAAAATCAACAAATAGCTTGACCTAATCAAAGACAAAAATGCATGAAAATCAAACACAATACACACTTGCACCCTTAGGGTTACAATCCACTTGTTGCCTTCAAAAATGGGCCATGTTATGCATGTTAGGTACTTTGGCAAAACAAAAGCAAAACAAAAGATCATAGTCCCTCAATGACACTATCTTGGTTGCCTAAAACAAAATGATCAAGTCCCTCAAAAATTTGCCAAAAATACTTGACACAATTGCTATCATGGTCTATACGATGACCCGCACCTGTTCCGTTTAACATCCTAACACAAGGTTGTTCATCAAATGCAATGGTGAAATAACACTGTCAAAAGGGTTAAAAACATATAGGAAAGATCTTTGAGTAAAATAGGGTAGATAACTCTTAGTTACTTGATCAAAGCTTGAAAAAACATCCTTGCTAGTTTCAAACATACCTCACAACACAATTTCAAAACATTTCCCAAATCAAACTTTCAAACATTAAAATCTTTTCAAAAAATAAAAACACTTTTGTATACATTCAAACAAGAATCATTACAAAGGTTGCCACAACGATAGTCTCTTTTCAAAACATCTTTCAAAACCACACACAAAGCACCATTTCAAACAATTGAAAAGCAAAAGCAAGTGATCTAAACAAGTAACTAAGATCCCATGGATAACCATGGATGAAAAGGGTGCTTGCACCTTCCCTTTTCATAATCTACTCCCCGAACCCAAGAAAACATCTCAAAGGTCTTTCCTGTGCTTTTTGACCTTTCCTTAGGATAAAATGAAAAGTCGGTGGCGACTCTTGCTAAACCGAAACATTTGCAAACACAAAACGCAAAACCTCAAGTCAGTTCTCCCACCGTATCACAGAACTGACGACTCTGCTGGGGAGAAATCTAAAAGTGGAGTAACCTTAGGGTTTAGATCACATTTGCATGCTTATCTTGTTTGCTTTGATTGATTTACATTTGGTTATCTTGTGGAAACTGTGCGGTGTATATCGATATGGTTGAAGCAATAGCTATATTAGTGCGACATATTTGTGAGTATCTGTAGCCTTTTAGTTAATCAAAGAGAATACGGGGCCAATGAGTGATGTCATGAAGCACTAATGAACTCTTAGAACCTTACTTGACCATCTTGGCCTTATTAGGGGTAGTGAGATGACCGACTTTGGTGCAGTCTGAAGTTGGTAGATACTCGATACTACACACATTGAGGGTTGTTTTCTTGGAATATTTTGGTCGCCAGTTAAGTGGCTAAACTGAGACAATGAACACAGAAAATAATCCAGTGATATTGAGCTCCTTAGAACCCGATTACTATTTATAGGACATGTTGAGCCAACTAACTTCAAGAGGGTACTTACCTATGAAACCCCATGCAAGCCTGAAATTAGGATCTTGTGTGACTTGTTGGTACATATGCTTGTGCATACATCATGAACATCATAAAGCATCATATGCATCCACTAACCATTTCAAGGGTTTGGATCTTCATCTTTGTTCTTGTTTTGTAGGTCATGTAATCTCTTCGCAGGAAAACAATTCAAGTCAACCTTGTGAGAATCCCTTCTCAACTCAAGGAGCTCACTTCCAAGATTCCAGAGAATTCTCTCTTCAGTGAAAGACATGGTAGACTCCTCAACTTGGTCAACTCCAACATTGAAGAAGATATGGTGAAAGTCCTCTTCCAGTTCTTTGACCCCCTACACCACTGTTTCACATTCCCTGATTACCAACTAGTACCTACTTTGGAGGAATTTTATCAACTCCTGAGGATTCCTACTCTCCATCAACTACCCTACAATGGTACGGAAAGAGAACCAAAGTCTGGAGATGTTGCTCAAGCCTTACACTTGCAACCATCTGATATTAAAGGTCATTGGGAAACCAGAAGTGGTGTCAAGGGTTTCTTGGCAAAGTTTATGTTTGAGAAAGCACAAGACTGTTGGAATTCTCTAGATCTGCAAGCCTTTGAGGAGATTGTAGCACTTCTCATCTATGGGTTGGTCTTGTTCCCAAACCCTGATCAACTTATAGATGTGAATGTTGTCAAAATTTTCATATCACGGAATCCTGTGCCTACATTGCTTGGGGATATCCTACACTCATTTCACACACGAACAATGAGGAAAAGAGGTGTTCTCATGTGTTGTACTCCTCTTCTAGCAAGGTGGTTTATTTCTCACCTTTCCCAATCAGTTTTGAAGAATGAGCAGGGTATAAGGTGGTCACAACGATTGATGACTCTTACATACTTTGATGTTCATTGGTGTTCTCGGTCCAGAGAAAATGTCATCATCATGGATCGTTGCGGAGAATTCCCTAATGTCCCATTACTTGGCATTAGGGGAGGCATTACCTACAACCCCTGTTTAGCTCTGAGACAGTTTGGATATGCTCGAAGGGATGGCCCTCATGATATGCTGATTCCTGACTTGGTTTTTGACTTCGACAACGATGCGCAAGAACTTCAACAAAGATTTATCTGAGCTTGGAGGATGCCTAACAAAGTGGATAGTAAGACACTAGTGTTGTACCCCAAAATTTGCCCTCCCATATTTCTCAAAATATTCCAAGAAAAATTCACAAGTCCAACCCGGCGCGTCATATTCAGGTATTCTTTCGCCAAGATATCTCTGATAACATATTCTCAAATTCAGGTTCGGCTCAAGAGATAATTCTTTAAAGAAGGTATCCGAATGTGCGAGTTTTCTTGAAGAAATATGGTGAAAAAATGTGCTGAAAGTGCAGTTTTTACGCGCTAAAAAATTCATAACTTGAAGATCGTGACTCATTTTGAACCCGTTCCGGTGGCCAAAATTCCGTCTTGACATTATCTACGTTTTCATCTCTCACGGCTGGAAGCCAATTTCGATCAGAAGGTCTTCAAAAATGTGGATTTATCAGGTATTTTCGTGCAGAAAATTTGTGACAGAAGTTTATTTGCGTCATGTTCAAAAAATCATAATTTGGTCGATTTTCATCGTATCGAGCTGGTTCCGGCGCCAAAATTTCACAAATTGAGTTGACTACATTTTCACAGAAGGAATTGAGTTCAAACGGTATTCAAAAGGCCTTCGTTTTTTGCTCAGAGTACGTGACACGCTGAAAATCCTGAATGCTGAATATTATTTCAGCTGGGCCGAAACTTCGAAAATTCATAACTCGGTCAATTTTTATCGGATTGGGCTCATATTTTTACACAAGGTCCCTGACTCATAGATCTACAACTTTGCTTCAAAAGTCGAGACCAAATTATGCACCGATCAATACCAGTTTTTTATTGAAGAACGTGTCAGAGTCGACACTGGAGCCCAAAATAAGCATGTCTGAGCTGAAACTTCAAAAATTCATAACTAATTCACCGTTTATCCGATTGAGTCGATTTTAAGACAGGAGTTAGTTCTCGATGTCGGCTACATTTTGTTTTCACACTTCAACTTCAAAAAATGCACTTAAGTCCCTGCGATTTAGCCTGGAAAGTGACGAATTCAAGTGAATATTGGAGGCCCAATTGCACATTCAAAGCTCATTTGCTTTACCCTAATTTCCATATATAATCACCTTCTTTTCACACAAACCGGAGAGAAAAGAGAAAAAAAAGAGAGGAGAAAGAGGAGGAAAAGAGAGAAAAAACCTTGCCACAACACTGTTGGAATATCAAACTCTTTCAAGAACCCTAAAACCTTGAAATCCTTATTACAAATCCCTCTCTCACTACAAACAAAGTCATCTCAGTTACAAACCAACACCTCACTACTTCTCCAGTAAGGATAAGGCTGGCTTGATCTCCATGATCCTAATTTTCCAGTAAGGCATAAAAGCATCCAGGTCACTAATTTTCCAGTAAGGGTAAGATTGATTTGATCTCCATGATCAAAAGGGTATAATCATTCATACATGCCATATTGTGCCTAAACATTAAATTTTTTCATATATTGGCTTTATTTGCATTTTATGATTTTATTTAATGTGTTCGTGAGATTCAACACTGCAGATTTAGACAGGATCCCATGCAGGTTCATTAAGGAACGTTGAGGCCAAAAGCCAAATGGCCAAAGTAGAACATTTTATGCATGACACCAATACATGGTGAGGCAGACATTAAGCCAGACATTAAGGAACGTTGAAGGCAGAACACAAATGGCCAAAAGGCAAAACGCAAATGGCCAAAAGCCAAAAGCCAAATGGCTAAAGTAGAACAACTTATGTATGATGAGGCCAGAACACAAATGGCCAAACCACTCCAATTCACCTCCAAAAAGGGGACAGAAATCCCCCAAGGTATTGTATTTTCTTTCTTTTCCTTATTTTATTTATTTCAATTATTTCTTTTTTTAATTAATTCCTTTAATTTAACTTATTTTCATAAAATATAAAAAATAGTAAAAAACAGGAAAATCATAAAAATCAAAATGTTTATTTTTATTAATTTCACTATTATTATTTTTGTAAATAAACTCTAAACAATTAATTAGATTAATTTAGGTTTCAAAACTTTAATATTTTTCTTAATAAATTAAATATGTAGAAATTAGGTTTTTTAACTTTTTCATCATTTTTTTTAATAAATAATTTTCTCATCATTATTATTATTATTAATTACTAATTTATTTTGTAAATAAACATGTACATAAATTCTTTAGTAAATTAAGTTAAACTTTAACATTTTTCTCAAATAATTAAAAATAACTTAGAATTAGGGTTTCTTTTAATTTTAATTTTAATTTTCTTATTTCATAAATACAAAAAACCCTAAAAAACACTTCTTTTATTTCAATAAATAATCATTTAATTTAATTTCATTAAAAAGGGTCCAACGCCCTCGCTTCCAATTTTAATTCCAATTCGCGCATTTTATTTTATTTCTTATAATATTAATGTAATTCTCCCAAAGCCTTGTAAACTCGGACATTTTATTTCTCGCACTTCACCTTTATTTCTCTATTTTCTGTCAAATCGGGTTATAGAAATTTTGGCGATGTGGACCCGCGCCTTTGTAATAGTTTAGGAATTTTATCTTTCCGCACTTTTTTAACTGTTAAATAAATGCATGCAAGAATGAATGACAAAAATAAAAACAAAACGTTAGATCACCAATAACCTGACAAGACAAAAATAAATGAACATGACACACGAACCGCACACACCACCCCTAGGGTACGCCTCACTGTTGCCTTGCCTCGAAAGGTGATCGTCGAGTAGAGGATGTCTTAGTAAGTCCTCATGATCCGGGAACCTGGCATGAGGGTAGCTTCTAAGGTGTCTTCCCATTGCTCTGGTGATCACCATGTCCCTAAAACTCGAATTGACCCGAACACCTCCAACAGTGGTGCTACCTACCTCTCAATGGTGGGATGGCACTACTTTAAAGGACATTTACACAGACGAATTCCTTAGGGTAGGTAGACGACTCTAGATACTTGCTCTAAATTTCAAAACAAAATTCAAAATACTTTTCACACCAACACATTTTCAAAAAGCTTTCGAAAGCAATTTTTCAAACACTCTTGAGGACTGATACAAGAGTCGAACTGAAATTTTCAAAGAAACTTTTTAAAAACCCACAATTAAAAAGCAAACAAACCATTTTTGAAAACACAAATGAGCAAGTATCTAAGAGCCCATGGATAACCATGGATAGAAAGGGTGCTAACACCTTCCCTTTCTATAATCTACCTCCCGAACCGAGAGCAATCTCTATAAGGAATTTTTCTGTGCTTTTGTCCTTTCCATTTGGAGAAAATAAAAGACGGTGGCGACTCTTGCTTCCGCGACATTTCGCGAACCAGCGTTAAACAGTCAGTTCCAGATCCACCGATCACAGAACTGGCGACTCTGCTGGGGAAAATCTTAAAGTGAGGTGTACCTTAGGACTAAGATCACTTTTGTTTTCAATTGCCTGTTTTGATTGCTTTATTATTGTGGGTACTGTCTTGGGAGTTCTATAGATCCTAACCCGGATCTGGGGGATACCTTCTTAGAAAGTAGCAACAAGGCTGTGAGGGAACTGTGCGGGGTATACCGACATGGTTGAAACAGTCTGCTACGTTGATGTGGCACTTTGGTGTGTACCGGTAACCCTTGAGTTCAGTCAAGGAGAGTACGGGGCCTCCGCGTGGTGTCATGAAGCATCAACAGACCTTAGGAACCTTAATTGAACTATCTTGGCCTCCTTAGGGTAGTGAGATAACTGACTTTGGTGCAGTCCGAGGTTGGTTGATACTCGATACTACACTCAATTGAGGGTTACTTTCCTGGAATATTTCGGTCGCCAGTTCAGTGGCTAAATCGAAACGATGAACAATGAAAGCAATCCAGTGATATTGGGAACCTTAGAACCCGGTTACTTTGATTAGGACAGGTTGAACCCACCAACTTCAAGAGGGTACTACCCAGACCTCATGCTGGCCTAAACCCTAAGGGTTTCTCTTGTGTGACTTTGGTGCAGTCCGAGGTTGGTTGATACTCGATACTACACTCAATTGAGGGTTACTTTCCTGGAATATTTCGGTCTCCAGTTCAGTGGCTAAATCGAAACGATGAACAATGAAAGCAATCCAGTGATATTGGGAACCTTAGAACCCGGTTACTTTGATTAGGACAGGTTGAACCCACCAACTTCAAGAGGGTACTACCCAGACCTCATGCTGGCCTAAACCCTAAGGGTTTCTCTTGTGTGACTTGTGTGCCTTTGTACTTGCCTACTTGCATGCTTGTTAGCTGACACATGAACTACTTGCAGGTTTCGTTTATAGTCCTTAACTGGGACTCATAACAGGGTTTACCAAATTTCTTGCAGGTTTTGTTTATAGTCCTTAGCTGAGACTCATAACAGGGTTTACTAGATCTCTTGCAGGTTTTGTTTATAGTCCTTAATTGGGACTCATAACAAAGTATACTGAATTTCTTGCAGGGTTGTTTATAGTCCTTAATTGGGACTCATAACAGGGTTACTTACATCACCCCATGCATAGCATGACATCATACCATTGCATACATCCTAACCCATTTCAAGGATCTCAAGGGCTGGTGATGCAGGTCATGATGAACCAACTATCTAGCCAGGGGCAAAGAGGATTTATTTTCCTCTAGCCAAGGTTGTCAGGGGCTATGACCCACTGGATATGGTGAGCCTTTGACCCTTGAAGAAGGACTCTTACCGGTTCTCAACTCTAACAGTTTCTCTATTTACCCCGCGAGGTCCTTGAAAACATTACATGCATGTCATACATCTCATTGCATTGCAGGTATCCCTTTGACAGATTGCTTACCCTTCTCCGCTGTTTATTTCAGCCGATCGTCATGAATCCTGAATCATCAGCCGAGCAGACTATCAAGGACCTCCAGGCTCAGAACGCCCAGTTCCAAGAGCTGATCATGAATTTGACCCAGGGGCAAAAAGATCTGAAGGCTCTGCTCTTGAAGAAGGACAAGAAGAAGAAGAGGACTGTCTTGTTCAGCCCTAGGCGCAGATCTGGGAATACACCGCAGACTGAAACTGAGAGGACTACCCCATCTGTGAGGGAAAGCAGTCACCATGAGAGAGAGGTGCCTAGTCCAGTGGTCTCCGACAACGAGACAGATTTCAACGACGAACAGTACCCTCCTGCTGAGGACAAGTACAAACAGTTGGAGGATAGGCTGAATGCTATGGAGATCCAACGGGTACCTGGGCTGGATCTTGGAGATTTGGGTTTGTCAACTGGTGTGATTATCCCTCGGAAGTTCAAGGCACCATCCTTTACCAAGTATGACGGGGCGTCTTGTCCCAAGTTACATCTCAGGTCCTATGTTCGGAAGATTCAACCATATACGGTGGACAAGAATTTGTGGATCCACTTCTTTCAGGAGAGTCTTTCAGGGACTCATCTCGAATGGTTCTATCAGCTAGATGGGACCAAGGTTCGTAACTGGGAGGAGTTGGCAACTGCTTTCTACAAGCAGTATCAATACAATGCCGACCTTGCTCCTACGCGTACTCAACTCCAGGGTATGTCGTTAGGATCAAGTGAAGGTTTTAAAGAATATGCGCAGAAATGGAGGGATCTTGCTGGAAGGGTACAACCACCTCTGACTGATCGGGAACTTGTCGATATGTTCTTGGGGACCCTGTCTGGTCCGTTCTACAACCACCTAATTGGGAATTCGTCTGCTGGATTCACAGATCTTATCTTGACTGGAGAGCGAATAGAAGCTGGTATCCGGTCTGGGAAAATTCAAGAGGCTGCACCTTCTGATAAAAAGCCCCACAGTGGAAAGAAAGAATCCAATGCTATACATGGTAAAAAGGGTCGTCATGATGTAGGGGCAATCCAGATTTCTGATCCCACGCCCGTTCAACCAAGAAAGAGCAATAGGCGTAGGATAAAGCATCAGGATAGGAAGTATACTGACATCAACATGTCTTTGTCTCAGGCATTACAGCAATTGCTGAAGGCGAAAATGATCACACTAAAGGATCCTCCTCAAAATCCTGACACTTCCTCTCCCAAGTACAACCCGGGTGTGAGATGTGCCTACCATTCTGACAGTCCTGGACATGACACCGACGACTGTTGGACCTTGAAGAACAAGATCCAGGATTTGATTGACGCCAAGGAGGTCGAGTTTGAACACTGATCCTACACCAAATCATCGAGAATGTCTTTTGTTCATTCGAATGTTCAAGTTGCAGTTTTCTTTTGTCCAAACATTTACTCATGTTAAACATTTTTATTTCATTAATGCATCACATATGTCTGTTTTGAAACAATATATTCGTATTCACTAAATGCAAATTATCTTCATATTTTTCCGATGTCAGCTCTTGATCTAAAATTCTAAGCCTCTTGAGGGAGGATGACGAAAACGATACCACGATCTACAATATGCTTTTGAACAGACCCCGCTGATGAGGTACAGGCATTGTTTCAATTCCTAAACACTGGAGTAATAAGGAAGATAATCCCTCGTCAACCCCTTTGAGCCAAAGAAGTAGGAGTTTTTCTTCTCGAAATTTAAAACCCTTAATCATAACCCGGGGCAGGGTAGTCTCTCAGTTGATCCAAGTGCATAACGAATGGCACCAAAGAGATCCTTACAAAACGAAGAAAGACAGTGATGGTTCCGAATAATCAATAAAGAAAGGCAGTCATTATCTCAAAAAATAAAAAACCCATTAAGTCCAAACCCATGAAGGAGACTTACAAAACTGGGGCATCCCGCTGACTGTAATTCCAAAAAAGGAAACAGTTCAGGCAAAAAAAAAGAAAGGGATAACAAAAATCAAGAAAGAAGTCTTACAAACTCTCAACAAAAAAGGAATGACTGCCTATTCAAAATAAGTTAGCAATATCCGAACCATCACCGGAAAATCAGAGCAAAGACTCAAACAAGGTCTAACGTATGATCAACTGAGTTTAGGTTTGGAGAACATCACGAAGAGCGGGTGGGTACAAATAAAATTTGAGCCTTTATCCTTTGTTTCTTAAACCGTGAACCAGGCCACGTTATAACCCTTAAAAGTCCTAGCTGAAGCATGGGTTAGTTCGAAAGCATACTGTTACGAAAGGTATCCTGACTCCTTAAGGCTTACGGTAAATACGGAGTTGACATCACGTTTTACAAACATTCACTTGTTTTATGAAAAAGAATGCATTTTCAAAATCTTCAAGACATACATAAGCTTTGCATTTTAACATAACTTTGTTTGCATATGACTTTTTGTTTGAACAACATAGAAGTTCGCACGACGAATGCCTAATGAACAAGAGTATCTCTAATCAAGGGGCAGACATGACCATGGTCCATTATCTGGGGCAATCCAATCAAGATTCGGAGAATCTCTCAAGAGCCAAATAATCTGAGGCAAATCTCCGCCTGAGTCACTTGGGGCATTCCAACGACGAATTTCGCCTTATCAAACACCTTCTGGTGGCATGACAAAACACTTCTAGCAGAGGCAACTCCCTACATTCTAAGAGCATGGACATAGTCGAAAAAATACTACGCCCAATCAAAGACCCGCTAGGTTGACATACCTAGGCAAAAAATAAGGGCTTCCCGGCGAACCAAAAGGGTTCGGGCAAAATGAGGGATGAAATGAAAAAATCTGTACACCCGGCAAGTCGAAAACCTGAAAAGGCGGCTTGGGCAAAAATGGGTATCCCGGTGGACTGAAAACCCGAAAGGGCGGTCCAGGCAAAAGTTAGGGATCAAAAGCGTACGACTATGTCATGTCTTCTTGTCACCTGCCTACTAGAAGAAGGTTTATCCATCAACAATTATCAACACCCCACAAGTGCCTCCCCCATAGAAACAGGGGCAATAAAGAGCGGTCTAAGCAATCTGATTGTTCTATCCTCCAAGGTATCAGGGTAGGCTCCG
The DNA here is from genome assembly GCA_948472305.1 of Vicia faba. Taxonomy (NCBI): domain Eukaryota; kingdom Viridiplantae; phylum Streptophyta; class Magnoliopsida; order Fabales; family Fabaceae; genus Vicia; species Vicia faba. The sequence goes on along the minus strand of CATIWC010001309.1, from coordinate 363,014 downwards.
TTGAAGAACATAACCAATACAGTTCGATGCTTCCCCAGGAGAGTCCAATCCAGCTTCCCCAGGAAAGTTGGAATTCATCTCCCCCAAGCAATAAGCTTATCCCCAGTAGATTCTGGAAGCTTACCCTCGCAGAGCACGAACGCGTCGCCCGGCTTTATTCAAAGAGTTATTTCCTTAACCGGATATAACTGGGTTATCCTCAGCCAAAAGCCACGGAAAGAGCGTCCTCGACGTAGTTCTTTCCTATCCCCAGCGAAGTCTATTCGCACTTCCAACACAACAAGGGTATCCCCAGAAAGTTATTATCAACAGCTTAACAAAGTAAACCTCTCCCCACAGAGTGTTGCTCCCCAGCAAGATCGTCAGAGTACTTTTCTCCCCGCAGAATCCTCCATTTGCCAAGTTTATTCCGCAACGGAGTCATCTTCTCCTACCGGTATTCTTGCAGTTATCATCCCCAGCGGAAGCAAAATCTATTCTTCAACATCATCCCAGGATACGACTTCCCGGCACCCGTCAAGGATTTATTTTTCCTAGACGAAAAACACATTCATAAAACGTCACACACATCATTATAGCATGCATAGACGCATCATATCACCCCAATCTCATTTATTTTTGAGAACATCTTAAAATCATGCAATTCATGCATTATGACATTGCATACAACTAATTCGTTACTTTTTCAGGAAAGAACGATCAACAGATAAAAGTCTTCATTCTGCTGAGGTAGTAATCGTCCCAGATTCCTTCATCATTCTGCTGAGGTAGTAATCGTCCCAGATTCCTTCATCATTCTGCTGAGGTAGTAATCGTCCCAGATTCCTTCATCATCCTGCTGAGGTAGTAATCGTCCCAGATTCCTTCATCATTCTGCTGAGGTAGTAATCGTCCCAGATTCCTTCATCATTCTGCTGAGGTAGTAATCGTCCCAGATTCCTTCATCATTCTGCTGAGGTAGTAATCGTCCCAGATTCCTTCATCATTCTGCTGAGGTAGTAATCGTCCCAGATTCCTTCATCATTCTGCTGAGGTAGTAATCGTCCCAGATTCCTTCATCATCCTGCTGAGGTAGTAATTGTCCCAGATTCCTTCATCATCCTGCTGAGGTAGTAATCGTCCCAGATTCCTTCATCATTCTGCTGAGGTAGTAATCGTCCCAGATTCCTTCATCATTCTGCTGAGGTAGTAATCGTCCCAGATTCCTTCATCATTCTGCTGAGGTAGTAATCGTCCCAGATTCCTTCATCATCCTGCTGAGGTAGTAATCGTCCCAGATTCCTTCATCATCCTGCTGAGGTAGTAATCGTCCCAGATTCCTTCATCATTCTGCTGAGGTAGTAATCGTCCCAGATTCCTTCATCATTCTACTGAGGTAGTAATCGTCCCAGATTCCTTCATCGTCCTGCTGAGGTAGTAATCGTCCCAGATTCCTTCATCATATATTTGGAGTAGCAATCGTCTCAGATTCCTTCATCACATCCTTATCAAAAAACCTCCTCTGGTTCAGTCAGATCGACCCTAAGATCTCCCTGATTCTTATCCCAGTAGAAGACACCCAAGATTTTTCTCAACGAGCGTTGTTGAAGTTAAAGTCACCCAAGACTTTTCTCAACGAGCGTTGTTGAAGTTAAAGTCACCCAAGACTTTTCTCAACGAGCGTTGTTGAAGTTAAAGTCACCCAAGATTTTTTTCAACGAGCGTTGTTGAAGTTTAAGTCGCCCAAGGTTCTCTTACCATTCCTGCTAAGGCAGTAACCATCCCTGGTTCATTCATCACCGTTTGAAGCTCCAGACTCGGCTCCTGTAACCAGTCAGGACACATCTATACCAAGCATCTGAAAACCAGCTCCTGCAACGTGTCAGGTACTCATTTGTTCTTTTGCAGGTATGCAGGTTCTCGCTAAGGAATCTCCTACGCAATCAACATCCAGATGGCATCTATAAGCCCATCATCCTATCCAGCAATCTCCAAATGGCATCTATAAGCCCATTCCCCCATCACACTGCTAACATGTGAGCGCAAATCTCTGGGCACTCTAGTGTTCAATCATCTTCCACCTTCGGATTACGAAAGGCACGTCCGCCAATCTGCATCCTCAGGTCTAAGAAGATTGAACAGGGGCAACTGTTGTACACCAAAATTTGCCCTCCCATATTTCTCAAAATATTCCAAGAAAAATTCACAAGTCCAACCCGGCGCGTCATATTCAGGTATTCTTTCGCCAAGATATCTCTGATAACATATTCTCAAATTCAGGTTCGGCTCAAGAGATAATTCTTTAAAGAAGGTATCCGAATGTGCGAGTTTTCTTGAAGAAATATGGTGAAAAAATGTGCTGAAAGTGCAGTTTTTACGCGCTAAAAAATTCATAACTTGAAGATCGTGACTCATTTTGAACCCGTTCCGGTGGCCAAAATTCCGTCTTGACATTATCTACGTTTTCATCTCTCACGGCTGGAAGCCAATTTCGATCAGAAGGTCTTCAAAAATGTGGATTTATCAGGTATTTTCGTGCAGAAAATTTGTGACAGAAGTTTATTTGCGTCATGTTCAAAAAATCATAACTTGGTCGATTTTCATCGTATCGAGCTGGTTCCGGCGCCAAAATTTCACAAATTGAGTTGACTACATTTTCACAGAAGGAATTGAGTTCAAACGGTATTCAAAAGGTCTTCGTTTTTTTCTCAGAGTACGTGACACGCTGAAAATCCTGAATGCTGAATATTATTTCAGCTGGGCCGAAACTTCGAAAATTCATAACTCGGTCAATTTTTATCGGATTGGGCTCATATTTTTACACAAGGTCCCTGACTCATAGATCTACAACTTTGCTTCAAAAGTCGAGACCAAATTATGCACCGATCAATACCAGTTTTTTATTGAAGAACGTGTCAGAGTCGACACTGGAGCCCAAAATAAGCATGTCTGAGCTGAAACTTCAAAAATTCATAACTAATTCACCGTTTATCCGATTGAGTCGATTTTCGGACAGGAGTTAGTTCTCGATGTCGGCTACATTTTGTTTTCACACTTCAACTTCAAAAAATGCACTTAAGTCCCTGCGATTTAGCCTGGAAAGTGACGAATTCAAGTGAATATTGGAGGCCCAATTGCACATTCAAAGCCCATTTGCTTTACCCTAATTTCCATATATAATCACCTTCTTTTCACACAAACCGGAGAGAAAAGAGAAAAAAAAGAGAGGAGAAAGAGGAGGAAAAGAGAGAAAAAACCTTGCCACAACACTGTTGGAATATCAAACTCTTTCAAGAACCCTAAAACCTTGAAATCCTTATTACAAATCCCTCTCTCACTACAAACAAAGTCATCTCAGTTACAAACCAACACCTCACTACTTCTCCAGTAAGGATAAGGCTGGCTTGATCTCCATGATCCTAATTTTCCAGTAAGGCATAAAAGCATCCAGGTCACTAATTTTCCAGTAAGGGTAAGATTGATTTGATCTCCATGATCAAAAGGGTATAATCATTCATACATGCCATATTGTGCCTAAACATTAAATTTTTTCATATATTGGCTTTATTTGCATTTTATGATTTTATTTAATGTGTTCGTGAGATTCAACACTGCAGATTTAGACAGGATCCCATGCAGGTTCATTAAGGAACGTTGAGGCCAAAAGCCAAATGGCCAAAGTAGAACATTTTATGCATGACACCAATACATGGTGAGGCAGACATTAAGCCAGACATTAAGGAACGTTGAAGGCAGAACACAAATGGCCAAAAGGCAAAACGCAAATGGCCAAAAGCCAAAAGCCAAATGGCTAAAGTAGAACAACTTATGTATGATGAGGCCAGAACACAAATGGCCAAACCACTCCAATTCACCTCCAAAAAGGGGACAGAAATCCCCCAAGGTATTGTATTTTCTTTCTTTTCCTTATTTTATTTATTTCAATTATTTCTTTTTTTAATTAATTCCTTTAATTTAACTTATTTTCATAAAATATAAAAAATAGTAAAAAACAGGAAAATCATAAAAATCAAAATGTTTATTTTTATTAATTTCACTATTATTATTTTTGTAAATAAACTCTAAACAATTAATTAGATTAATTTAGGTTTCAAAACTTTAATATTTTTCTTAATAAATTAAATATGTAGAAATTAGGTTTTTTAACTTTTTCATCATTTTTTTTAATAAATAATTTTCTCATCATTATTATTATTATTAATTACTAATTTATTTTGTAAATAAACATGTACATAAATTCTTTAGTAAATTAAGTTAAACTTTAACATTTTTCTCAAATAATTAAAAATAACTTAGAATTAGGGTTTCTTTTAATTTTAATTTTAATTTTCTTATTTCATAAATACAAAAAACCCTAAAAAACACTTCTTTTATTTCAATAAATAATCATTTAATTTAATTTCATTAAAAAGGGTCCAACGCCCTCGCTTCCAATTTTAATTCCAATTCGCGCATTTTATTTTATTTCTTATAATATTAATGTAATTCTCCCAAAGCCTTGTAAACTCGGACATTTTATTTCTCGCACTTCACCTTTATTTCTCTATTTTCTGTCAAATCGGGTTCTAGAAATTTTGGCGATGTGGACCCGCGCCTTTGTAATAGTTTAGGAATTTTATCTTTCCGCACTTTTTTAACTGTTAAATAAATGCATGCAAGAATGAATGACAAAAATAAAAACAAAACGTTAGATCACCAATAACCTGACAAGACAAAAATAAATGAACATGACACACGAACCGCACACACCACCCCTAGGGTACGCCTCACTGTTGCCTTGCCTCGAAAGGTGATCGTCGAGTAGAGGATGTCTTAGTAAGTCCTCATGATCCGGGAACCTGGCATGAGGGTAGCTTCTAAGGTGTCTTCCCATTGCTCTGGTGATCACCATGTCCCTAAAACTCGAATTGACCCGAACACCTCCAACAGTGGTGCTACCTACCTCTCAATGGTGGGATGGCACTACTTTAAAGGACATTTACACAGACGAATTCCTTAGGGTAGGTAGACGACTCTAGATACTTGCTCTAAATTTCAAAACAAAATTCAAAATACTTTTCACACCAACACATTTTCAAAAAGCTTTCGAAAGCAATTTTTCAAACACTCTTGAGGACTGATACAAGAGTCGAACTGAAATTTTCAAAGAAACTTTTTAAAAACCCACAATTAAAAAGCAAACAAACCATTTTTGAAAACACAAATGAGCAAGTATCTAAGAGCCCATGGATAACCATGGATAGAAAGGGTGCTAACACCTTCCCTTTCTATAATCTACCTCCCGAACCGAGAGCAATCTCTATAAGGAATTTTTATGTGCTTTTGTCCTTTCCATTTGGAGAAAATAAAAGACGGTGGCGACTCTTGCTTTCGCGACATTTCGCGAACCAGCGTTAAACAGTCAGTTCCAGATCCACCGATCACAACTAGGACACAAGAATTCCATCCCTCTTGAGCCTTACCTCAAGTGGGTACGAACCCGCGCCCAGAATCTTATGATGCCATATCCTCACATTCTCCCCGTGATCAAAGAGCCTGTTATGGAAGGAGAGGTTCCATACACCCTCCTACATCCAGACATGCCAACATCATTGGAAGAATTGCAAAAGAGTTGGATACAACTCAAGGAAGAGCGGAATACTTTTGAAGCCAACTTCTATGCCAGTGAGAAGAAGGTTTTGGAACTTACCTGCCGACTTCACAAAGAGGAAACTCTCAACACTTACATCGCACTAAAGAGGATGCGCAACGTCTTTTTACATTAAGAAGCTTTGTAATATTTTGCCCATGGGGTATTTATGTACTAACAAATTTCTTCTTATTAATATGACGTGTGTTCTTTTTGTTTGCAACAAATTCGAATTTCTGAATCCTTGAATGCATTACATGAATAACATATCATTCATCATATGCATAAACAGGTCTTCACACTAGGTTCCCTTATCTTTCTGCTGTTTATTTCAGCAAGATGGATATAGAGCAGACGGTTAAAGATCTGCAAGCATAGAATTCGCAATTCCAACAACTCCTCATGACCTTAACAAAGGGTCAAGAGGATCTTAAAGCACTGTTAGAGAAAGAGAAGGAACCAGAAAGGAAGAAAAATAAAAGAATTGGTGTGGCCACTATGGGAAGAAGATTTGAGCATCAGGCTAGGAGATTTCTGGAATTCCCCTCGACGTCTGACGAAGGGGTTGGTAAAGGAAAAGGAGTTGTGGTACCCTCCGAATCTGAAGCTGAAGAAGAAGAAGAGGAAGAGGATGAAGATTACTCCGAACAACAATATCCTCCGGCGGATGATAAGTATAAAAATCTTGAGGATCGATTGGCAGCCATGGAGTTGCAAAGGGTACCCGGGCTAGATTTCGAAGAACTAGGGTTGGTTGTTGGGATCGTCATTCCTCCCAAGTTCAAAGTACCTACATTTGCTAAATACGACGGTCTGTCCTGTCCGAAGATGCATCTGAGGTCCTACGTCAGAAAGATCCAACCTCACTCTTCTGATAAGGATCTTTGGGTCCAGTTTTTCAAGATAGTTTGTCAGGTACGCAATTGGATTGGTTCTATCAACTTGAGAGATCTGATGTTCATAACTGGGAAGATTTAGCTGTTGCTTTCTACCGACAATACCAATACAACACAGATTTAGCGCCTACTCGTACTCAACTACAGAGTATGGGTATGGCCTTTAACAAGGGATTTAAGGAGTATGCCCAGAAGTGGCGGGATTTGGCTGGAAGGGTGCAGCCACCATTGTCGGATAGAGAGCTGGTTAAGATGTTTTTAGGGACTCTTTCAGGTCCATTCTTCAATCACTTGATCGGGAGCTCATCTGTAGGGTTCACCGAATTAATTCTGACCGGTGAAAGGGTCGAAGCTGACATTAAGAGTGATAAAATTCAGAAGGATTCCTCCGCTTCCAGTGCTATCAAGAAGACCTTCCCAGCCAAGAAGGAAGTTTCTGTTGTTCATACCCAGAGAAATCAGGGAAGAATGGAGCGCCGACCAGCGGTGGGGGCTGTGATGATCCAGAACTCCTCAGCCGATCAACCTCGAAGCAATCAACCAAGAGATAATCAGCAAAGGGTAGAAAGGCCACAACGGAAATTTACTCGAATCAACATGACACCGACTCAAGTCCTCCCTCATCTGTTAAAGCTGAACCTTACCAACTTGAAAGAAGCGCCGAAAAACCCAAATACCTCTTCTCCCTATTATCATTCCAATGCAAAATGTGCATACCACTCGTACAGTGTAGGGCATGATACCAATAACTGTTGGGCTCTTAAAAACAATATCTAAGATCTGATAGATGCCAAGGAGGTAGAGTTTGATGCACCTGAAAAACCTAATGTGATATCCGCTCCCATGCCGAAACATGGTCATAATGTCCATGCTATTGTAGAAGATCTTCATGTTACCACTGTTGATGACCTATTGACTCCGTTACCAATAATTAAAGAAAATCTGTTGAAAGTCGGGACATTCCCAGGCTATGAAAAAGACTCTTACTTCTGTTCAACAATGCAAACCGACTGCCCACTGTTGAAATCAGTCATCCAACGCCTGATGGATACCCAAGAGATCCTCTTTCAGAAAACTCATGTTGCTACTATCACTCATGTTACTCCTGTTACCTTTGTTACTCTTGTCAATGACATTGTTATAATCACCATCTCCGACGATCTTTCCAAGACCTACAAAAGGCCTGTTAAGATTACGCCTGATCTTAAGTTTGTACCGCTGAAAATTACCATGTCGGGGCCTATCCCGTATAAGTCCAACAAGACAATGCCATGGAACTATGGAGGAGAGATCTTCTACCATGGTGTCAAGCAGATCGAATCAGCCGAAGAGAATTCCGATGAAGAAACCCCTGATATAGGGAATATTGCGGGAACGAGCAAGATAACTCGTAGCGGAAGGATCTTATCTCCGAAGATTGCTCCTCCACGTGAAGTATTCAGACCCTCAAGAGCTTCTGTTCCTGTCAAACCATCTGTGCAAAGTCCAATAATTGAAGAAATTGATGCTCCCGAAGCTAGACCCTCTGTTGTTACTACCGATAAAGGTAAGGGGATCCAAGAAGTGCCTGTCAGGACGAAGGCTCAGACTATGGTTATCCCCGAGACCACCCAAAAAGAGATGGAAGAAATCTTAAAGATAATCAAGAAGAGCGACTATGATATCGTAGAACAGCTAGGGCAAACCCCTTCAAAAATCTCCATGTTGGCTCTCTTACTCTGCTCCGAGGCTCATGCCAAAGCCTTGATCAAATTTCTGAAAACGGCACATGTGCCTCAAGAAACTTCTGCGGACCAGTTTCAAGAGTGTGTGGCTAGCCTTACAGCCGATAATGGTCTTGGTTTCTCGGATGATGATTTAACCCCTAAGGTAAGAAAGCATAACGATGCGCTGCATGTCTCGGTAGAGTGCAGGGGGACCACACTTGCCCATGTTCTGGTTGATACCAGTTCATCTTTAAATGTTCTACCAAAAAAGGCGTTGGACAGATTGGACTGTGAAGGTTTGACCCTAAAGCCCAATAACATCATTGTTAGAGCCTTTGACGGTTCTAAGAGGATGTTTCATGGAGAAGTGGATATTCCAATCAAAGTGGGTACAGAAATTTTCAACTCTACTTTTTATGTGATGGATATCCGTCCTTCATATTCATGCTTGTTGGGAAGGCCATGGATCCATAACGCTGGGGCAGTCACTTCTTCTCTACACCAAATGCTAAAGTATCCAGTCCAGGGTAAGATCATAACGGTTCATGGTGAGTAGGAGTATATGATAAGTCACCTTAACTCTTTCCGCTATGTGGAGTTAGATGGCGAATTCCTAGAAACACCTTTCCAACACTTTGAAGAGGTTTCTCCTGAAGTCACAGTAGCAAAGACAATGACTGATGTGCCTATCATTTCCAAGCCTGTGTATCGGATGGCATCCCTTAAAGATGCGGAGGCTGTAATCAAAGAAGGGAGAAGTACAGTGTGGGGGAAACTGCCAGATTTTCCTCACAAGACAGACAAGTTCGGACTAGGTTTTACTGCTGCTGGCCAGAAAGCTGTGCGTCGCTCTCGGGCTGGAGGACCACCCTTAAAAATCACTCACTATGGAATTCATGCCTTAGAAGATGATGATGAAGAAGACAACTTTGAAGATTGGATCTTTCCAACCATTGAAGGAGGATTAAGCAACTGGGAGGCGAAAGACTTCGTTCCCATCACTTTCATCAATCAGTAATTTATCTTTGAACATTTCATGTTTGGTCTGTAATAATTAAACAATTTGTACACTCTTTTCACCTTATGCCTTACCCGGGGCATATAGGTCCATTTGTAAGGGTTTTGATTCTTCATTTTCATATGCCATTTTTAATGAATCATGGATGTTTTCATCTATAACCTGTTGTGTTCATTTTCTTTCCTTTTACATTTTATTTTTTTTAAGGATGGCTATCCCTTAGACACACACACCCTCACAAAATGCAGGTACCCATCCACTCTGGATTCCATGGGTGACTATTCTGCTTTGGCCTTCGGTGACTCTGAAGATTTGGTCAATCATGCCGAGTACGAAGGTGATGAAGACTGTGAATTGCCTGGAGAGTTAGCTAGACTTTTGCAACAAGAGGAAAGGGCTATTCTGCCCCATGAAGAGTTGCTAGAGACTATCAATTTAGGAACAGAGGAAGACAAGAAAGAGGTTAAAGTGGGTGCCAACCTGGAGCCAAGTGTCAAAGAGCGTCTAGTTCTGATGTTGAATGATTATGTCGAGATCTTCGCCTGGTCCTATGAAGACATGCTGAGACTAGATCCAGATATTATGGTTCACCGTCTCCCTACAAGAGAAGACTGTCCACCAATCAAACAAAAAGTCCGCCAAATGAGACCCGACATGTCCGAGAAGATCAAAGCTGAAGTGATGAAGCAGTTCAATGCTGGCTTTCTGGCTGTTACTTCCTATCCACAATGGGTTGCTAACATTGTGCCCGTGCCTAAGAAGGATGGCAAAGTCAGAATGTGTGTGGACTATAGAGACTTAAATAGGGCTAGCCCTAAAGATGATTTTCCACTACCACACATTGACATCTTGGTTGACAATATAGCTCAACACAAGGTATTTTCCTTCATGGATGGATTCTCGGGATACAACCGGATCAAAATGGCCCCCAAAGACATGGAGAAGACTACTTTTGTTACGCAGTGGGGTACCTTCTGCTATAAAGTGATGCCATTCGAACTGAAGAATGCCAGGGCAACCTATCAGCGAGCCATGGTAGCTTTGTTTCATGACATGATACATCATGAGATTGAAGTCTACGTAGACGGCATGATAGCCCGTTCACAGACAGAAGAAGAACAGCTCAACCATCTGCAAAAGTTGTTTGTCAGATTGAAGGAATATAAGCTCGGACTGAACCCTAGCAAGTGCACTTTCGGAGTCAGGTCCGGTAAACTTTTGGGATTCATCGTCAGCAACAAAGGCATTGAGGTTGATCCTGCTAAAGTAAAAGCTATACGAGAAATGCCTGCCCCCCGCACTGAAAAGGAGGTTAGAGGTTTCTTGGGACGCTTAAACTATATTGCAAGGTTCATCTCTCACCTAACATCTACCTGTGAGCCACTCTTCAAGTTGTTGAAGAAAGATCAGGTGGTTGAATGGAATGATGATTGTCAAGTTGCTTTTGATAAGATCAATGAGTATTTACTGGAACCTTCTATCTTGATGCCACCCGTCAAAGGAAGGCCTTTAATCATGTATCTGACTGTTTTGGATAACTCAATGGGGTGCGTATTGGGCCAACATGACGAGTCTGGTCAAAAAGAGCATGCCATTTATTACCTTAGCAAAAAGTTTACCGACTGTGAGACTCGCTACTCACTACTCGAGAAAACTTGTTGCGCTTTGGTATGGGCTGCTCGTCGGCTAAGACAGTATATGTTGACACATACCACTTTGCTGATTTCCAATATGGATCTGATCAAGTACATCTTCGAGAAGCCTGCTCTATCCGGAAGAATCGCTAGATGGAAGATGATCCTAACTGAGTGTGATATCCAGTACACAACCCAAAAAGCTATAAAGGGGAGTGTACTAGCTGACCATCTAGCTCATCAAGTCGTCGAAGACTACCAATCTATGAGGTTCGACTTCCCTGACGAGGACATTATGACATTGGATAACATTGAAGGTAATGGGCCGTATGACGGACCTGAACAAGGATCCCGATGGACCCTATACTTTGATGGTGCTTCAAATGCACTTGGCAATAGTATCAGCATGGTACTTATTTCTCCAAAAGGTTGCCATACACCTTTCACTGCTAGACTCTGCTTCAGCTGCACCAACAACATGGCCGAGTATGAAGCCTGTATCTTTGGTCTCAAGGCTGCTATTGACTTGGGAATAAAATCTTTGATTGTATTTGGGGACTCAGCTTTGGTTATCAGTCAAATCAAAGGAGAGTGGGACACTAAACATCCTAATCTCATCCCATACAAAGAACATGTCCTGACATTGTTGCCTCATTTCGAGCAGATTACCTTTGAGCACTTCCCGCGAGAAGAAAATCAGCTAGCAGATGCTCTGGCTACAATGTCTTCCATGTTTAAACTCAACTGGGATAATGAGGCTCCCCAAATCACCATCGAGCGAATGGACGAACTTGCGCACTATCATGAGATTAATACCGAAGAAGTAATGGAACAACCCGGGTTCTATGAAATCAAAAGGTATCTCCAGACTCGAGAATACCCTGAAGGAGCTTCAGTCAATGACAAAAAGTTCTTAAGGAGATTTGCTGCCAAGTTCTTCCTGAGCAATGGTATCTTATATAAGCGCAGCCATGATTGTGTTCTACTTCATTGTGTGGACAAGGTTGAAGCTGAGTTGATCATGACTGAAATACATAGCGGCACATTTGGCACCCACTTAAGCGGACATACGATGGCTAAAAAGATTCTAAGGGCAGGCTACTACTGGTCTACCATGGAAGCTGATTGTCATCAACATTCCCGTACTTGTCACAAATGCCAAGTCTATGCTGACAAGGTACATATTCCTCCAGTTCCTCTCAACATTCTAACAGCTCCTTGGCCATTCGCAATGTGGGGGAATCAACATGATTGGAGAGATCAAGCCTACAGCATCCAATGGACATTGTTTCATCCTGGTGGCCATTGATTACTTTACCAAGTGGGCTGAAGCAGCTTCCTTCGCCTATGTTACAAAGAATGTGGTTGCCCGCTTCATCAAGCAGAACCTCATATGCCGGCATGGTATCCCTGACAGGATCATCACGGACAACGGTACAAATTTGAACAACACTGTGATCACCGCTCTGTGCAAGCAGTTCAAGATTCAACATCACAATTCATCTCCCTATCGGCCAAATATGAACGGTGTTGTTGAAGCCGCGAACAAAAATATCAAGAAGATCATTCAAAAGATGACAGTCACCTATAAGGACTGGCATGAGATGTTACCGTTTGCTCTGCACGGATATCGTACCACGACGCGTACTTCAATTGGGGCAACCCCCTTTTCTTTGGTATATGGCATGGAGGTTGTTTTACCCATGGAAGTTCAAATTCCTTCCTTAAGGATTATGAAGGATGTTGGTTTAAGTGAAGACGATTGGATTCAGACCCGGCTTGATCAACTTAATTTGATCGACGAGAAACGACTTACTGTTGTTTGTCATGGTCAGGCGTATCAAAAACAGATGATCAAGGCTTTCAACAAGAAATTCAGACGTCAAGTATATCAAGTCGGAGATCTTGTAATCAAGCGGATCATCTTGCCGCAAAGTGATCCCAGGGGAAAATGGACTCCTACTTACGAAAGACCAGTTGTGATCAAGAACATTTTTTCTGGTGGGGCAATGATTTTGACCACCATGGACGGTGACGACCTGCCGCACCCTGCGAACACAGACATAGTCAAAAGATACTACGCATAAACGACCCGACAAGTTGAAAACCCGAAAGGACGACTTGGGCAAAAATGGGCATCCCGGTGAATCGAAAACCCGAAAGGGCGGTTCAGGCCAAAATTAGGGATGAATAAAAAATCAGTACATCTGGCAAGTTAAAAACCCGAAAGGGAGACTTGGGAAAAAAAGGGTTTCCGGGTGGATCGAAAACCCGAAAGGGCGGTCCAGGCAAAAGTTAGGGAATTAAAGCGTATGACTATGTCTCGTCGGATCACTTTAAGGAGAATCTCTTCACGACCAATACTCCGAGCTTCTGATCAATCCAATCATCCGCGGAGAAGCAACGAATGGACAAGATACTCAGAGTTGTGAAGGCTATAGCAGAATGGGAACCCCATGGAATTGTTGCACATAGCCATCTTTCTTTGTATAAAATTTTTCTCAATTTTTCAACAACATTATCTTACTAGGATGTCTGTCTCCTTTGTACAAAGATACTTACACAAAGTTAATACAAAGATACTTCAAAGTGTAGAAATTTGCTTGCCTTTCCTTTTCTTTTTACACTTATGTTTTATTTGAAAACGTCCAATGATTTGTTAAATGAGCATATGCGTTTTAATATAATCACTGCTTACAAATCAAACGAAATAAGAAAAGATAATTACTGATAGGTCGAAAGTATAGGAAACGTCTTTAGGCTATTCCAGAAGAAATCCCCTACAGTATGTCATTCAGATCATCAACAGAGCTAAAAACCTTGAAATGCATATCCCCAACGGAGTTAAGGTTCAAAATTCCCATCAGAGTAAGTTTCTAAAAAACTCCTGATCCCTAGCGGAGCCAGGATACTTTAAACTTTCTTCCCCAGCGGAGTCCAAAATTTCAAATCTTAAACCCCAGTGGAATACTATCCAGCTTCCTCCGATTCCCCAGCGGCGTTTTCCACAAAACAGGAATCCCCAGTAGATTGACATACAAACCAAGCTCCTGATTTCCCCGGCGGAATAAGTATTCTTCCCACAGAGTTATTTCCCAGCAGAACGGAGATTCTTGTTCTTATTTCTCCAGTGGAAGCCTCCCAGGTTTTGATTCCCCAGTAGAGATCGTCAGAGTTGTCCTCATTCTTCCCCAGAAAGTCATGAAGGATTCTCACAGAAGTTGTCAAAGTTTTGATAATCCCCGCAGGTTGCCAAGGATTTTCTATCCCCAACAGTAGTCAGCAAGGATTTCTCATCTTCAGCAATCAAATATTTTTTTTGAATCCCCAGCATCGGTCAAGGATTTACTTTCCCCAGCAGCAGTCAAGGATTTCATTATCTCCAGCTATCAAGGATTTATTTTTCCTCAACAAGACAACTAATCAGCTTACATATGCACACATTACATTCATATATCATAAACATTGATAGAACACATTTTATTGCATCATACATGTCATACAACATAACGTTATGTTTTAACTAACATTTTACCCTTTTCAGGATAATATTAAAAGCTATCTCTAACAAATATTCGAAGATTTCAGATACAGTATGGATACACCCCAGACACGGCGATCATTCTATTACTCATTCAGACTTCAACAATCAGATATAGACTAGATACGCTCCAGACACGGAAGCCATTCTATCTCTCATTCAGATTCAAATATCAACTTCAAGTTCAGATACACTCCAGACACGGAAGTCATTCTGTCACTTATCCAGATCCCAGTTACAGTACGGATACGCTCCAAACACGGAAGTCATTCTGCTACTCATACAGATCTCAACTTCGGATACAATCCAGATATGCACCAGACACGGTTTCCATTCTGTCACTCATTCAAACCTATTCCCCAGCCCAGAGATACTCCAGATATGGATGTCTTTCTGTTGCTTATTCAAATCTCAGATTTTGGATACAATACAGATACACTCCAGACACGGCAGTCATTCTGATATTCATTCAAAAAATCGAATACAAGTTACAGCTTAGATACACTCCATACACGGATGCCATTCCTTTGCTCATACGAATCCAATCTCCAGATACAACTCAGATACGTTCCAGATACGGATACCAATCTGGTGTTCATTCTCCTGATTTTCAACAAACAAAGCTTGGGTGGCATCTTTAAGCCCATCTCCAGCAAGATTCTACCATCTCCAAATGGCATCTTTAAGCCCATTCCCTCAGCTACATTTTGACGAGTGCAAATTTACAGGCACTCTAGTGTCCAATCCTCTTTTACCTTCGAGTCACGAAAGGCAAACTTGCCAATCTAACTCTTCAAGTTCAAGAAGATTGAACAAGGGAAACTGTTGTACCCCAAAATTTGCCCTCTCATTTTATCAACATTTCTCATCACAAGGCTCTTTGAACTCAAGACCAAGCTAGGGTTTGCACTGCTCAAGACATCTCCTTGCACTGATGACCTGAATTAGGGTTTGAGTTTGCACAGGGATTTTTGGACTTCTAATGCTCAAAGTGACTTTCATACTTCATGTTGGACTCCTAAGTTTGTCCATACCAAGTTTCAAGCCTTGAATCAAACTTTTGCCCAGTCAATTGGACAGTTGACCTAGAAATTAGTTGTATTGGGGAAAAAGTCAATTGTGGCCAATTTACAGTCAAACCTCGTGAATTTTGACCCACATCAACATTATAAACTCATATGAACCATTTGATCAAGTTTGGACCACAACTCCACAAGAAATTTGATCAGATCACCAAAAGGGCAAAATGGTCATTTTTAGGGTTTTGACTGTACAAAGGCAATTTCTGACTTTTTGACCTAGCCAATGGAAAATTAGGCTCAACCATGGACTCAAGGACTCAGTGACATCATCTTGACCTATTCAACAAGTTCAAAAGACCTCAATTGCATTGGATTGACAGATGAATTTTTCAGTCAACTGATCAAAATTTGATTGTACACTGAAAAGTCAAACTTTGACTTTTTGGTCAAAATCATGTGCCAAGGGTCATTTTTTCATCAAGATGTGTCAAAATATGAACTTGTTCATCAAGAAACCCAAAATTGCAAATTAGGGTTTGAAATTGAAAATTTGCATAACTTAGAATTTTTAAGTTATGAAATTTTCTTAATTATTCCTAACTTTGCCCAATATTTTCACCATGATGCAAATGGATTCAAACAAAACCTCCAACATGAAAGTTGCAGTCCTCCACAAAGTCTACAACTTTTATTCACAAAGTTTTCTCAAAATAATCTTGGATCTCAAGTTATGATTTTTGGAACAAGGGTCCCTAAAAACTTTTAACTTAGTGAAATTTTGCCCTAGTTTAGGCAGGATTTTGACCTATCTTCTTGGCCATTTTTCACGTAGTTCCACTTGGAATCTCAAGTTGAATTTCAAAGATGTATTATAGAGCATGTTGCAAGCTTTTCAAATTGTCAAAGAACTCCTCAAACACATTTGTGGTTAGGGAGAATCGAAGGCTTGAAGTTGGCAAAAACTCACTTTTCATCCATGGCATATTCATGTTCACACAAGTTGCATTTTCAAGTTAGCATGCCTTACACTAGTTTACAGGCCTCTAAACCACTTCACACTCAATAATTAAATGTAAATCCATCAGTCTAAGCTTTTGTTTTGGTCATTTGGACATTGTACACAAAATTAAGCCCTAAGTAGAAAAAGACACATTTCCATTTTTGCCATAATGTGCTTTATGTCAAACCACAATCCCTTGAGCATTGGTCCATATCTAAGAGAGAAAATCAAATACACAAGTAAGAGGGGCCAAGAGCAAAGTATACAAGCATAAGGAGAGCCTGTACAGGCCTGTTTTCAATCACTTCCACATTCTTACTTCAAAAACAAGAAACTTATCCAAAACCTAAGAAATTGAAAACCAGCCAATACCAACTTATGCAAATAGTTTGAACATCTTTCTCACACCCCTTTGAGCTAGAAACACGATTGCTTGAGCCTCTAAACACCCCATAGTCAGAAATCACATTCCTTTGGCAAAACAGGACAGGTTCTGCAACTTGAGTTCCATAGCTCATTTGGCTCGTGCGTTTTGCCCCAAGTTGCTTCAAACACCTTCCATTCAACTCACCCAAGCTATCCCAAACCTCAAATACCAATTGTAACTCCATTTACAGTGTTTTCCATTTTCACATTGAGCTTGTGCAGGTTGAGTTCTATAGGATGATTCAAGGACATTCAAGGCAAGCTAGCTATTGGAAGAGGTCAAGTGAAGTTCAAGCAAGCTCCCAGACATCTCAAGCCTTGTTGAAAAGCTCTACATTGTCCTACACGAAGTCAGCTGAAACAGGTTTTTCCCAACTTCCTATCTCTCTATTTAGGAACATTTAGCCTTAGGTTTGTGAATAAGAAATGTAGTATTCATTGCCATGAAGTTGTACATATGCTCGGTTTTCATTTATATTAAGTGTGCTAAGAGAATTTCATCCATGAAAATGCTGAAAAAACTAGGTCAGATTTTAGGACCTGAAAAATTATCTATGGTCTTTGAGAGTTAAGACAAGTTGTTTATATGGTTGGAATCGTCTTGAAATTCTCTACAAGTTTGATGTTATGTGTTTTTGCAATAGAGCTCGTATGCAGGATGTTCATGTTGGATAACAGGCGCGCGCGTTTTTTTCAAAATCTGGAGGTTGAAGATAAAGTGGTGGGCTGGGCTTGGCCTGACTCACTATTGGCACATCCCCTTTTCCTTTTTACACCCCTTGGCCCAATTTCTTGTATTTCTATATTTTTGCATTTTTGTTTTCATTTCTGATTTTGTTTATTTATTTCCAAATATAAAAAATGCTCAAAAATATTTTCATAATTTTTTCACATTTATTTGGCATTTTATTTTAATTTTTCTAACATAAAAAGCATTTAAATACTTTTATATTATTTATTAAGACTTGAAAAATATATATAATTTATACTTTTATTTTTGTTCTTTATTCTTATTCACATTAAAAATATTTTTCTAAATATGCTTTATTTTTGTACATATTTTATTTTAGTTTATCATATTTAATATAATTAATATACATATATACATATATACTTTTATTTTATTAAATACTTTAGGATAAAAATATAAAATATTACATTTTTACTTTTATTATTATTCATACTAAAAAAAATACTTTTTTAAGTTAATTTTATTTTTGTACATATTAATATATTTTATTGTATATAAATAATATAATGTATTTATTTTCTTAAAGAAATTAGGGTTTTACCCTTAAACAAATAAAATTAATCTTTTTATTTATTTCTTTATTTTTTACATTAAATACTTTTACATACATAAACAAACAAAAACTTTTTTTTGCATAATTCATATTATTTGTTATATTTATTTATTTTGTTTATTTAAATATTGTCCATTTAAATATTTATGCATTGTGAATTCAATTTGGATGTAATAGTAAATTAGGGTTTATGTTTCTTGTAAAATACCCCCCATTCAAAGATTGTACCCCCATCCCCATAATCATGTTGTAATAGCTTAGACTTTTAAATTCTCGCACTTTACGCTTTCAATTATGCCATGATTAGAGAATTAGGGTTTGTATGCAAAAATCAAAATCAACAAATAACTTGACCTAATCAAACACAAAAATGCATGAAAATCAAACACAATACACACTTGCACCCTTAGGGTTACAATCCACTTGTTGCCTTCAAAAATGGGCCATGTTATGCATGTTAGGTACTTTGGCAAAACAAAAGCAAAACAAAAGATCATAGTCCCTCGATGATGCTATCTTGGTTGCCTAAAACAAAATGATCAAGTCCCTCAAAAATTTGCCAAAAATACTTGACACAATTGCTATCATGGTCTATACGATGACCCGCGCCTGTCCCGTTTAACATACTAACACTAGGTTGTTCACCAAATGCAATGGTGAAATAACACTGTCAAAAGGGTTAAAAACATATAGGAAAGATCTTTGAGTAAAATAGGGTAGATAGCTCTTAGTTACTTGATCAAAGCTTGCAAAAACATCCTTGCTATTTTCAAACATACCTCACAACACAATTTCAAAACATTTCCCAAATCAAACTTTCAAACATTAAAATCTTTTCAAAAAATAAAAACACTTTTGTATACATTCAAACAAGAATCGTTACAAAGGTTGCCACAACGATGGCCTCTTTTCAAAACATCTTTCAAAACCACACACAAAGCACCATTTCAAACAATTGAAAAGAAAAAGCAAGTGATCTAAATAAGTAACTAAGAGCCCATGGATAACCATGGATGAAAAGGGTGCTTGCACCTTCCCTTTTCATAATCTACTCCCCGAACCCAAGAAAACATCTCAAAGGTCTTTCCTGTGCTTTTTGACCTTTCCTTAGGATAAAATAAAATGTCGGTGGCGACTCTTGCTAAACCGAAACATTTGCAAACACAAAACGCAAAACCTCAAGTCAGTTCTCCCACTGTATCACACCTTCCACCCAAAAAGTCTTTATTATGTCCTTTTTACTTTATTTTTCGTTTGCGAATTGTGATTTAAATTCTTTGTTAAGCATTGCATTGAAAATAATAAGGCAATAATAACCACAAGCTAATATGTGAAACACGACATTACATGGATATAAAGGCATCCCAAGAGAATTCCATGGTGTTCAAGTGTTGTTTTTCTATGCAGGTGGCAAGTCATAATTGTCACCTCGACCAAGCTTTCTTCCTCATCACCTTCTTACAGACGATCGAGCACCCGATTCTCCAACGCCGAGAAACTTGGGGCATTTGATGAGATCCATATCCTTACTCAGTCCTCCACAAGAAGTCCAGCATGTGGAGAACGTTAGATCAAGCTACTCCTCCTCAGCAAGATTTAATCCCCAGTGAAGTCGCCAAGGCTATAACTCAATTCTTGAAGTTTTCAAGCACCAATCTGTATTGGCATCTCAAGACAACAAGAAACGGATCCCAATGAGCCTAATATTTGGCACCCTGCATACAATAATCATCAATGCATATTATATTTCATCCTAAAATGCATAGTGTTGTACTCCAAAATTTTCCCTCTCTTTTCTTAATACATTTCTCACAAGATCTTCAAATAGCTCCAGCTTGCACAAGGATTGATTAGATCAAGCCATCTCCTCAACACTGATGCCTCAAATTAGGTATTGAGTTTTCATAAGTACAATTGGACTTTTTATGCCTCAAAAGACTTTCATGGATCATTATGGACCTCCAAGAATGCTCATGACAAGTTTCAAGCCTTGGATCACAAAATTGCTTAGTCAATTGATCAGATGACCTAAAATCAACTGTACTGATGAAAAAAGTCAATTGTAACACCAAAAGTCAAACTTTGACTTTTTGGTCAACATTAAGTTTCAAAGATCGAAATTTATCAATACATTCAAGAATATCAAGCTTGATCATCAAGAAATCAAGAAAGTCAAAAGTCAATGTGAAAAGTCAAACTTTTCAAGGCTTAGAAATTTTTCTAAGTGTTTTTTATACATGATAATCTCATTACTTCATGCCATGCTTTCACCAATATGCAAGATGATTCAAAGAAAACTTTCAACATGAAAGTTGTATATCTTGATGAGTTATACAACTTTGCTTTATGATAAAGTTCTAGAAGTGCTTGGATTTTGAGTTATAAATTCACGAAGTCATGGCATTTTTGTATAAACACTTAGACAAATTTTCAGCAAGTTTGGTCAGGTTTTTATCCTAACTTCTTGGCCAATTTTCATCGAGTTCCAGTTTGATTTAACAAAAGTGGTCAACATGAAAGTTATAGAGGGTGTTTCAAGATTTCCAAAACATCTAAGAGCATGAATTTATCATATTTGAGCCAGGATATTCAAGGGTCTGAAGTTGGGCATTCATTCTTGATTTGCAAGTCATTTTGTTGAAGAGCACATAACAAAATCCTTATGCCATGCTTCATAATATTAATTTGTAGGCCTTTTGGCTTGCAAATATATACATAATAAAATGTTTACATAATTGATTTAACCATTATCCAAGTGATTCAAGTATTGCCCATTGCATCTTTCCATTTTTGGCACAAAGGCATCATTGCCATTCACATAAAGCATGCTTTATACAAAGTCAGCTCTTCTTGAGCCTCTAACTTGTTCCTTATACACACACTCGACATACAAAATTAAAAGAGCATGCTTAAAGTGTCCAACAACTATATGCAACAAAGTACAAAGCATTGGAACTATGATCTTCAAGCTTACTTCACGTACAATCCAACCTAGCCACAACATGTGATTTTTTGAAAATCTGATCAACCCTTGTCCCAAGCCTTTTGCCTATAAATAGAGAGGTCATTTGCAAGCTAAAGACAAGAAGTTATCTTGTGTAGAAGCCTTCAGAAATCCATGCACTCTCAAAAAACCAGAATTGTCCATAAAACCCCCCCATTGTTGAGCTTTGAAGTCTATATCCTTGAACCTCTCACTCCTTGCAAGTTTTGTCCAAACAAACCATCCAAACACTCCACATACATCATATAGAAGTTGTTCAAACACAAGAACAACTTCTGTAACATCACTATCATCACTTCCCAAGCCTAACAACAACCCATACAACAGCTCAAACTCAAAGCACAAATTTCAGTTTTAAGGTAAGTTTCATTGACTTTGAACTCTTCATACAAGCATCATTAATGGTTCATTTGTGAAGATAAAATATAGATATCATTGCCTTGAAGATAACCATATGCTTTCTTTTTATTTTCACCGACCATGTGTAGAGAACTAACTTTTACATGTAGCAAAATAGTGATAAAAGCAAAAAAACAACAGTATGAGTCAACACGAAATGCTATGAGTTGGCACATATTATGTTCAAAACAGGTTATGAGTCGACATGAAACACGTATGCATCAACACAAAATAGAAATGAGTCGATACGAAACCAGTATGAGTCGACTCATACTGAGTTGTTTTGACTTCCAGGAGCAAGAAATGATTATGAGCCAATACATGAGCCAATACGAAACAGATATGAGCCAATACATAAGCTCATGTGTCAATACATAAAACCATTTTTTTATCTTTTTTTATTTTTTATTTTTTCTTTATATTTTTATTATTATTATTATTATTTTCATATAAAAAATTCAAAAAAATATTTTATTTAAATATGTATGCATACACTTTTGTTTTATTTCTTTTTCTAAACTAAAAAAAGACAAAAACACTTTCTTATTAAAATCAATTTCTTTTCTTAAAATTAATTTAATATTTAGACTTAGGTTTTATTTAAATTTTTTTCTTTTTATTAAATTAATTTAGACATTAGGATTTTAATTAATTTATTTTTTCAAATCAATTAGATTAATTAAAACATTTTTCATTAAAAAAAAACATAAAAACAATTTCTCTTCTCTTTATATTTCTTTGTACATTTTATTATTTCGCACTATAATTATGTAATTGTCAAAGCCTTGTAATAGTAAATTAGGTTTATTTGTTTTCATCTTCCCATTTGTAAATTTGTACCCCCATCCCCAAATTATGTAATAGCATAGGACTTTATATTTCCGCAATTTATCGCTTTCAAATATAAATGCTAGTAATTAAGGTTTGTATGGCAAGATAAAATCAATTTTAAAAAATCCTAATCTCAAGACAAAAATGCATGCAATCAATACACTTTGCACACTTGCACCTCTAGGGTAACCTACATTTGTTGCCTCGGATAAAAATAGTCATGTCCCTCAAACGTGGGATACTTTAGCAATGACCCTCGAATACAAGATCGTAGTCCCTCGATGACCCTTTAATGTTGCCTTCGGTAAACGATCTTAGACACTTACGACAAATTGCTAAGGTATCCTACAATGTTGCCTTCTATGACTATACGATGACCCACGCCCACCCTTTTACATCCAAAGATAGAGCTTCTTACCAATCAATGGTAAGATAGCAATGTCAAAGGAAGAGAGAAATGAACAAAATACTTTTTAGTAGGTAGAACGTTATTATTTGCTTTCTCACAATTCATATTCAAAAACAAACATCTTTTCAAACACACTAACACTTTCAAATGAAATATTTTCAAAAGTCAACACTTTGTATGCATTCTTATAGAGACGAGAATCATTACAAAGATTGCCTAAATGAAGCAAACACATTTCAAAAACCACCATAAACACATTTCAAACAAAGCAATTTCAAAAGTGATCTAGCAAGCAACTAAGAGCCCATAGATAACTATGGATGAAAAGGGTTCTAACACCTTCTCTTTTCATAATCTACCCCCGAACTCAAGAAAATATCTCAAAGGTATTTCCTGTTCTTTTACCCTTTCCTTATTGGATAAAAGAAAAGTCGGTGGCGACTTTTGCTATCCGCAACAATTGCGATAAAACAAAAAATACCCAAGTCATTTCTCCCACGATATTACAGAACTGGCGACTCAGCTGGGGAATTATCTTAAAAAGTGGGGTTACCTTAGGGCTAGATCACCTCTAAATTGCTTTCATTGTTTGATTTGTTTGCTTTACCTTTATGGGTCCTTGTTTGGGTTTGTATTGATCCTCTACCCGGATCTAGGAACATCATTAGGTAAGTAGCAATAGCTTATGGAAACTATACGGCATAGACCGATATAGTTGAAGTAATGGCTACGTTAGTGTGACGCATTTGTTTGTACCAGTATCCCTTGTATTGAATTGAGGAGAATACAGAGCCGCTGAGCAGTGTCATGAAACACTAACTGACCTTAGAACCTTTAATTGAACAACTTGGCCATTAGGAAGTAGTGAGATAGCTGGTTTCGGTGGAAAGTTGAAAATTGGTTGATACTCGATACTACACTCATTGAGATCGGACTTTTGGGATATTTTGGCCGCAAGAAAAGATTGATTGTGCTGAGACAATGCCCAATGAATAAAGATCAGTGATATTGAGATTCCCTAGAACCCTATTACTTTCTAGGACAGGTTGAACCAACTAAACTTCAAGAGAGTACTTACCTATGAACTCCATGAAAGCCAAACCTAAGGACTTGTTTGATTTTCTTGTATATGTCATTTGCACATAACATCATGACATCATACCATAGCATTTTCAATAACCATTTCAAGGATCTCAAGGGTTTATGATGCAGGGATATATTGAACCAAACGCCTATCAAGGGGCAAGAGGATTTATTTATCTCTAGCTAAATTTTGTCAAAGACCAAAGTGATAACTTGAGTCAAGGGCTATGACCCACTTGACATGGTGAGCTTGATTCTCGTAGAAGGACATCCAACGATACAAATTTCTTTAAAGTTGTAACTTCTAACATTTTCTTGTGTTTACCCCGCGAGATCCTTGAAAACATTGCATCCACATACCATGCATCATATCATGACAGGTTTTCCCCATACATGTTTTCTCATTTGCTTATTGTTCATTTCAGTAAAAATGGCTCTCGAGCAGACTGTCCAAGATCTTTAGACCCAAAATGATCAACTTCAAGGTTTTCTCCTGAACATTTCCAAGGGGAAAGAAGAAGTGAAGGCACTCCTCATTGAGAGCATCACCAAGAATAATCTTGAAGACGACAAGGATGGCTAGTTGGAACAGATACAAACTGAGATAGAAACAATGAAAATCCAAATAATGGGACAAATGGTGGGTCAGATGTCTCTTATCCAAAACTTAGCTCGGGGACAAGAAGAGCTGAGAGCCCTCGTCAATAATCTTCATCAATACGGATGAAACGGTATGAAACAAACAGTTAATATTGGGGACCAAGTCATTAATCAGCCCCCGATGAGACAATAAGTTGGCTTGGTGGAAAGTAGACCTTTCCAAATTGCTGCTACATCAAGAGTCCAACAACGACCTCACCAACCACAACAGGGTGGCCCACGTAAGCAAGATACGCCCAAAAGACAATTTACCGAGATCAACATGTCCTTGACTCAAGCATTGCATCATGTATTGGAAGCCAAGCTGGTTGTATTAAGGGAGCCTCCTCAAAAACCTAATACTTCTTATCCTCACTACAAGCATAATGAAAGATGCATGTATCACTCCAACAGTCGTGGGCACGACACTGACCACTGTTGGGCATTGAAGAACAAAATTCAAGACCTGATCGACGGAGGAATGTTGGAACTTACACAAGATGGTCAATTGGAGTTTTTCTGTTATCCCTCAAAGGCACATCATCTGAAGTGACAAAGTTTAGGCGGGGAAATTTTTGTTCATTCAAATTTTCGGTTTTAATTTCTTTGTTTGTTTAAACACTTACCTTTATGATAGACTTTGGTTATTCTCACTAATGCATTGCATATGTTTGTTTTGAGTTAATCCATTCATTTTCACTATACTAAAAATATGCTTTTTGTATGATATTCAACTCTCGACTATAAGTCGTAAGCCTTTAGAGGGAGCACGACGAAAATAATACTCTAGTCTCTACATTATGCTTTTGAACAGACCTTGCTGACGATGTACATGCGTTGTTTCAAACCCTAAACACTTGAGTCATAAGGAATATAATCCTTAGTCAACCCCTTTGATCTTAAGAAGTAGGAGTTTTCTTTTCGCACAAATCGAAACCTTTAATCATAACCTAGGGCAGGGTAGTTTCTCAGTTAATTGAAATTCGTGTCCAGTCGCAAGCTTTCACTTCGTACACAATGAATGACATTAAAAACACCCTTATGAATCAAAATATGGCTTTGGACCCCCATAAAATAGGCAGTCATTATCTCTCAAAAGAAAAGTCCACCAAGTCAAAACCTATGAAAGAGACTTAAGAAAAACCGGGGCATCCCTTTGGCTGTAATCTTAAAACAAGAGCAGTCAGGAAAAATTAGGGATAGTAAATCAAAAAAGAGGTTGCTACCAAATCCTTGACAATGAAAAATGTTGCAAAAATGATTGCCTTCCCAAATAAACTTCTAGTATCCGAACCATCACCAAAATATCATTCCAGATTCTAGTAGGATATAAACGCATAATTAACTGAGTATAGGGCTGAAGAACATCATGAAGAACGGGCATGTACAAATAAAATTTGAGCCTTATCATTTGTTTCTTAAAACCGTGAACCAGACCACGTTACAACCCCTTAAAAGTCCTAATTGAAGCATGGGTTAGTTCGAAAGCATATTGTTACAAAAGGTATTCTGACTCCTGTAAGGCTTACTGTAAATCCTGAGTCGAATTCATATTATTACAAAATTCTTTTATTTGCTAAAAATGCATTTTCAAAACTTCAAGACAAACATAAACTTTGCATTGTTTGAATACTGTTGTTTGCATATAGCCAATTGTTTGACAACGAAGAAATTTGCACGGAGAATACCCAATGAACGAAAATTCTCTCAATTAACAGAATCACTTCAAATTGAAAGACGCTTCCAATGACAAATCTCTCATAATCAAGGGGCATGACATGTTAATGTCCAACTTATCTATGGCAGTCAAGTCGAGATTCCAAGAAATCTCTCAAGAAGTGTTGAATAACCAGGGGCAGGTCTGCATCTGAATCACTTGGGGCATTGAACATGAATTCCAGCAAAGGATCACGTACGGCCAAACACACATTTTCTGGCAACGCTATAACACTTACTACTATGAACATTGACAAATCCCCACAAAATCCCTTTTATAAGGTGATCCCCAGTGAAGTCGCCAGAGCCACCTCTATAAGGTTATCCCCACAGAATAATATTCACGGATAAGGGTACAAATCCCACAAGGCCAAATTCATGGATATCCCCACAAAGTTGGATCCATGCAATCCCCAGCCAGAGTTTCAATCTTCGGAAAATCTCTCCCCAGCTGAGTTGGTCTTAAGAAGAATCCTCGAGGAGTTCTGCCAAAAGAAAACACCTCCCTGGAAGATTGTCAAATGTTCTCTTCAACAAGGTTTATTTCCCCAACAAACTACAAATTCCCCAGTATGAGTCTTTCTCTTAGACTAATATAAATCAACAGACAAAACCCCTTAATCCCGGGTAGAGTCATTGCAATCCCCACCAGAGTTGTTACTATCCCTGAAAGTTACTGCAAAGCCTGGAATCCGACCAGATAACAACTTAACTTCAGTAAGTTGTTGCGAAGCCTGAAGTCCGACCAGATAGAAATTAAATTCATCCTTTCATCTAAATTATTTCAAATCCTGGATTTTGACCAGATAACATTTTAACTTCAGTAAGTTGTTGCAGAGCCTGGAAACCGACCAAATAACAATTAACTTCATCTCCCCCAGCAAGTTGCTGCGAAAAAGCCTGGATTTCGACCAGATAACAGTTAACTTTCACTCTCCCAGTCAAGAAATAATTCCCCAGTAGAGAAATGGACAACTAAAATTCATGAACTATATTCCTCAAGCAGAAATCAACATTCCCTGCAAAGTTTCCTCAAGCAAAGATCCAAAGTCAATGTCTCCCAACAGAGTTCTCCTCCCCAACATAAGCGGGAGTCCCCAAAGGAGACAATCTAAACAAAGTTCGAAGATACACATACTCTTCATCTACAACAAGCAGTCTAGGATTTAACTTCCCAAAACTCCCCAGCAGTAGCCAAGAATTTATTTTGCCAGACAAAGATGCACTTCAGTAACATTTCACATTCATACACCATATCATATGCATACGAAACACATATAGAACAATCTCATTTATTTTGAGGACATCATTACGCCATGCATTCCATACATCATGACATTGCGTACAACTAACTCTTTACCTTTTCAGGAAAGATCAATCAACAGATAATTATCAATAATAATTTTTAACAGGTCCAAGATTAGTTCCTGAAACAAGACAGAGCAACTATCTACACGACCAGCTGAAGCAATATTACACGTGTTTCTTCTAATTTCCAGATCCAGCTTCACGCGGGCTAATCATGAAGCAATCTTACACGAGTTCCTTCTAATTTCCTGATGCAGCTCCACACGGGCTCATCATGAAGCAATCTTACATAGGTTCCTTCTAATTTCTAGATGCAGCTTCACATGGGCTCATCATGAAGAAATATTACACAGGTTCCTTCTAGTTTCCAGATGCAGCTTCACACGGGCTCATCATGAAGCAATCTTACACAGATGTAGCTTCACACGGGCTCATCATGAAGCAATCTTACATAGATGTAGCTTCACACGGGCTCATCATGAAGCAATATTACACAGATGCAGCTTCACATGGGCCTATCATGAAGCAATCTTACACAGATGCAGTTTCACAAGAACTCATCCCGAAGCAGTCCTGCCCAGGTTCCTTCTCATGAATTTCCAGATACAGTTTCACACAGACTCATCCTAAAGCAGCCCTACCCAAGCTCCTTCTCATATATTTTCAGATGAAGTTTCACACAGACTCGTCCTGAAGCAGCCCTATCCAAGCTCCTTCTCATATATCTCTAGATCCAATTTCACACGGACTCATCCTGAAGTAGCCCTACCCAGGCTCCTTCTCATATATTTCTAGATGAAGTTTCAAACGGACTAATCCTGAAGCAGCCTTACCCAGGATCCTTCTCATATATCTCCAGATGCAATTTCACACGGACTCATCCCGAAGCAGCCCTATATAGGCTCCTTCTCATGAATTTCCAGATACAGTTTCACACGGGTTCATCCTGAAGCAATCTTAATCAGATTCCTTCTAAAACATTTCCAAACACGGCTTAACACGGGCCCATTCTAGCATATCATTCAGAATTAAATTGACCAAAGATTTATTCTGATACTTCTCCCAGTTACAGTCAAGCTTAGACTTAGTCTAATTTCTATTAACAATCGCCTTTGGATGGCATCTATAAGCCCATCTCCGACAACTCTTCATCATCTCTCCAAATGGCATCTTTAAGCTCATTCCCTACACAATCAACTAACATATAGTCAAGTGAAAATTTTTGGGCACTCTAGTGTTCAACCATCTTCCACCTTCAAGTCACAAATGGCAGATCCACCAATCTAACTCTTCAGGTTTAAGAAGATTGAACAGGGGCAGCTGTTGTACCCCAAAATTTTCCCTCTCTTTTATTAAGACATTTCTCACAAGATCTTCAAATAGCTCCAGCTTGCACAAGGATTGATTAGGTCAAGCCATCTCCTCAACACTGATGCCTCAAATTAGGGTTTGAGTTTTCATAAGGACAATTGGACTTTTATTTCCTCAAAAGACTTTCATGTATCATTATGGACCTCCAAGAATTCTCATGACAAGTTTCAATCCTTGGATCACAAAATTGCTCAGTCAATTGATCAAATGACCTAAAATCAATTGTACTGATGAAAAAGTCAATTGTAACACCAAAAGTCAAACTTTGACTTTTGGGTCAACATTAAGTTTCAAAGATCTAAATTCATCAAGACATTCAAGAATATCAAGCTTGATTATTAATAAATCAAGAAAGTCAAAAGTTAATGTGAAAAGTCAAACTTTTCAAGGCTTAGAAATTTTTCTAAGTGTTTTATATACTTGATAATCTCATTACTTCATGCCATGCTTTCACCAATATGCAAGATGATTCAAAGAAACTTTAAACATGAAAGTTGTAGATCTTGATGAGGTCTCCAACTTTGCTTTGCTGATCAAGTTCTAGAAGTGCTTGGATTTTGAGTTATAAATTCATGAAGTCATGGCATTTTTGTATAAACACTTAGACAAATTTTCAGCAAGTTTGGTCAGGTTTTTATCCCAACTTCTTGGACAACTTTCATCAAGTTCCAGTTGATTTAACAAAAGTGGTTAACATGAAAGTTGTAGATGGTGTTTCAAGCTTTCTAAAACATCCAAGAGCATGAATTTATCATATTTGAGCTAGGAGATTCAAGGGCCTGGAGTTGGGCATTCATTCTTGATTTGCAAGTCATTTTGTTGAAGAGCACATAACAAAATCCTTATGCCATGCTGCATAATCATACTTTGCAGGCCTTTTGGCTTGAAAATATATCCATAATCAGATGTTTACATAATTGATTGAACCATTATCCAAGTAATTCAAGTATTTCCCATTGCATCTTTCCATTTTTGGCACAAAGGCACCGTTGTCATTCACATAAAGCATGCTTTATACAAAGTCAGCTCTTCTTGAGCCTCTAAATTATTCCTTATACACACACTCAACATAAAAAATCATAAGAGCATGCTTAAAGTATCCAACAACTCTAATCAACAAAGTACAAAGCATTGGAACTATGATCTTCAAGCTTGCTTCATGTACAATCCAACCTAGCCATAACATGTGATTTTTTTAAAATTTGATCAACCCTTGTCCCAAGCCTTTTGCCTGTAAATAGAGAGGTCATTTGCAAGTTAAAGAAAAGAAGCTATCCTGTGTAAAAGCCCTCAAAAATCCCTGCACTCTCAAAAAACCAGAATTGTCCACAAAACCCCATTGTTGAGCTTTGAAGTCCAAATCCTTGAACTTCTCACTCCTTGCAAGTTTTGTCCAAACACACCATCCAAACACTCCATATACATCATATAAAAGTTGTTCAAACATAAGAACAACTTATGTAACATCACTATCATGACTTCCCAAGCTCAACAACAACCTATATAGCAACTCAAACTCAAAGCACATATTTCAATTTCAAGGTAAGTTTTCTTGACTTTGAATTCTTCATACAAGCATCATTAATAGTTCATTTGTGAAGATAAAATATAGATATCATTGCCTTGAAGCTAACGATATGCTTTCTTTTCATTTTCACTGACCATGTGTCGAGAACTGACTTTTACATGTAGCAAAACAGTGATAAAAGCAAAAAAACAGCAGTATGAGTCGACACGAAATACTATGAGTCGATACATATTATGTTCAAAACAGGTTATGAGTCGACACAAAAAACGTATGCGTCGACACGAAACAGAAATGAGTCGATACGAAACCAGTATGTGTCGACTCATACTGAGTTGTTTTGACTTCGAGGAACAAGAAATAATTATGAGCCAATACATGAGCCAATACATGAGCAATTATGAAATAGATATGAGCCAATACATAAGCTCATATGTCAATACATAAAAAAAAAATTATCTTTTTTTATTTTTTTCTTTATATTTTTATTATTATTATTTTCATATAAAAAATTCAAAAAAATATTTTATTTAAATATGTATGCATACACTTTTGTTTTATTTCTTTTTCTAAACTAAAAAAAGACAAAAACACTTTCTTATTAAAATCAATTTCTTTTCTTAAAATTAATATAATATTTAGACTTAGGTTTTATTTCAATTTATTTCTTTTGATTAAATTAATTTAGACATTAGGATTTTAATTAATTTATTTTTTCAAATCAATTAGATTAATTAAAACATTTTTCATTAAAAAAAAACATAAAAACAATTTCTCTTCTCTTTATATTTCTTTGTACATTTTATTATTTCGCACTATAATTATGTAATTGTCAAAGCCTTGTAATAGTAAATTAGGTTTATTTGTTTTCATCTTCCCATTTGTAAATTTGTACCCCCATCCCCAAATTATGTAATAGCATAGGACTTTATATTTCCGCAATTTATCGCTTTCAAATATAAATGCTAGTAATTAAGGTTTGTATGGCAAGATAAAATCAATTTTAAAAAATCCTAATCTCAAGACAAAAATGCATGCAATCAATACACTTTGCACACTTGCACCTCTAGGGTAACCTACATTTGTTGCCTCGGATAAAAATAGTCATGTCCCTCAAACGTGGGATACTTTAGCAATGACCCTCGAATACAAGATCGTAGTCCCTCGATAAACCTTCAATGTTGCCTTCGATAAACGATCTTAGACCCTTACGACAAATTGATAAGGTATCCTATAATGTTGCCTTCTATGACTATACGATGATCCACGCCCGTCCCATTACATCCAAAGATAGAGCTTCTTACCAATCAATGGTAAGATAGCAATGTCAAAGGAAGAGAGAAATGAACAAAATACTTTTTAGTAGGTAGAACGTTCTTAGTTTCTTGCTCATAATCCATCTTCAAAAACAAACATCTTTTCAAACACACTAACACTTTCAAATGAAATATTTTCAAAAGTCAACACTTTGTATGCATTCTTATAGAGACGAGAATTATTACAAAGTTTGCCTAAACGAAGGCACTTTTCAAAAATACTTTCAAAAACCACCACAAACACATTTCAAACAAAGCAATTTCAAAAGTGATCTAGCAAGCAACTAAGATCCCATAGATAACTATGGATGAAAAGGGTTCTAACACCTTCCCTTTTCATAATCTACCCCCCGAACTCAAGAAAATATCTCAAAGGTCTTTCTTGTTCTTTTCACCCTTTCCTTATTGGATAAAAGAAAAGTCGGTGGTGACTCTTACTATCCATAATAATTGTGATAAAACACAAAACACCCAAGTCAGTTCTCTCATCGTATTACACATAACGTATACATGGATCATCATGCCACACATTAAAATGCATATGAAGCATGACCAGATTTGGTACCTTGCACGAAAGCCCCAAATCAATAAAACATCCCCACAAAGAATATCATCCCCTTAATTCCCAGTTAACATCTTTCATTACACTACCAACCAATAAGTCGTGGTGCCAGTACATTGTACTCCCCAACTCTTAATACTCACGTTATCTTTTCTTGGGTCATAGGTCATCCGTAGATCTTACTCTTACTGTATCTTTTCTAGGATCGTAGGTCGTCCGTAGACTTTACCCTCACATTATCTTCTTTTTTAGGGTCGTAGGTCGTCCGTAGATCTTACCCTCACTTTATATTTTCTAGGGTCGTAGGTCATCCATAAACTTTGCCCTCACTTTATCCTTTCTAGGGTCATAGGTCGTCCGTAGATCTTACCCTTACTGTATCTTTTCTAGGGTCGTAGGTCGTCCGTAGACTTTACGCTCATGTTATCTTTTTTAGGGTCGTAGGTCGTCCGTAGATCTTACCCTCGCATTATCTTTTCTATGGTTGTAGGTCGTCCATAGACTTCACCCTCATGTTATCTTTTTTAGGGTCGTAGGTCATTCGTAGATCTTACCCTCACTTTATCTTTTCTAGGATCGTAGGTCGTCCGTCGACTTTACCCTTACTTTATCTTTTCTAGGGTCGTAGGTCGTCCGTAGACTTTACCCTCACTTTATCTTTTCTAGGGTCATAGGTTACCCGTAGATCTTACCCTCACGTTATATTTTTAGGATCGTAGGTCGTCCGTAAACTTTAGTCTCTCGTTATCTTTTTAAGATCGTAGGTCATCCATAGACTTTACCCTCGCGTTATATTTTCTTGGGTCATAGGTCGTCCGTAGACTTTACCCTCATGTTATCTTTTTTCTAGGGTCGCAGGTCACTCGTAGGTCTTACCATCGCATCAACTTTCTTAAGGTCGTAGGTCGTTTGTGGATCTTACCTCCGCATTATCTTTTTCTTGGGTCGTAGATCATCTATAGATCTTACCTTTGCATTATCTTTTCTAGGGTCATAGGTCATCTGTAGACTTTACCCTCACATTATCTTTTTTAGGGTCGTAGGTTGTCCATAGATCTTACCTTCACGTTATCTTTTTTAGGATCGTAGGTCATCCATAGATCTTACCGTCATATTATCTTTTCTAGGGACGTAGGTCTCCCGTAGATCTTTCCCTCATATTATCTTTTCTAGGGTCATAGGTCGTCCGTAGACGTTACCCTCATGTTATCCTTTCTCTTGGGTCATATATCATACGCTGATATTTGTCGGTTGTCTTTAACTTTCTTTTTGGGTCGTGAATCTCACATGATAGATTCTCTGATGTCGTCAAGTTATGCCCATCATCTTTAATCTATCATGTTGTCATTAATCCTACTTTCAATCACCACAACATCATCAACCATATCTTTTCAGTCACGTTGACACCCACTTCCATGAGAACCTTGTATTGGCACCGTTACCTCAGTACATGCTAGCATTATTCGAACCATATTTTCCTATTGTTGCACCCTAAAATTTGCCCTCTCATTTCTCAAAAGATCTCTATTGGGTCAATACCGCACAAGGTTTGATCAGCTCAAGATACTTCCTCAACACTGATGGCTCAAATTAAGGTTTGGGTTTGAACAAGTACAATTGGACTTTTAAATGCGCCATATAATTTCCATGGATCATATTGGGCTCTCAAGCATTAGGTCAAAGATGAAACTTATGAATCCTCGAAAGGAGGAAGAAGAAACTGTCAAAAGGGCAAAGCAGATAAAAAAGGATTTCCAGCTGTAGATAACAGTTCGAATTCAAAATCTGGTTCAGGATGTTCGAACCACAAAGCTGATCGAAAAGGAGTGGTGGATAGATTTTGACAAAAAAAAGAAGAGTAAGCTTGCTTTAATCCACACGCTTCGATTGGGTAATGGCTCCTTTCGAGCAACCTGCTTCGATCCACCTCTAAGCTTGCTTCAATCCACAAGCTTCGATTGGGAAATGTCTCCCTTCGAGCAACCTGCTTCGATCCACCTCTAAGCTTGCTTTGACCCACAAGCTTCGATTGGGCAATGTTTTCCTTCGAGCAACCTGCTTCGATCCACCTCTAAACCTGTTTCGATCCACAAGCTTTGATTGGGCATTGATTTCCTTCATGCCCGCTTCGATCCACCTCTAAACCTGCTTCAATCCACAAGTTTCGATTGGGCAATGGTTTTCCTTCAAGCTTGCTTCGATCCACAAGCTTCGATTGGGCAATGGTTTCCTTCAAGCAACCTGCTTCGATCCACCTATAAACCTGCTTTGATCCACATACTAAACCCTTCGACACACATGGTTTTGACACTATGAATTACAAGTCTATCTTCATGCTTGCTTCGATCCACAAAATGGTACATTCAGATGAATATGGTCCATTCGAAGGAACTACAATTGGTGGAAATGAATATTGCTTTGTCTGTTGATGAGTCTGGTTGAAAGTGGTGGATCTATGTGATCCAAATGAAGGGACGGAGTATTCGACCAGAGTAAAGAAAAAGATCAAATCCATAGGCCATGCTACATGATCTTTCTTTGTAGGCCTCAATGCTTGTGTTTCACTCCATAATTAATTTTTTACACAATGAATTAAGCTCTTACCCAAGTATTTAAAATATTGTCCAAGCCAATTTTCCCTTAATGGCACAAAGCTACCATTGCTATTTTAGAAAAGTAAGCTTTATGCAAAATGTCAATACATTGAGCCGTGTGACTTTTATCTCTGATTGCAAGCAATATCAAAAGCATGAATCAAGTCTCCTGCACCCAACAAACATCATTCCATGCTTGTACTTGAACTTTGGAACCATAAAAATCCATTCAACTTGATTTTTTTCATTTTCAACCAAACCATATTTTATTATCTTACAAATCTGGTTACTCCAACTTCCCAAACCTTTTCTCTATAAATAGAGAGGCCATTTGAAAGCTAAAGGGACGAAGATTCTTGTTGTGTTCAAAAATCCTCAAACACTCCCAAACTCTCAAAAAACTCAGAACCTGCACACAAGCACAAAACTCGGCACATCCTGACTTTACACACAAAAATATCAAATCCCTTCATGCGTTTAGTGATCCTTTCAATTCACTCCCAGATTCTATATACCAGCCTTTCGATTCACTCCCAGCTTCCATATACCATCCTTTCGATTCGCTCCCAGCTTCCATATACCAGTCTTTCGATTCAGTGACTTTTAAAGCAAATTAGTGATCCCACTAGCTCAAGGAAAGTACAGGCAAGCTTAATCCATCATCGAACCATTTCTGGAAGTCATGCAGAGGTCATTCAAATTTCACTTCAAGAGGTAAGATTTCTTAACTGTGATATCTTGATATAAGAATTTTCAGTACATACAAATAAAAGAAAAGATGTAGATATCATATCTAGGAAGTTGACCATACTCTTAGTTTTGATTATCACTGCTTATACATTTAGAATTTCATATCTGATCAGTTAGGTTTTAGTTTTGGTAATGAATAAAATTCATGATAACCTCTGATCTGTAGCTTTCGAAAATTACATGGTTGAATTCGAATTCAAATTTTAGGCAGGTTTGATACTTACATCTTCCGATTTTGGCTGAGAAATGGAGCTTTTCGAAGCTTAACAATGGAGTTATGCATCCCTGCGCGCGAAGGAAGAAGATGAAGCCATGTTCAAATTTTCAGAAATTAGTTCATTTTATATTTAGTGCAAGTTAGATAACTAACGGATGAAACAGACCACCCCAGTGGTACAAACAGCACGCGCTAAAACCTTGTCATGTATAAGGTCCTGGGTTCAAGCCCTAACGAGACCTTTTGTATTTATTCTGTCATATTTTCCAAACAAACATGCAGGTTTATAACATTTGACTATTGGCTGTTTTGAATGGAAGATATGGAGAACCTGGGTTCAAACCTTGGTAGGACCAAAACAAATTTTTATCACTTGTTTGTTTTCATCTTTTTTTAACAAACTTCAACATTTTTCCAACCAATGAAAACAACTCCTTTTGAGTTGATTTTTTGCACACTATTTATTTATAATGCCTATTTTATGAATATATAAAAATATCAAAAAAAAAATTTATTTTCATATTTATCCAAAAATCCAAAATCCATTCCCTTTCCATTTTTATCCTTGTACATCATATACATTTTAATTCTTGTACAAGTTCAATATGGTTGTAATAGATAATTAAGTCTAATTTCTTGCAATCCCCATTTGTAAATTTGTACACCCCATCCCCAAATGATGTAATAGCATAGTAAATTTACTTTCTGCGATTTACCGCTTTCATATAAATTCTAGTAATTAGGGTTTGTATGGAAAGATAAAATCAATATTTAGAAAACCCTAATTCAAGATAAAATCAAGCATGAAAAATAAACACTTGCACACTTACACCTCTAGGGTCAACTCCACTTATTGCATTGAGAAAATGGTCATAGTATGCATGTGAGACGTCTTAGCAAAAACAATAAAAAAAAATACAAGATCATAGTCCCTCGATGACACTACGAATATTGCCTTACAAATGATCTTAGTCCCTCAAGATAAATGCTAAGATATCTCACAACATTTCCATTCATGACTATACGATGACACACGCCCGTCCCTTCACATCCAAAGATAAGGCTTCTTACCAATCAATAGTGAGAAAGCAATATCAAAGGAAGAGAGAAATAAACAAAAGAATTTTGAGTAGGTAGAACGTTCTTAGTTGCTTGCTCACAATCCATCTTCAAAAACAAACATCTTTTCAAACACACCAAACACTTTCAAAACATGAATTATTTTCAAAAAGTCCAAAACTTTGTATGCATTCTTATAGAGACGAGAATCATTACAAAGTTTGCCTAAACAAAGGCGCTTTTCAAAAATACTTTCAAAACCCACCACAAGCACATTTTCAAACAAAGCCTTTTCAAGTGATATAGCAAGAAACTAAGAGCCCGTAGATAACTATGGATGAAAAGGGTGATAACACCTTCCCTTTTCATAATCTACCCCTCGAACTCAAGAAAACATCTCAAAGATCTTTCCTGTTCTTTTCACCCTTTCCTTATTGGATAAAAGAAAAGTCGGTCATGACTCTTGCTATCTGCAACAATTGCGATAAAACGCAAAACAACCAAGTCATTTTTCTCACCGTATTACAGAACTGGCGACTCTGCTTGGGAAAACTTAAAAGTGGGGTTACCTTAGAGCTAGATCACATTTATTTGCTTTCATTGTTTGATTTGTTTGCTTTACATTTTTATGGGTCCTTTTTTGGGTTTGTATTAATCCTCTACCCGGATCTTGGAACACCATTAGGTAAGTAGCAATAGATTATGGAAACTATATGGCGTAGACCGATATGGTTGAAGCAATGGCTACGTTAGTGTGACGCATTTGTTGGTACCAGTATCCTTTGTGTTGAATCGAGGAGAATACGGGGCCGCTGAGTGGTGTCATGAAGCACTAACTGACCGTAGAACCTTTAATTGAACAACTTGGCCATTAGGAAGTAGTGAGATAGTCGGTTTCGATGGAAAGATGAAAATTGGTTGATACTCGATACTACGCTCATTAAGGTCGGACTTTTGGGATATCTCGGCCGCAAGAAAAGATTAATTATGTTGAGACAATGCCCAATAAAGAAAGATCAATGATATTGAGATTCCCTAGAACTCGTTTACTTTCTAGGACAAGTTGAGCCAACTAAACTTCAAGAGGGTACTTACCTATAAACTCCATTCAAGCCTAAACATAAGGATTTATTTGCTTTGTTTGTACATAACGAACTTGTTTGCTTTTACTTGTGTATGATTAATTGTACATAACATCATGACATCATACCATAGCATTTTCAATAACCATTTCAAGGATCTCAAAGGATTGGGATGCAGGTCATGGTGAACCAGACATCTATCAAGGGGCAAGAGGATTTATTTTTCTCTAACCAAACATCGTCAAAGACTAAAGCATGATAACTTGAGTCAAGGGCTATGACCCACTTGACATGGTGAGCTTAATTCTCGTGGAAGGACATCTAACAATACGAAGTTCTTCACTCAAAGTTGTGATCAAAGTTCAACTTCTAAAATTCTCTTGTGTTTACCCCATGATATCCTTGAAAACATTGCATCCACATATCATGCATGTCATCATAACAGGTTTCCCCATACAGGTTTCTCATCTGCTTACTGTTTATTTCAGTAGAGATGGTTCTAGAACAGACTATCAAGGACATTCAGACTCAAAATGCTCAACTTCAAGAAATGTTCTTGAACCTATCCAAGGGGAAATAAGAAGTGGGAGCACTCCTCATTAAGAGCATGACCAAAAAGAATCCTGAGGACAACAGGGATGACCAGTTAGAACGGTTACAAACTGAAATGGAAATAATGAAAGTCCAGATGATAGGGAAAATGGTAGGTCAGATTGATCTTATCCAAAACTTAGCTCGGGGACAAGAAGAGCTGAGAGCCCTCGTCAACAAGCTTCATCAAGATGGATGTAACCATATGGGACAAACAACTAGAGTTGGGGATCGAGTCATTAATCAGCCTCCGATGAGACAAGAAGTTGGTTTGGTCGAGAGAATATCCTTCAAAATGGCTACTATACCAAGAGTCCAACAACAACCTTGCCAACCACGACAAGGTGGCGGCGTAAGCAAGGAAGACAATTTTCTGATATCAATATGCCCTTGGCTCAAGCATTGCATCATATGTTGGAAGCCAAGTTGATTACATTAAGGGAGCCTCCTCAAAAACCTAACACTTCTTCTCCCAACTACAAATACAATGAAAGGTGTACATACCATTCCAACAGTCCTGGACACGACACTAGCCATTGTTGGACATTGAAAAACAAGATTCAAGACCTGATTGACGAAAGAGTGTTGGAATTCACACAAGATGATCAACTGGAGTTCTTCTGTCACCTCTCAAAGGCACACTGTCTGAAGCAAGAAGTTTAGGCGGAGAAACTTTTGTTTATTCGAATTTTCAATTGTAATCTCTTTGTTTGTTTAAACACTTATCTTTATGTCATACTTTGGTTACTTTCATTAATGCATTGCATATGTTTGTCTTGAGTTAATCCATTCGTTTTCACTATACTGAAATTATGCTTTTACCTCTTTTTGTATGATATTCAACTCTCGACTACAAGTCTAAAGCCTTTAGAGGGAGGATGACGAAAACAATACCATATTGTCATGCAGTATGCTTTTGGACAGACCTTGCTGGCGATGTACAGGCGTTCTTTCAATCCCTAAACACTGGAGTTATAAGGAAGATAATCCATAGTCAACCCCTTTGAGCCAAATAAGTAGGAGTTTTCTTTTTCACACAAATTGAAACCTTTAATCAAAACTTGGGGCAGGGTAGTTTCTCAGTTAACTCAAAAGTGCGTTCAGTCACAAGCTTTCACTTCATACACAATGAATGACAACAAGAACCTTCTTCTAAATCAAAATACGATGATGGTTCCCTATAAAATAGACAGTCATTATCTCTCAAAATAAAAGCCCACTAAGTCAAAACCTACGAAGGAGACTTAAGAAAAAAAACTAGGGCATCCCGTTGACTATAATCTCAAAACAGTTAGGCAAAAAATAGGAACAATAAATCAAAAAAGGAGGTCGCTACAAAAATGTTGCAAAATGACTGCCTTCTCGAACAAACTTAACTTATCCGAACCATTGCCAAAACGTCATTCCAGACTCAATTAGAATTCAAAATGCACCATTAACTGAGTATATGACTGGAGAATATCACGAAGAATGGGTGGCTACAAATACACTTTGATCCTTATCCTTTGTTTCTTAAACCGTGAACCAAGTCACTCTACATCCCTTTAAAAGTCCTAATTGAAGCATGGGTTAGTCCGAAATCATACTGTTACAAAAGGTATCCTGACTCCTGTAAGGCTTACTGTAAATCTCGAGTTGAATCCATATTCTTACAAAATTCTTTGATTTTCTAAAATGCATTTTCAAAAACTTGAAGACAAACATAAACTTTGCATTGTTTACCATTGTTTGCACATGGCTAATTGTTTGCTGAACAGAGAACTTCGCATGGAGAATATCCAATGAACGAAAATTCTCTCAAGAAACAAAATCACTTCAAATTGGAAGACGCTTCCAATGACAAATCTCCCATAATCAAAGGGGCATGACAGGTTACTGTCCAACTCATCTGGGGAAATCAAGTCAAAATTCCAAGAAATCTCTCATAAAGTCCTGAATAGCCAGGGGAAGGTCTGCATCTGAATCACTTGGGGCATTGAACATGAATTCCAGCAAAGGGTCACGTACGACCAAGCACATATTTTCTGGCAGCGCTACAACACTTACTACTATGGACAGCCACAAGTCCCTACAGAGCCACCTCTATAAGGTTATCCCCATAGAATAATCTTCACGGATAAGGGTATAAACCCCTCAAGGCCAAATTCATGGATATCCCCATAAAATTGGATCTATGCAATCCCCAGCCAGAATTTCAGTCTCCGGAAAACCTCTCCCCAACTAAGTTTAGTCTCAAGAAGAATCCTCGAGGAGTTCTGTCAAAAGAATACATCTCCCCCGCAGTTTATCAAATATTCTCCTCAACATGGTTTATTTCCCCAAGAAACTACAGATTCCCCAACTTGGGTTTTTGCCTCGCAGACTATCACAAATCAAGGGACCATGACCCCTAATCCCTAGTGAAGTTGTCAACAGAGTCATTATTATCTCCGAAAGTTGTTGTAAAGCCTAGAACCCTACCAGATAACAATCAACTTCATCCTTTCAATTAAGTTACTAAGGCATGGACCTGACCAGATAATAGTTTGACTTCTTCAATTGCTGAAACCTAGACCCGACCAGATAACAGTTTGAGTTTCTAAAACCTGGACTCGACCAGATAACAATTAATCTCAATTTTAAGTTACTAAAACCTGGACCCGACCAGATAATAGTTTGACTTCTTCAATTGCTGAAACTTGGACCTGACTAGATAACAGTTTGAGTTTCTGAAACCTGGACCCGACCAGATAACAGTTAATCCCAATTTTAAGTTACTAAAACCTGGACCTGACCAGATAATAGTTTGACTTCTTTAATTGCTGAAACCTGGACCCGACCAGATAACAGTTTGAGTTTATGAAACCTGGACCCGACCAGATAACAGTTAATCTCAATTTTAAGTTACTAAAACCTGGACCCGGCCAGATAATAGTTTGACTTCTTCAATTGCTGAAACCTAGACCCCACCAGATAACAGTTTGAGTTTCTGAAACCTAGACCCGACTAGATAACAGTAAATCTCAATTCCAAGTTACTAAGGCCTAGACTTGACCAAATATTAGTTTAACTTCTCAAATTGCTGAAACCTGGACCCGACCAGATAATAGTTTGCGTTTCTGAAACCTGGACCCGACCAGATA
The DNA here is from genome assembly GCA_948472305.1 of Vicia faba. Taxonomy (NCBI): domain Eukaryota; kingdom Viridiplantae; phylum Streptophyta; class Magnoliopsida; order Fabales; family Fabaceae; genus Vicia; species Vicia faba. Next base: position 321,260 of record CATIWC010001309.1, on the reverse strand, counting down.
ACAGTTTGAGTTTCTGAAACCTGGACCCGACCAGATAACAGTTAATCTCAATTTTAAGTTAATAAAACTTGGACCCGACCAGATAATAGTTTGACTTCTTCAATTGTTGAAACCTGGACCCGACCAGATAGCAATTTGAGTTTATGAAACCTGGACCCGACCAGATAACAGTTGATCTCAATTTTAAGTTACTAAAACCTGGACCCGACCAGATAATAGTTTGACTTCCTCAATGGATGAAGCCTGGACCCAACCAGATAACAGTTGATCTTAAGTTCAAATTTTTGAAACCTGGACCCGACCAGATAACAGTCTGAGTTTCTGAAACCTGGACCCGACCAGATATTAGTTTAACTTCTCAAATTTGCTGAAACCTGGACCCGACCAGATAATAGTTTGAGTTTCTGAAACCTGGACCCGACCAGATAACAATTAATCTCAATTTTAAGTTACTAAAACTTGGACCCAGCCATATAATAGTTTGACTTCTTCAATTACTGAAACCTGGACCCAACCAGATAATAATTTGAGTTTCTGAAACCTGGACCCGACCAGATAACAATTAATCTCAATTTTAAGTTACTAAAGCCTGGATCTGACTAGATAATAGTTTGACTTCCTCAATAGCTGAAGCCTGGACCCGACCAGATAACAGTTGATCTCAAGTTCAAATTGTTGAAGACTGGACCCAACTAGATAACAGTTCCAATTGCTAAAACCTGGATCCGACCAGATAATAGCTTAACTACCTCGAATTACTGCAAAGCCTGGACCCGACCAGAAGACAATTTTAAGTTACTAAAGCCTGGACCCAACCAGATAATAGTTTAAACCTGGATCCGACCAGTTAACAGTTCGAGTTGCTTAAACCTGGACCCGGCCAGATAACAGTTTGATTTTTACAAATCACTAATAAAACTCCTCTTCCCTAGTAGAGTTTGCCACAGTTCCAGAGAGTCGCTGTAAAGTCTGGAATCCGACCAGATAACAGTTAATTTATTTATCCCTAGCAAGTTGTTGTGAAGCCTGGAATCCGACCAGATAACAACTAACTTTTCAGAGATAATTCCCCACCAAAGCAACAGACAACTAAAAATTCTGAATTTTGGTTCCCAAGCAGAAATCAACATTCTCTACAGAGGCTTCTCAAGAAGAAGCCAATATTCCCCAGCGGAGTTCTTCTCAACAAAGTAGGAATCCCCCAACGGAAGCACCTTTAAAGTCTGAAAACATACATACTTTTCATCTCCAACAACCTTCCGAGATTCAAAGCTCCCCAGATCTGTTAAGGATACACTTCGATAACATGTCACATTCATACAACATACATAACATATAACACAACATAATCTCATTTATTTTGAGAACATCATTACACCATGCATACATGCGCATACAGCTAACCCCTTTTGTGTCCTTGCAGATAAAATCACTGATCCAAAGACTTCTTCTGGATCAGAATTATTTTTTTCAGTCAAAGACAGACAAGACACCTAGTTTTCAGCACGAATCGGCTAAAGATTTATGTTGATATTTCCCCCAGTTTCTACCATTATCTCTCCAAATGGCATCTTTAATCCCATTCCTGACACAATCAACCACCACATTATCAAGTGCAAATTTCTGGGTACTCTAGTGTTTAATCATCTTCCACCTTCAAGTTACAAATGAAAGACTCGCCAATCTAACTCTTCAGGTTCAAGAAGATTGAACAGGGGCAGCTTTTGTACCCCAAAGTTTGCCCTCTCATTTCTCAAAAGATCTCTATTGGGTCAAGACTACACAAGGTTTGATCAGCTTAAGATACTTCCTCGACATTAATGGCTCAAATTAAGGTTTGGGTTTGGACAAGTACAATTGGACTTTTAAATGCCCCATATAGTTTCCATGGATCATATTGGGCTCTCAAGCATCAGGTCAAAGATGGAACTTCTGAATCCTTGAAAGGAGGAAGAAGAAATTGTCGAAATGGTAAAGCAGATAAAAAGGATGTGCAGCTGTAGATAACAGTTCAAATTTAAAATCTAGTTTAGGTTGTTTGAACCACGAAGCTGATCGAAAAGGAGTGGAGGACAGATTTTGACAAATCGAAGAAGAGCAAGCTTGCTTCGATCCACAAGCTTCGATTGGGCAATGGCTCCCTTAGAGCAACCTGCTTCGATTCACCTCTAAGCTTTCTTCAATCCACAAGCTTCAATTGGGCAATGACTCCCTTAGAGCAACCTGCTTCGATCCACCTCTAAGCTTGCTTCGATCCACAAGCTTCGATTAGGAAAAAATTTCCTTCGAGCAACCTGCTTCGATCCACCTCTAAACCTGTTTCGATCCACAAGCTTCGATTGGGCATTGGTTTCCTTCATGCCTGCTTCGATCCACCTCTAAACCTGCTTTGATCCTCAAGTTTCGATTGGGCAATGGTTTTCCTTCAAGCTTGCTTTGTTCCATAAGCTTTGATTGGGCAATGGTTTCCTTCGAGAAACCTGCTTTGATCCACCTCTAAACCTGCTTCGGTCCATATACTAAACCCTTCGACACACATAGTTTTAACACTATGAATTACAAGTTTATCTTCATGCTTGCTTCGATCCACTAAGTGGTACATTCGATGAATGTGGTCCATTCGAAGGAACTACAATTAGTGGAAATGAATATTGCTTTGTTTGTTGATGAGTCTGGTCGAAAGTGGTGGATCTATGTGATCCAAACAAAGGGACGGAGTATTCGACCAAAGTAAAGAAAAAGATCAAATCCATAGGCCATGCTACATGATCTTGCTTTACAAACCTCAATGCTTGTGTTTCACTCCATAATTAATTGTTTACGCAATGAATTAAGCTCATACCCAAGTATTTAAAATATTGTCCAAGCCAATTTTCCCTTCATCGCACAAAGCTACCATTGCCATTTTAGAAAAGTAAGCTTTATGAAAAATGTCAATGCATTGAGCCTTGTGACTTTTATCTCTGATTGAAAGTAATATCAAAAGTATGAATCAAGTCTCCTGCACCCAACAAACATCAGGCCATGCTTGTACTTGAACTTTGGAACCATAAAAATCCATTCAACTTGATTTTTTCGTTTTCAACCAAACCATATTTTGTTATCTTACAAATATGGTTACTCCAACTTCCCAAACCTTTTCTCTATAAATAGAGAGGCCATTTGCAAGCTAAAGGGTCGGAGATCCTTGTTGCATTGAAAAATCCTCAAACACTCCCAAACTCTCAAAAAACTCAGAACCTGCACACAAGCACAAAACTCGGCACATCCTGACTTTACACACAAAAATCTCAAATCCCTTCATGCGTTTAGTGATCCTTTCGATTCACTCCCAGCTTCCATATACCAGCCTTTCGATTCACTCCCAGCTTCTATATACCAGCCTTTTGATTCGCTCTCAGCTTCCATATACCAGTCTTTCGATTCAGTGACTTTTAAAGCAAATTAGTGATCCCACTAGCTCAAGGAAAGTCCAGGCAAGCTTAATCCATCATCGAACCATTTCTGGAAGTCATGCAGAGGTCATTCAAATTTCACTTCAAGAGGTAAGATTTCTTAACTGTGATATCTTGATATAAGCATTTTCAGTACATACAAATAAAAGAAAAGATGTAGATATCATATCTAGGAAGTTGACCATACTCTTAGTTTTGATTATCACTGCTTATACATTGAGAATTTCATATCTGATCAGTTAGGTTTTAGTTTTGGTACTGAATAAAATTCATGCTAACCTCTGATCCGTAGCTTTCGAAAATTACATGGTTGGATTCGAATTCAAATTTTAGGCAGGTTTGATATTTACATCTTTTGATTTTGGCTGAGAAATAGAGCTTTTTGAAGCTTAACAATGGAGTTATGCATCCCTGCACGCGTGAAGGAAGAAGATGAAGCCATGTTCAATTTTTCAGAAATGAGTTCATTTTATATTTAGTGCAAGTTGGATAACTAACTGATGAAACAGACCACCCCAGTGGTACAAACAGCACGCGCTAAAACCTTGTCATGTATAAGGTCCTGGGTTCAAGCCCCAGCGAGACCTTTTGTATTTATTCTGTCATATTTTCCAAACTAACATGCAGGTTTATAACATTTGAGTATTGGCTGTTTTGAATGGAAGATATGGAGAACCTGGGTTCAAACCTTGGCAGGACCAAAACAAATTTTTATCACTTGTTTGTTTTCATATTTTTTAACAAACTTCAACATTTTTCCAACCAATCAAAACAACTCCTTTTGAGTTGATTTTTTGCATACTATTTATTTATAATGCCTATTTTATGAATATATAAAAATATCACAAAAATATTTTATTTTCATATTTATCAAAAAAAACCAAAATTCATTCCCTTTCCATTTATATCCTTGTACATCATATACATTTTAATTCTTGTACAAGTTCAATATAGTTGTAATAGATAATTAAGTTTAATTTCTTGCAATCCCCATTTGTAAATTTGTACACCCCATCCCCAAATGATGTAATAGCATAGTAAATTTGCTTTCCGCAATTTACCGCTTTCATATAAATGCTTGTATGGAAAGATAAAATTAATACTTAGAAAACCCTAATTCAAGAATGAAAAATAAACACTTGCGCACTTGCACCTCTAGGATTAACTCCACTTGTTGCCTTGAGAAAATGGTCATAGTATGCATGTGAGACGTTTTAGCAAAAACAATCAAAAAAATACAAGATCATAGTCCCTTGATGATGCTACAAACGTTGCCTTACAAATGATCTTAGTCCCTCAAGAGAAATGCTAAGATATCTCACAACATTGCTATTCATGACTATATGATAACCCACACCCGTCCCTTCACATCTAAAGATAAGGCTTCTTACCAATCAATAGTGAGAAATCAATATCAAAGGAAGAGAGAAATAAACAAAAAACTTTTGAATAGGTAGAACCTTCTTAGTTTCTTTCTCACAATCCATCTTCAAAAAAAAACATCTTTTCAAACACACCAAACACTTTTAAAACATGAAATATTTTGAAAAAGTCAAACACTTTGTATGCATTCTTATAGAGACGAGAATCATTACAAAGTTTTCCTAAACGAAGGCGCTTTTCAAAAATACTTTCAAAACCCACCACAAGCACATTTTCAAACAAAGCCTTTTCAAGTGATCTAGAAAGAAACTAAGAGCCCATAGATAACTATGGATGAAAAGGGTGCTAACACCTTCCATTTTCATAATCTACCCCCAAACTAAAGAAAACATCGCAAAGGTCTTTCCTGTTCTTTTCACCCTTTCTTTATTGGATAAAAGAAAAGTCGGTGGTGACTCTTGCTATCCGCAACAATTTCGATCAAACGCAAAACAACCAAGTCAGTTCTCCCACTATATTACACCTATCATGACCAGTGCACTTGAAAATTCATTTTTCATCCCCCAGCAGACGTCACAAATAAATAACACTCGCACCATCTCTCTAGGACAAATTTCAGGTCCTAGTATTTAATCATCTTCTACCTTGAACTTTCGAAAGGCTGACGCCAATCTCACTTTCAGGTATAAGACGATTAAATAAGGGCAACTATCATACCCCAAATTTATCCTACCTCTTCACTTTTGTATGGCTTAGGTTTTGCATATTCATTTGCATCATCCTCACTAGGTCGTTTTCATATCATGCATTTTCATTTAATAAGGTAGTGATTCAAGGCATCAGTTGTTATGCAATCAGGGTTTCATATTGGTTTGAGGCTTCTTTATCCGATAAGGTGGATTTCTCTGGTTCTTCCTGGAGCAGTGGATAGTGTGGATTAGGATTCTTGGTTTAGGGTTATTATGGATTCTTTTTCCATCAAAATACAAGGGTTATTCTTCATTCACATTCATCAAGGTCAAAATACTAGGGTTTTCAGCTGAGTTTGCTTGTGTTACAAAGTCATGTCCCCATCACTTCTTGGGTTTATTTTCAAGGGCTAGAATAGAGAGATAAAGACTCTTCTTTGGTTTGTGGGTCAAGATACCTCGTCTTATGCGTGCATTCATCATTTGTGTTGGGGCTTTGATGAAGATCATCACTTAATGCACATCACAACTAGGGTTTCATTGAATTTTTCTTAGGAGCTTACTTTTAGTTGGTTGAATTATAAGACATTCCTTTTGAATTTTATTCAAAATCTCGGGTTTCAAATGGGTATTGTAAAAGTTCATCGAAAGTTTTATTCGAGTACAAGGAATTATGGATTTGAGATTCAAGCATTAGACTAAGATTTCTTCAAGAGACTAGCATGATTTATGAAGTGATAATGAAACTTTATACCATGAATTCAAATGATGGAAGTTATGGTCATGGATTTAACATGGAAGGACTGAGTAAAATTCAAGTACAAGTCATAATAATTGAAGTCGTTATAGTGGTTGACATGGAATTGGAAGGCTTAGGGATTCATAAAGGAGAAATATTTGTATTGTTAAAGGTTCCTTCCATTATTACAAAGAAAAGTTCCAAAGAAATTTACAAAGTGAGTTACAAGGTTGAAATACAAGTTACAAATATTTTGTTTACAAAGAAAAGATATTTGATCTTCAAATTTATTTGATTCATCTTCAAGTGACTTGTCCTCACTCCTTTCCATGACTTTTCCTTCAAGTCTTAAACCTTGCCTTGCTTTTCCTTCTTCACCTTCCATCAATCCACACATGAAAAAGAAACAAACAAGAAATTGAGTTAGTTCAATTGTAACTTGAATAAGAAGTTTGCAAGCTAATTTTTCTCTCTAATCTCATTATTAGGGTTTGTGTTTGGAATCAGATTTTAGGGATGTGAGTTCAATCATGCTTACTAGCAACAAAAGCCTCATACACTTGATTCACAAAAAATCAAAGTTTTAATTCAATCATGGGCTATTTTCTCGTATTTTGCAAATCACAAAAGTTTGAGTTTTGGTTCACAAAAGAAAAAGAAATTCAAATCAAGTTTACTGCAAAAACAAAGTCAACAAGCAAATATTGCCAACTATTTGCTTTATAGAAAAAACAAAGCCAAGAAATTGTCCAAATTGTCCAAACAGAACAAGCCAAAAACTTGCACATCAACTGTCCAAACAGAGTAAGCCAAAACTGTCCAAACATAACCAGCCAAAAAACCTGCACATCAACTATCCAAACTGTCCAAACAGCGTAAGCCAAAATTGTCAAAACCAGTACCAAACTTGCAACAAACTAGCAAGTTAACAGCAGCAATCAGAAAGCATCAAAACATGGCAGCAAAATAATTCAAAAACCATGTCATTGTTTCCCCCCAAATCCTTTTCTTTGGGATATATAACAGACACCAAAAATATACATAAGGGACGGTTTTTTGAACAATAAAAAACAACACCAACCAAAGAAAAATAGCAGCCACCTTTGTTAGCAGAAAATCGGAAAACAAACATAAACCAGAATCAACACAAAACACCAACAAAGTCATCATCATCCTTGCAACAAACCCAGAAAATGCAAATCATCATCATCATTTTCACAAATACAGAAAATACACAAACCCCAACATAGTCATCATTGTAGCAACTGGTTTTTTAATCAAGAGTCTCCACTATTAGTTTTTATCCTAGGGAAGGGAACCTAACAGAAAACCCTAATTCGCAGACAGAGATTCTAGGTTTCGGACTCAATTAGACGAAAGGAAAGTGTTAGGCACATTTCATCCACCTTGTTCACAAGGATATTAAGCTCTAGGTTTAGGTTTGGGATAAACAGGGTTTTAAGTTTTAATTAGCAAGACTCGCCATGATTTTAGATCGTATGCCTACGTATCCTATTATGAGGAATCAGAGTCTCAATTCGTAGTTCGTATGGGTTGGTGTTTTTTAGGGGTTTGCAAGCATATTTTAAATCACTTCGCACTCGGTCGGGAGTAGTGATTGCGGAGATTTTGAGTGAGCGTGTAGTAAGCCAAAACTAGTTTGAAACCCATTTGCAAAAAACAGTTGATTATCTTAGTTTATTGCGAAAAAATAGTTTTATGATTTGTTTGTGTTTTTTAATCGTATTATTTGCGAAGATCTTGATTAATGCGTGATTAGATAAAAATTTAATGCAAATAATATATAAAATAATATATGCAATTGTGATATAAAATAATTTATTTGATAATATTATAATATCTATGTATAATAAATAATAATAATAGATAAAATATGATAATAAAAATTAATATTAATAATTATAAATAAAAAGGAAATAAATAATTAATAATAATAATAATAAGAATAAAAAATAATATAAAATAAATAATAATATAAAATAAATAATAATAAAATAATAAAAATATTAAGTAAATCTGGGGGGTGTCGTTTTCAACTATCCAGTAAAAAGGGGGGGGTGCTAAAAGTGGTTCAGGCTAGGCCTATTAATACTGGCTGGAATGGGGGGCACGTTTTCATTTTGAAATTAGCAAATAGTTGAAAGGGGTCTGGATATCAGTGGGCTTAGGCCCAACGCGTCTTTGAAAGAGGGTTGAGGGGTTTGTGTGTTGCGAGGGAGTGAGGGCATACAGTGGACTTGGCCTCACGGCCGTCCATCGATGATCAAGTGAATGGGACTTTAAGGTATGTGTTAGTTATGGTGGTCGCGTGTGCACAGGATAACATCAAAAATAACAAGTTTTTTGTTTTTTGCATTATTACCATTTTCATTTTTGTTTGAATTCGTCCATCTCTCTCCTTGCACAATTCTCCTCTTTCCCTTTCTCCAAAACCCTAGTGTTGCTAACCTCACGACGTCACTCACCAAACTCCCACCACAGATTCGACCAACCCAAAACCCTCCTCATATCAAACAATCACAAGAAACAAGAGCTAAGTGTTTTACCCCTCTTTTGCGATTGCTTTGATTCTGACCTTCTTTGTCCAACCTGGGGCTAATCTTCTTTGTTTCACAGGTTAATGGTGGTGGAGGCGGCGGTGAAAGGTTGAAGATGGTGGTTAGTTGCGACGGCGCGATGCGGCTAGCGATTAGGGACGGCGAGGCGGGCAAAGGCTAGCGATTAGGGTTTCTGATCTGGAAACTTTAATCGCTTCCTCTTTTTGTCTTCAACATCAACAAGAGTTTGTTCTCCGTTCTTCCCTTTGTTTCTATCTCTGTCACCCCGCCTTCTTGTTCTTATGTATCAACCAAAAATCCCCAGCTCTCTTCCCCTTTTCTCCGTAAAAAAATCCCCCTTTTAATGTATTCTGCATTTTGTATTTATAGATATATTTTTAGGGTTTTTTAGCATTACAATTTAGCCTTAGATTTAGGAATTATCTTTAATTAGGGATTGAAATTGTTGTTGATTGATTGTAATTGGATGTAATTGGAGATTTCGTTCTTGATTGGATTCTGTATAATATTTTTCCAGATTTTGTATTATGTTAGATTTGATTTTTTTCTTCTGTAATGTTTGAATGCTGTAATATATATTTATGTATTAGACTGGATTTGATGATGTACTGATTTGATCTGGATATTTTCTGGATTTGATTGCATTTGTAGTTTCTGGATTTTCTATTTTAAGAGATTTGATTTAATGTTAAATTTGTTTTATTCATTCGGGAGATAAGTTATTTGATTCTGTTTTCAATCTATACAGTACACATTAGTAAAACCAGCATAAATTTTGGGTTGTAATTGGAACAGTTCTTGTTAGCACATTGGGCCTTGCGTTGCTATATCTATATTGGGCCTAAATTTCTTTTCCTTGTTCACAACAACAAAAACAATTGGGCCAACAGCTGTATCCAATAACATTAACATGTATATATCTTTTTAATAATTAACCATTACTGTAACCCAAAAAAATGCTACATTGCTTTCTTGTAACAATTTTTTTTTAATAACAAACAGTTTTTCCTTTAATAACATCCTCCTTTTATATATCCCTTTCCATTAAAACAAAAATCTTAATAATATTGCTTTTCTTATTCTAAACAAGCATTTAACATAATGGGCCTACCATTTGATGATCACACCCTCTCCTCTTTATTAACAACAATAAAACTTAAATAGACTTTTAAATTTCTTCCCTTCTTTTTACTAATATCAATTAACGGACTTAATATATTAATTTCACTAGCAAATTAAACCTAGGTAGTTCTTAATAAATTAATAATTTACTAATTACTCGGGTGATTTTTTTTATTTTCGAATTGCATGGGCCCATAGGCCAACATGCTCCGCGAACAAATTTATGAGTCTTTATGATTTAGAAAGCCCTTATTCCCCAGAATTTAAGGTACACCCCCTAGTCGGATAAAGACGGACCATGAGATACTGCCGTACCGTCTTTAGTTAAATATTTCTTCTATTTTAATCTCGAGAAAAAAATCATCGAGGTAGGACAAATTTGGGGTACGACAATCACCATCATCAAAAATGCAGCAAGCTATAAAAAAACTCTAATTCATTCATCATATTCCTAAACACATAACCCTTCAAAAAATCAGAGAAAGCAGAAGAAGAAAAGAACGAAAACAGAGAAATCTCACCGTGAAGTCACGAGAGGTAGTAAAATCGCAAGCGGTCCGTGGAGCACGAGGCTCCATTTCTTTGTCCATTTTCCTTTTTTCATCATCAATTTATATTTGCCAGCATCACCATCATCATTTGCACAAACATTTGAAAACTAGGGTTTCCAAACCCCTTTTTAGATCTAGGCCAGATCTTTAATCCCCTGCAAAATCAAGTAAGAGATTAGAGAAGAGGGAAGAGAGATGATTCGGGAAATGTAAAAAAAATTAGGATCGGAGCTCTTCTGCCATGAATCGCTGCCGCCGCCGCCAGTAGGTGATTTCTGGTGCGGCCAGAGTTTCTTCTTCGGTGAGGGAACCTAGAGAGAGGCGAGAGAACTGAATAATTTAGAGAGAGAGGAAACGAGCATAAATAAATGGGGAGAGCCCCTTTTGTTTGCTTTTTTTTTTGTTTTGTTTGTTGTCTCTTTTGTTTTTTAGATGGGACAGGTGTCACTGGCCAATGGTGACGCTTCAGCCCACCGTGCTCCTTCGCTCATATGCACTCCAATCATCATCCATTGTTTCATTATTAGATTCAATGCTTTAGAGTTGCACATCCGTGGTAGACATCCTGGAGTCTCACACGCAAGAACAGATGGACTAGCCTATTGGGTCTGAACGCCCATGTATTTCTGTGTCCCCTGTTTTACTCACTTCAGACCCACTTCTGTTTTTTAAACACATTATTTTATTTTATTTTGTCTTAACTATTTTATCAAACATTAAAAAAGACCACAAAAATATATATTTTAGAATTTTCTTTTAATTTTCTTTTTTTACTTAAAAACTACAAAAAATATATTTTAGAACTTTTTTTTAACTTTTTTTAATTAAAAAATCACAAATATATACTTAGAATTAGTTTGTTAATTTGCTTTCAATATTTTCTTTATAAAAAAAATACAAAAAATATGTATTTAGATTTAGTTTTAATTTTATTTTAAATTTTCTTTCTTTAATTAAAATTCACAAGAATAAGTTTAGAATTGACTTTCTTTTAATATTTTCTATACTTAAAAAATCATTAAAACAAAATATAAAATACAAAAAATATGATTACTTTTTTTAGCTTATTAAATTTAAAATTTTTATTTAATATTATTAATTCCTTAGAAAAGTTAATTTTATAAATTGTTTAATTAGTTTACTTGTTGATTTTCAATTTGGTTGTATTGTTTGTTTAACTAGATTTTTTAATTGAACTTTTGATTCGATTCATCCTCATTCATAAAACTTGTATCCCCATCCCCATATGGTTTGTAATAGTTTAGAGTTTTATTTCTTTGTTATTTTCTTTATATGTTTAGACTGCCAATTATGCATATTTTGTCCAATTAGAGCACTTGGACTCCTCTCGGGCTCATCATTAATGAGCAGGTATCCACTTACAAAATGCACACTTGCACACATTTCATAGTTTGTTTCTGGGATTTTCTACAGCGACAACTATTCAATCGATTGTTTCAATTGGTCGTTTAGAATACTAGTGTCACGCTAGTCCCACTTTATAGGAGCATGCATATAGCCACCTTGTATGGGCTTTTGATTTTTATCTTATGCATTGAGGCAAATCTCTTCTCTCTCTTTGGTTTACATACCAAGCATCTTTATAAAGGGTATCATAGTTGAGTTTGGGCATGGCCATTCTCACGAGGTTAATCAAGTCTTTCCCTAGGTTAACTATAACCCGAATCAACCACTTTGGTCCATATACCAAGTGTTTCCATGCATAAAGGGTCTCATGGTTGAGGATAGAAGCACCTACTCTCACAAGATTAATCAAGTTCACCCCTTGGTTAATCATAACCTGATTCAATTCCCATACACCAAGCATTCCATTTACGACTTTCATGATCCTATTCATTGTGTCGTCACTTTTTCCATAATCACCATGCATGATCACTCTTCACAAATACTATCTCCTTTTACTTTATGCTTATAACATACTCCCTTAGGATGATAGTTTCCTCTTCTTTAAGATGCGAACTAATTATACTTTAGGTTAGAACCTATGCATGACAACATTAGGTTTTTTTTAGTCTCCCTAACTTTTTTATTCTTTTGTAATAAAAACTTTCCATCCACAAATCCAAAATCCAAAAACATTTAATCGTTATTCAAATTAATTTTAAAACTCATAAGACACTCAACCAATCAAAACTCCCCAAAATGGCATGTTATCTCCATTCTACCGCGATACAGGTCGTGCCTATTATTAGAATGCGTTCGTTAATATCGTCCACTAAAAAACACCAACAAACCAACATTTTTTAGAAGAACTATGGTGTTATGATTCCTTCACTGGATACATAGGCAAAGGGTGGCGAGACCCTCACGGACGCACTAATAAAAAACCATTTTCTTTCCCCTTAGCAAGTATAGTTATAGATAAACACACCCTTAGAAGCACACAAACAAAATGGATCTCGTTGAGTATAATGGATGTGAGGGGTGCTAATACCTTCCCCTCGCATAACCGACTTCCTTACTCTTTCTATTGGTTGTAAGACCATCTTATCCATCCCCTTGTGGTTTTCTCGATATTTCCCCTTCCTTCGGGATAAATAAAGTTCGATGGCGGATCTACGTTTTTTCTGATAGCTTCACTATTTTTATGTGAAGATCTTGCAGCTGATTTAAAAAGTGAAGATTGGATTTGATTTGAAGAGTCCAAGCCCATACTGCAGGAGTCTATAAATAAGGACTTGATATAACCTGAAATAGAAAGCATTCACATTGAATAAACCATAGGTGTAACATAAGGATTAGGGCTTTGGGAGTCTTTTAAGGTTTTTGTATTTGTGTTCTTTTTATGACACTCATGTATCTTTTGATGCATTGAGTTTGACTGATTGTTACTTTATTTTATCAAGTTATTATTCTCACTCATGAGCTTTTATGAAAAGAGTTTAGTATTGTTCTTGGTTGAAGCTTTTAAGAAAAACTAAGTATTGTTTATTTGAAGTGTAATCTCCTATTCGGTTCTTTAAGTCTATTCACAAGGTTTGTGGCTGAAGGAAATTTGTGATCCAAAACACAGTGGAAATTAATATTTTCCTTTAGTGATCCTTACAAATGGGCATGGTCAGTGATAAAAACTATTACCTCTTATGGTGATTCAGACCTTTGATGATGTGATCACGAGTGTTGATGAAGAATAATGCCTCTACTAAGTCCACATGAACAAATCTCTTCCGATCATAGTGCTAGATGCTTATGAACGAAAACTTTGAGTGAGAAGGTGAGAGAAAATACGGCTAGGGTTTCAAGACCTAATTTTCATCAAGTGAAATGCTTCAGCATAAGGGCTCTATTTATAGAACCACTTATGTGGGCTGAAAGCTAAAATCCCAATTAAGACTGCAAGTTAAAATCCCAATTAAGCGTAAGAGCATCAAACCTTATGATATACCGTATATCACTTAAGCGCGTGGTACCTTACCATATTCTATATTTCACTTAAGTGTATCGTACCTTACGGTGTTCTACAATTCACTTAAGTTCATCATACCTTACGGTGTTCCTTATTTACTCTATCTCTCATCAACCTATCCTTATGTGTGTGACCTTGTAGGTTTTTGCAATGTTGGTAATTGTTGTACCCCAAAATTTGTCCTCTTTTCATACACGCATATTATTGGTTTTATGTTATGGAATAAAGGTATATTTATCAAGCTTCTTCAGGTTACAAGTGACGTTTATTTCGTCAATGGATATTCTAAGAGTATTTTCCATGTTGAAGATCGGTTCGCCGTTTTGCAACGATTCGGGGTTCAAAGATTCACAAGTCCAACCCGGCGCGTCATATTCAGGTGTTCTTTTGCCAAGATATCTCTGATAACATATTCTCAAATTCAGGTTCACCTCAAGAGTCAATTCTTTAAAGAAGGTATCTGAATGTGTGAGTTTTCTCGAAGAAATATGGTGAAAAAGTGTGCTGAAAGTGTAGTTTTTACGCGCTAAAAAATTCATAACTTGAAGATCGTGGCTTGTTTTGAACCCGTTCCAGTAGCCAAAATTCCGTATTGACTTCATCTACGTTTTCATCTCTCACGGATGGAAGCCAATTTCGATCAGAAGGCCTTCAAAAATGCGGATTTATCAAGTATTTTCGTACAGAAAATTTGTGACATAAATTTATTTGCGTCATGTTTAGAAAATCATAACTTGGTCGATTTTCATCGTATCGAACTGGTTCTGGTGCCAAAATTTCACAAATTGAGTTGGCTACGTTTTCATAGGAGGTATCAAGTTCGAACGGTATTCAAAAGGCCTTCGTGTTTTGCTCAGAGTGCGTGTGATGCGCCGAAAATCCTGAATGCTGAATATTATTTTATCTGGGTCGAAACTTCGAAAATTCATAACTCGGTCAATTTTTATCGGAATGGGATCATATTTTTACACAAGGTCACGGACTCAGAGATCTACAAATTTGCTTCAAAAGTCGAGACCGAGTTATGCTCCGATTAATACCAGTTTTTTATTGAAGAACGTGTCAGAGTCGACACTGGAGCCCAAAATAAGTTTGTCTGAGCTTAAACTTCAAAAATTCATAACTAATTCACCGTTTATCCGATTGAGCCTATTTTCGGACAGAAGTTAGTTCTCGATGTCGGCTATATTTTGTTTTCACATTTCAACTTCAAAAATTGCACTTAAGACCCTGCGATTTAGCCTGCAATGTAACGAACTCAAGTGAACATTGGAGGCCCAATTGCACATTCAAAGCTCATTTTCTTTGCTCTAATTTCCATTATATAATCTCATTCTTTTCACAAAAACAAGGGGAGAAAAAATTAACCTTTGCCACAATGTTGTCAGAATATCAAATTCTTTCAGGAACCCTAAAACCTTGAAATCCTTATTACAAATCCTCCTCTCACTACAAACAAGCCATCTCGGTTACAAACCAACATCTCACTACTTCTCCAGTAAGGGTAAGGCTAACTTGATCTCCATGATCAAAAGGGCATAAAAGCATTCATATCACTACTTCTCCAGTAAGGGTAAGGCTGGTTTGATCTCCATGATCAAAAGGGTATAATCATTCATACATGTCATATCGGTTTTAACATTAAAATTTTTCATATATTGGCTTTATTTGTATTTCATGATTTGTAGTAATTTATTTAATGTGTTCATGAGATTCAACACTGCAAATTTAGACAGGATCCCATGCAGGTTCATTACAGAACATTGAGGCCAAAACACAAATGGCCAAAACAGAACAACTTACACATGATACCAATGTATGACGAGGCAGAAATTCTGAGAAGGTTAAGGAACGTTGAGGCCAAAACATAAATGGCCAAAATAGAACAGCTAACACATGACACCAACACTTGGCGAGGCAGACATCCTGAGAAGGTTAAGGGCGTGGGTTCAACAACCACACATATTGATTTTGATTTTCTTCCTTCCTATTTATCCTTTTACCTATTTTTATTCTTTCTGTTTAAAATCTTTTTTTTCATAAAACTTAACATATTTTACAAACCTTTGATTTTTTGTAATAAACTCGAATAATTAATTTTAGGTTTTAATTTAATTTTAGGTAACTTTAATTATTTTGTAAATAACTTAAAAATAATTAGAATAAATAGGTTTTATTACTAACTTAATTATATTTTATTTTTTTTTCCTAAAATAACAAAAATAGGTCATTTTATTATTTTCATTAATTAATTTAAATTAGCTAATTAATTTTTACATTTATTTTTAAAACTTAATTCTTTTATTAAAAACAACAAAAAACAAGTTTTCTTTTAATTAGGTTAGAAGGGTCAAAACCCTATTTTTCTTTCCGATCTTAATTTTTCTCGCGCGCCTTATTTTTATTATTTATCATATTGATGTAACTGCCTACAGTTTGTAATAGTTTAATTAGGACATTTATTTACATTTATCGCTTTAATTTCAAAGGATTTGTTTTTGGCTATGTAAATACCCGAAGCCTTGTAATAGCTTAGCTTACTTAACGCATTTTAATTCTGCAAACTATAAACTGCTTAGATGTATGGTTAATAGGATTGTATGGAAAAAATGTATGGAAAATTAAAATGATATATCACCTAATATGCAAAGATTAAATAACTGAAATCGAACACATGCACATGCGCACTCCTAGAGTACACTCCCACTTGGTTTCCTTCGATAAACGGTCATTGAGTATAGGATATTTTAGTGGTCGCCCTTTTGTCTAAAGATCATAGTTGCCTCGGAAAGGTTGCCTCGGATTTATTGCCTCAGATAAATTGATCTAAGACATTAGGGTTACTACTAAGACGTCCTACCATTGCTTTAGTGACCGTACGTCCCTTTCGAATTGACCCTCAAACACCAACGACGGTGCTACCTATTCACTAATAGTGGCATAACACTGTCTAAAGGAAACGAACATAGAACAATTATTTTTTCGAGTAGGTAGATTAGTTCTTAAGTACTTGCTCAATCAAAACAAACTTTTCACACTTACACTTTTACAAACAAAGTTTTCAAAAACACTTCATTACACTCTTGAAGACAGAAGCAAGAGTTAAATCGAAGTCAAAACAAAAACTTTCCAAAATACACAAGCACGCAAAGAAGCAATTTTGAAAATGATGAGCAAGTACCTAAGAGCCCGTAGATAACTACGGATAGAAAGGGTGCTAATACTTTCCCTTTCTATAATCTACCCCCCGTACTCAGAAAATCTCGAAAAAGGAATTTTTCTGTGCTTCTTTCCTTTCCTTGTTGGATAAAATAAAAGACGGTGGTGACTCTTGCTTACCGTGACATTTTTTAAACACAAACGCAAAACACAAATCAGCATTTCAAAACAGTCAGTTCTTCCATTGTATCGCCAGAACTGGCGACTCTGTTGGGGAATTAATAAGTGGGTGTACCTTAGGAATAGTTCATTATATTGTTTTCAATTGTTTGATCTGTTTGCTTTATCTTTGTGGGCTTTATATCGGAGTTACTATAGATCCTAACCTGGATCTGGGGACACCTTTTAGGTAAGTAGCAATAGACTGTGAGGGAATTGTACGGCGTAGACCGATACGGTTGAAGTAGTAGCTACATTGGTGTGACACTTTAGTTTGTATTGATATCTCTTGTGGAGGAACAAGGAGAATATGGGGTTGCTAAGGGGTCATTAAGCACCAACTAACCTTAGAACCTATAATTTACCAACTTGGCCATAGAAAAGTAGCAGTATGCTACACTCATTGAGACCATACTCTTGTGATGATTTTGGCCACAAGAAAAGGTTGCTAAACTGGAATTATGATCGATCGAGGATGGTCAGTGATATTGAGAACCTCTAGAACCCGGTTACTATTACTAGGACAGGTTGAACTAACTAAACTGAAAGAGGGTAGTACCCAAACTCCATGTCAGCCTGAAATTTAAGGGCTATTGTATGACTTGTGTGCTTTCAAACTTGAACTACTTGCACATTTTTGTTATCTGACAACATGAGTTCCTTGCAAGTTTTGTTTATGGTCCTTATCCAATAACTTGGATTTCTTGCCAGATTTACTTGTTTACATCACCTCGCACTTTTTCTTAAACGTATAGCATACACATCATAACATCATACTGTGATCGGTGGATCTGGAACTGACTGTTTTAAAGCTGGTTCGCGAAATGTCGCGGAAGCAAGAGTCGCCACCGTCTTTTATTTTCTCCAAATGGAAAGGACAAAAGCACAAAAAAATTCCTTATAGAGATTGCTCTCGGTTCGGGAGGTAGGTTATAGAAAGGGAAGGTGTTAGCACCCTTTTATCCATGGTTATCCATGGGCTCTTAGATACTTGCTCATTGTGTTTTCAAAAATGGTTTGTTTGCTTTTCAACTGTGGGTTTTAAAAAGTTTCTTTGAAAATTTCAGTTCGACTCTTGTATCGGTCCTCAAGAGTGTTTGAAAAGTTGCTTTCGAAAGCTTTTTGAAAAGGTGTTGGTGTGAAAAGTATTTTTTTGATTTGTTTTGAAATTTAGAGCAAGTATCTAGAGTTGTCTACCTACCCTAAGGAATTTGTCTGTGTAAATGTCCTTTAAAGTAGTGCCATCCCACCATTGAGAGGTAGGTAGCACCACCGTTGGAGGTGTTCGGGTCAATTCGAGGTTCGGGACATGGTGATCACCAGAGCAATAGGAAGATACCTTAGAAGCTACCCTCATGCCAGGTTCCTGGATCATGAGGACTTACTAAAACATCCTCTACTCGACGATCACCTTTCGAGGCAAGGCAACAGTGAGGCGTACCCTAGGGGTGGTGTGTGATTTGTGTGTCATGTTCAAATATTTTTGTCTTGTCATGTTATTGGTGATCTATGCGCTTGTTTTTATTTTTTGTCCATACATTCTTTCATGCATTTGTTAACAGTTAAAATATTTGCGAGAAAAGTAAAGTTCTAAGCTATTACAAAAGGCGCGGGTCCACATCGCCAAAATTAAACCAGGACCCGATTTTGACAGAAAAAATAAAGAATTAATGAAAAGTAAAGTGCGAGCAAATTAATTACACGGCTTTGGGAGAGATACATAAATATTAAACGAAAAAGAAATAAACGCGCGGATTAAATAAGAATTAAAACGAGGTCGTTGGACCCTTTTTGCAAAATTAAATTTAATGATGAAATTAATTAATTAAAAAGAAAAGAAATTGTTTTTGGTATTTTTTGGTATTTTATGATTTTAATGGGAAAAAGAATTAATTAAAATAAATGCTAACCCTAATTCTAATTGTTTTTAATTTATTAAAAAAAATTAAATTTTAACCTAAAATTAACCCTAATTAATTTACATACAATTTAATTACAAAAATAAATATTTAATATTTTAATTATTATGAAAGAAAAATAAAAAGGAATAAACATTATCCTAAACCCTAATTCTATATTTTTTAGGTTTTTATTAAAAAAGTTAAGATTAAAACCTAATTTAAAAACTAGTTAATTAATGAATTTATTTACAAAATACTAAAATAAAATATTTCATTTTTTCATCTTTTCTGATTTTTATGGTGTTTTATGTTTTTTATGAAAATAATAAATTAATTAAACAAAACAATAATTAAAAGAAAATAGAAATAATAAAAAAAGGAAATAAAAAGATTGCAAACCTAGGGGGTCTGCCCCTAATTTTGGAGGTGAAGCCCATCAATTTTGAGCCCAAATCAGCATGGCCTCGTTGACTATTGCGCTCACGTACCCAAGAATTGACCAGCGTGCATCATGTTCTTGAGATCCTGGCCTTTGATTGCATACCCTGGGACGCGTGGACGTTTGATTTTGAAGGCGTATGATGTATCTTCAGCATTGACACTGCATAGGAATTTTGATTGAAAAATAATATGGAAATAGTGAGGACCTGGGGCTCGAACCCAGGTCCTGAACGTTACCACTCAGGCGCTTCACCACTGCTCCACTTTGTTCATCTGTAAATTAATATAACAAATAAATATAATAAAACAAAACGCGTTAATGCTTGGTTTTCCGCGCGAAAATTTAAACGCCCCAATCATCGCTCTACACATCATCATCTTCCTCACGTCTTCGTTCTTCCTGAAAACATAACAAACAGAGGCAACGGTTTTGCAAACGTTCTTTTAGGCATGCTTTTGGAAAATAACGAATAGCCCAGTGACGCTCATAAATTGAGCGCGATGATGCCATTGTTTTCGTCCAAACCCCCTGAATCCATTCATGGCATCGTGGTGGTCTAATTTTGCTGTATTCAAAAACCCCCAATTTGAAGGTTGAAGAACCCTAAAAAACAACCATGGTAGATTCGCGTACGATGCCCAAAACTTCAATCAAGTTATGTGCTTAGCTTCAGAATAAAGTAATTAGTACAAATATACAAACAAAATGTTATATAAATGCCTAAATATGGAAACACGATTTTGAAAAAAATGAAGAAAGCTTGACTTCTGTATACCAATTCTGGATGTTGGGAGGATTGATTTTGATTGGAAAACGTTCTATGATCCTCAAGGAAGCTAATGGAATCACTATTTGGTCTTGAATCGTCCTCTAACCTAGTTTTCAGATTTGGAATTTTTGCCAAAAAATTGAGTTTTGTCAATGGAGTTTCTGCGCAGCTTTTTGGTTAATGGCATTAGGTCTTGCTTCTTTGTATAAGTATGAATGAATTAGGTCAAAAAACTTGATCAAAATCCTTTGCATTCATGGTTTTTGAGATTTGATTTTTCAAGATCTTTTTCCAATATTTTCCATGCTATTTTGTACCAATCATGACCAATTCCCTTCAAATCTTTCCATATTTGATTATGCACGAATTTTTGAACCTATTACATGTACAAAAAGATTTGATAAATTAGGTTTAGTATTTTCCATGTATTTAATTAATTTAAGTGAATTATTAATAATAAAAATCCAAATAAATAAATAAATAATGAAGAAAAACTTCCCTTTGGGCCAAGTGGTTGTGCACATGCCTTGGATGATGAATTGTGGAAGAAAAATGGGCCCATTAGCAATTTTAGATCATTTGAATCAATGTTGACTTTTTCAAAATATCCAAAACTTTCCCAACTTCCACAAGGCATAACTTACTCAATTTTTAAGCTTTTCTCATGTTCTTGGACATTTTGGAAAGGTCTTTGAGTCCTCTAACCAATGTCTTTTGTCCCATGTCATTTTGATTTACCAATCTCAAGTTATGGCCTTTGACTTAAAGTCCCTTTTTGTTGACTTTTGAAAATGACCTATAATGTTGAAATTGATAACTTTTTGTGAGAGCATTTCTTGGACTTTAAGTATGAAGATTAGTTGTAGGAAATGTCTTTCTCTTCAAAATGAGCTTTGGATGGAATTTTTCTGATAATCCATGTGAAAGTTATGCCCTGGTCAATTTACAGTTGACTTTTTCAACTGTCCAAATAAGGAAACTTTTGCATCTTGATGATTTTTGAGCCAAGCTTTGAGAATCATGATCAAGCATTGATCAAATGATGTTTGTGGCTTCAAAATGAGATGTTGACCAAAAATTTGAACTTTTGACTGTCAAATGACCATTTTGCCCCTACAGTTGACTGTAGTGCAATTAGGGTTTTTGACTGTGCAATTTTGTGCTGAAAGTCTTGAAACTTTGTATGAGGATGCTTGACCATATTTGTAGGCATGTGGAACTTGATTGGACCCTTGGAAACTTCATTTTCTTGATCAGAATAAAAACCCTAATTTTGACTGTTCAGGAGGCTCTTGAACTGTGCAACCCTTGGGGATTTTTGAAGCATGACTTGGTAATTCCTTGAAGAATATGGGAGGGAAAATTTTGGGGTACAACAGTTGCCCCTGTTCAATCTTCTTAGACCTGAGGATGCAGATTGGCTGACGTGCCTTTCGTAATCCGAGGGTAGAAGATGATTGAACACTAGAGTGCCCAGAAATTTGCGCTCACATAGTAGCAGTGTGATGATGGGAATGGGCTTATAGATGCCATTTAGAGATTGATGGATAGGATGATGGGCTTATAGATGCCATTTGGATGTTGATCGCCTAAGAGATTCTTTAGCGAGAACTTGCGTACCTGCAAAAGAAAAATGAGTACCTGACATGTTGCAGGAGTTAGTCTTCAGATGCTCGGTATAGATGTGTCCTGACTGGTTACAGGAGCTGAGTCTGGATCTTCAAGCGGTGATGAATGAACCAGGGATGGTTACTACCTCAGTAGGAACGGTGAGAGAACCTTGGATGACTTTAACCTCAACAGCAATTGTCGAGAAAATCTTGGTGGGAATTACCATCTCCGCAGGATCGGGAAGAGAACCATAGGCAATTATAATCAAAAGCAAACATTGAGAAAAACCTGGAATGGAATTATCGTCTCCGCTGGATCGGGGAGAGGACCATAGGAAATTATAACCTCAAAAGCAAACATTGAGAAAAACCTGGAATGGAATTATCGTCTCCGCAGGATCGGGGAGAGAACCATAGGAAATTATAATCTCAAAAGCGGACGTTTGAGAAAAACCTGGAATGGAATTATCATCTCTGCAACATTGGGGAGAGAACCATAGGAAATTATAATCTCAACAGCGGACGTTTGAGAAAAACCTGGAATGGAATTATCATCTCCGCAACATTGGGGAGAGAACCATAGGAAATTATAATCTCAAAAGCGGACGTTTAAGAAAAACCTGGGATGGAATTATCATCTCCGCAACATTGGGGAGAGAACCATAGGAAATTATAATCTCAAAAGCGGACATTTGAGAAAAACCTGGGATGGAATTATCGTCTCCGCAGCATTGGGGAGAGAACCATAGGAAATTATAATCTCAAAAGCGGACGTTTGAGAAAAACCTGGGATGGAATTATCATCTCCGCAGCATGGGGGAGAGAACCATAGGAAATTATAATCTCAAAAGTGGACGTTTGAGAAAAACCTGGGATGGAATTATCATCTCCGCAACATTGGGGAGAGAACCATAGGAAATTATAATCTCAAAAGCGGACGTTTGAGAAAAACCTGGGATGAAATTATCATCTCCGCAACATTGGGGAGAGAACCATAGGAAATTATAATCTCAAAAGCGGACCTTTGAGAAAAACCTCTTGATAACTTCTACTGAGTCTTCATCAGAAAAATCTGTTTGGGGTCAATTTAGCTGGGCTAGAGAAAGCCTTGGACTGGATAAGAAATCTTTGGAGTCGATTAACTGAACCGGTCTAGGTCTTGAAATATGATTGAGAACTTAACTGAATCTTTCCTGAAAGATAGAGGTCAGTCATATGCAATGCATGATATGGACCGAGCAATGATGTTCTCAACATAAATGAGATTTGTAAGATATGATGCGTCTATGCATGCTATGATGATGTATGTGATGTTTAGGAATGTATGTTTCCGTCTAGGAAAGTAAATCCTTGACGGGTGCCGGGAAGTCATATCCTGGGCTGATGTTGAAGTATTGATTTTGCTTCCGCTGGGGATGATAGTTGCAAGGATACCGGTAGGAGAAGATAACTCCGTTGGGGAATGAACTTGGCGAATGGATTACTCTGCGGGGATAAAAGTACTCTAACGAGCTTGCTGGGAAGCAATACTCTGTGGGGAGAGAGATACTTTGTTGAGTCGTTGATAATAACTTGCTGGGGATACCCTTGTTATATTGGAAGTGTGAATAGACTTCGCTGGGGATAAGAAGACTTCGTCGAGGACGCTCTATCTGTGGCTTTTGGCTGAGGATAACCCAGTTATATCCTATTAAGGAAATAACTCTTTAAATAAGGCCGGGAGACGCGTTCGTGTTCTGCGAGGGTAAGCTTCCAGAATCTACTGGGGATAAGCTTACCGCTTGGGGAGATGGATTCCAACTTTCCTGGGGAACTGGATTGGACTCTCTTGGGGAAGTTTTGAACTGTATCGGGAAGTGACTCCACTGAATGTCTGGTATACCGCCGGGGAACAATCTTCAGGCTAAGACTGTCGGGGATGCTTGTTAAGAATATGTATATGCTGCTGGGGAATGTTGAGATCTGCTGGAGGACACCCAACTTCCTTAAGTTTGATACTATAGCTTCGCTTGGGGAGAGTGCACTGACTTGCTGGCTCACTCTCTGGGGGATTAAGATATCTGGTTACGTTCTTCCGCTGAACCTACCTCGATACCCTGGAGGACCGAACAATTAGATTGCTTTAGACAACTCATATTGCCCCTGTTTCTGATGTAGGGAGAGGAGGACCTGTGAGGTGCTGATAGTCGTTGATTGACAAACCTTCTTCTGGTAGGCAGGTAATAAGATGATAGGACATAGTCGTACGCTTTGATCCCTAACTTTTGCCTGGACCGCCCTTTCGGGTTTTCAGTCCACCGGGATACCCATTTTTGCCCAAGCCGCCTTTTCAGGTTTTCGACTTGCCGGGTGTACAGGTTTTTCATTTTCATCCCTTATTTTTGCCCGAACCCTTTTGGTTCGTCGGGAAGCCCTTATTTTTGCCTAGGTATGTCGACCTAGCGGGTCTTTGATTTTGCGTAGTATTTTTCGGCTATGTCCATGTTTTCAGAATGTAGGGAGTTGCCCCTGTTTAGAAGTGTTTTGCCACGCCACCAGAAGGTATTTGATCAGGCAAGATTCGTTGTTGGAATGCCCCAAGTGACTCAGGCGGAGATTTGCCCCAGGCTATTTAGCCTTTGAGAGATTCTCCGAATCTTGATTGGACTTCCCCAGATGATGGACCATAGTCATGTCATGCCCCTTGATTGGAATTGCTTTTGTTCACTAGGTATTCATCATGCGAATTTCCCTGCTGTTCAAACAAAAAGTCATATGCAAACAAAGTTATGTCAAAAATGCAAAGCTTATGTCTGTCTTGAAGATTTTGAAAATGCATTTTTTTTCATAAAACAAGTGATTGTTTGTAAAACGTGATGTTAACTCGTTATTTTACCATAAGCCTTAAGGAGTCAGGATACCTTTCGTAACAGTATGCTTTCGAACTAACCCATGCTTCAGCTAGGACTTTTAAGGGTTATATGGTTTAAGAAACAAAGGATAAAGGCTCAAATTTTATTTGTGCCCACCCGCTCTTCGTGATGTTCTCCAAACCTAAACTCAGTTGATCATACGTTGGACCTTGTTTGAGTCTTTGCTCTGATTTTCCGGTGATGATTCGGATTTATTTGGAATAGGCAGTCATTTCCTTTTTGTTGAGGGTTTATAATACCTTTTTCTTTTTTATTTTTGTTATCCCTTTCTTTTTTGCCTGAACTGTTTCCTTTTTGGAATTACAGTCAGCGGGATGCCCCAGTTTTGTAAGTCTCCTTCATGGGTTTTGACTTAATGGGTTTTTAATTTGAGAAGTAATGACTGCCTTTCTTTATTGAATATTCGGAACCATCACTGTCTTCTTTGTTTTGTAAGGACCTCTTTGGTGCCATTCGTTATGCACTTGGATCAACTGAGAGACTACCCTGCCCCAGGTTATGATTAAGGGTTTTAAATTTCGACAAGAAAAACTCCTACTTCTTTGGCTCAGAGGGGTTGACGAGGGATTATCTTCCTTATTACTCCAGTGTTTAGGAATTGAAACAATGCCTGTACCTCATCAGCGGGGTCTGTTCAAAAGCATACTGTAGATTATGGTATCGTTTTCGTCATCCTCCCTCAAGAGGCTTAGCATTATTATTTAAGAGTTGATCATCAGAAAAAATATGAAAATAATTTGCATTTAGTGAATACGAATATATTGTTTCAGAACAGACATATGCGATGCATTAATGAAATAACAATGTTTAACATGAGTAAATGTTTGAACAAAAGAGAATTGCAACTTGAACATTTGAATGAACAAAAATTTCTCAATCCTAGCCATGTTTTGGCAAGGGAGCAGTGATCACGTGGGGAGTCTTGGGTACTTTAAACTGAATCTCTCCAGCGTCGATCATGTCTTGAATCTTGTTTTTGAGAGGCCAGCAGTTGTCCGTAGTATGCCCCGGGCTATCAGAATGATATGCGCACCTATCGTTGGGATGATAGTTAGGAGCAGAAGTATTTGGATTCCGGAGAGGAGCCTTTAAGGTGATTAACCCTGCCTTCAACATTTGTTGTAGTGCTTGATCCAGCGACATGTTGATCTTGGTGAACTGCCTTTTAGGCTTGTCTGGTTGACGCTGGTGAGGTTGATGTTGAATTTGTGACACTGGAGCCATTTGAGGAGCTCTCCCCTTATCTCCTTGTCTCAAAGGTGGTTGAACGATGACTGGCTCTTTACCCTTAGATGTTTGCCCCAGTTGGTTACCCCGAAGCAGTTGGTTGATGAGAACTCCGAGCTCTTCTTGTCTTTGAGCTAGACCTTGAATGGTAGTCACCTGCCCCAGCATCTGGGTTTTCAGTACATCCACTTCAATTTGCAGATGTTTCAGCCGTTCATCCTCAGCACTGTTCCTGACCAAAGTCCCCATGAGAAGTGCTCTTAACTCCTCCTGCCCCTTGGATAGATTCAGGAGGATTTCCCTGAACCGGGTCTCTTGAGCAAGAAAGTCCTGGTTGTCTTGTTGGGAAGCCATTGCTGAAATAAACAGCGAGAAAGGTAAGTGACCTGCAACAGGGGTACCTGTTATGCAATGATGTGTATGTATGCATATGCAATGTTTCCAAGGATCCCGCGGGGTAAACAAGAAAATTTGTTAGAACTCGGGTCCGGTAGTTTGATTGAAGGAACTGCATGTTGTTGAGAGTCCTTCTTCAAAGGGTCAAAGGCTCACCATATCCAGTGGGTCATAGCCCTTGACTTTAATCATCATGTCTGGTTTTGATTTCCAAACAACCTTGGTTAGGGGAACCTTCTCTAGGAGTCAAAGCTCACCATATCAAATGGGTCATAGCCCCTGACAACCTTGGCTAGAGGAAAATAAATCCCCTTTTGCCCCTTGCTGGATAGTTGATTCATCCTGACCTGCACCACAGACCCTTGAGATCCTTGAAATGGGTTAGGATGTATGCAATGGTATGATGTTATGCTATGCATGGGGTACTATGGGTAAACCCTGTTATGAGTCCTCATTAAGGACTATAAACAAAACCTGCAAGAAACTCAGTATACTCTGTTAGGAGTCCCAATTAAGGACTATAAACGAAACCTGCGGGAAACTCAAATAAAACCTGTCATGAGTCCCAATTAAGGACTATAAACAAAACCTGCAAGACTTAGTAACTCTGTTATGAGTCCCAATTAAGGACTATAAACGAAACCTGCGAGAAACTCAAGTAAAACCTGTCATGAGTCCCAATTAAGGACTATAAACAAAACCTGCAAATAGTTCATGTGTCAGATAAAGCATGCAAGTAGTCAAGTACGAAGGCACGCAAGTCACACAAGAGAAAACCCTTAGAGTTTAGGCCAGCATGAGGTCTAGGTGTTACCCTCTTTAAGTTGGTGGGCTCAACCTGTCCTATCAGAAGTAACCGGGTTCTAAGGGTCCCAATATCACGGGATTGCTTTCATTGTTCATCGTTTCGATTTAGCCACTGAACTGGCGACCGAAATATTCCAGGAAAGCAACCCTCAATTGAGTGTAGTATCGAGTATCAACCAACCTCGGACTGCACCAAAGTCAGTTATCTCACTACCCTAAAGAGGCCAAGATAGTTCAATTAAGGTTCCTAAGGTCTGTTGATGCTTCACGACACCACGCGGAGGCCCCGTACTCTCCTTGACTGAACTCAAGGGTTACCGGTACACACCAAAGTGCCACATCAACGTAGCAGACTGTTTCAACCATGTCGGTATACCCCGCACAGTTCCCTCACAGCCTTGTTGCTACTTTCTAAGAAGGTATCCCCCAGATCCGGGTTAGGATCTATAGAACTCCCAAGACAGTCCCACAATTTAAAGCAAACAAGGAAAGCAATTGAAAACACAGTTATGAACTAACCCTAAGGTACACCTCACTTTAAGTTAAGTCCCCAGCAGAGTCGCCAGTTCTGTGATCGGTGGATCTGGAACTGACTGTTTTAAAGATGGTTCGCGAAATGTCGCGGAAGCAAGAGTCGCCACCTTCTTTTATTTTCTCCAAATGGAAAGGACAAAAGCACAAAAAAATTCCTTATAGAGATTGCTCTCGGTTCGGGAGGTAGGTTATAGAAAGGGAAGGTGTTAGCACCCTTTCTATCCATGGTTATCCATGGGCTCTTAGATACTTGCTCATTGTGTTTTCAAAAATGGTTTGTTTGCTTTTCAACTGTGGGTTTTAAAAAGTTTCTTTGAAAATTTCAGTTCGACTCTTGTATCGGTCCTCAAGAGTGTTTGAAAAGTTGCTTTCGAAAGCTTTTTGAAAAGGTGTTGGTGTGAAAAGTATTTTTTGATTTGTTTTGAAATTTAGAGCAAGTATCTAGAGTTGTCTACCTACCCTAAGGAATTTGTCTGTGTAAATGTCCTTTAAAGTAGTGCCATCCCACCATTGAGAGGTAGGTAGCACCACCGTTGGAGGTGTTCGGGTCAATTCGAGGTTCGGGACATGGTGATCACCAGAGCAATAGGAAGATACCTTAGAAGCTACCCTCATGCCAGGTTCCTGGATCATGAGGACTTACTAAAACATCCTCTACTCGACGATCACCTTTCGAGGCAAGGCAACAGTGAGGCGTACCCTAGGGGTGGTGTGTGATTTGTGTGTCATGTTCAAATATTTTTGTCTTTTGTCATGTTATTGGTGATCTATGCGCTTGTTTTTATTTTTTGTCCATACATTCTTTCATGCATTTGTTAACAGTTAAAATATTTGCGAGAAAAGTAAAGTTCTAAGCTATTACAAAAGGCGCGGGTCCACATCGCCAAAATTAAACCAGGACCCGATTTTGACAGAAAAAATAAAGAATTAATGAAAAGTAAAGTGCGAGCAAATTAATTACACGGCTTTGGGAGAGATACATAAATATTAAACGAAAAAGAAATAAACGCGCGGATTAAATAAGAATTAAAACGAGGGCGTTGGACCCTTTTTGCAAAATTAAATTTAATGATGAAATTAATTAATTAAAAAGAAAAGAAATTGTTTTTGGTATTTTTTGGTATTTTATGATTTTAATGGGAAAAAGAATTAATTAAAATAAATGCTAACCCTAATTCTAATTGTTTTTAATTTATTTAAAAAAAAAAAATTTTAACCTAAAATTAACCCTAATTAATTTACATACAATTTAATTACAAAAATAAATATTTAATATTTTAATTATTATGAAAGAAAAATAAAAAGGAATAAACATTATCCTAAACCCTAATTCTATATTTTTTAGGTTTTTATTAAAAATGTTAAGATTAAAACCTAATTTAAAAACTAGTTAATTAATGAATTTATTTACAAAATACTAAAATAAAATATTTCATTTTTTCATCTTTTCTGATTTTTATGGTGTTTTATGTTTTTTATGAAAATAATAAATTAATTAAACAAAACAATAATTAAAAGAAAATAGAAATAATAAAAAAAGGAAATAAAAAGATTGCAAACCTAGGGGGTCTGCCCCTAATTTTGGAGGTGAAGCCCATCAATTTTGAGCCCAAATCAGCATGGCCTCGTTGACTATTGCACTCACATACCCAAGCATTGACCAGCGTGCATCATGTTCTTGAGATCCTGGCCTTTGATTGCATACCCTGGGACGCGTGGACGTTTGATTTTGAAGGCGTATGATGTATCTTCAGCATTGACACTGCATAGGAATTTTGATTGAAAAATAATATGGAAATAGTGAGGACCTGGGGCTCGAACCCAAGTCCTGAACGTTACCACTCAGGCGCTTCACCACTGCTCCACTTTGTTCATCTGTAAATTAATATAACAAATAAATATAATAAAACAAAACGCGTTAATGCTTGGTTTTCCGCGCGAAAATTTAAACGCCCCAATCATCGCTCTACACATCATCATCTTCCTCACGTCTTCGTTCTTCCTGAAAACATAACAAACAGAGGCAACGGTTTTGCAAATGTTCTTTTAGGCATGCTTTTGGAAAATAACGAATAGCCCAGTGACGCTCATAAATTGAGCGCGATGATGCCATTGTTTTCGTCCAAACCCCCTGAATCCATTCATGGCATCGTGGTGGTCTAATTTTGCTGTATTCAAAAACCCCCAATTTGAAGGTTGAAGAACCCTAAAAAACAACCATGGTAGATTCGCGTACGATGCCCAAAACTTCAATCAAGTTATGTGGTTAGCTTCAGAATAAAGTAATTAGTACAAATATACAAACAAAATGCTATATAAATGCCTAAATATGGAAACACGATTTTGAAAAAAAATGAAGAAAGCTTGACTTCTGTATACCAATTCTGGATGTTGGGAGGATTGATTTTGATTGGAAAACGTTCTATGATCCTCAAGGAAGCTAATGGAATCACTATTTGGTCTTGAATCGTCCTCTAACCTAGTTTTCAGATTTGGAATTTTTGCCAAAAAATTGAGTTTTGTCAATGGAGTTTCTGCGCAACTTTTTGGTTAATGGCATTAGGTCTTGCTTCTTTGTATAAGTATGAATGAATTAGGTCAAAAAACTTGATCAAAATTCTTTGCATTCATGGTTTTTGAGATTTGATTTTTCAAGATCTTTTTCCAATATTTTCCATGCTATTTTGTACCAATCATGACCAATTCCCTTCAAATCTTTCCATATTTGATTATGCACGAATTTTTGAACCTATTACATGTACAAAAAGATTTGATAAATTAGGTTTAGTATTTTCCATGTATTTAATTAATTTAAGTGAATTATTAATAATAAAAATCCAAATAAATAAATAAATAATGAAGAAAAACTTCCCTTTGGGCCAAGTGGTTGTGCACATGTCTTGGATGATGAATTGTGGAAGAAAAATGGGCCCATTAGCAATTTTAGATCATTTGAATCAATGTTGACTTTTTCAAAATATCCAAAAATTTCCCAACTTCCACAAGGCATAACTTACTCAATTTTTAAGCTTTTCTCATGTTCTTGGACATTTTGGAAAGGTCTTTGAGTCTTATAACCAATGTCTTTGGTCCCATGTCATTTTGATTTACCAATCTCAAGTTATGGCCTTTGACTTAAAGTCCCTTTTTGTTGACTTTTGAAAATGACCTTTAATGTTGAAATTGATAACTTTTTGTGAGAGAATTTCTTGGACTTGAAGTATGAAGATGAGTTGTAGGAAATGTCTTTCTATTCAAAATGAGCTTTGGATGGAATTTTTCTGATAATCCATGTGAAAGTTATGCCCTGGTCAATTTACAGTTGACTTTTTCAGCTGTCCAAATAAGGAAACTTTTGCATCTTGATGATTTTTGAGCCAAGCTTTGAGAATCATGATCAAGCATTGATCAAATGATGTTTGTGGCTTCAAAATGATATGTTGACCAAAAATTTGAACTTTTGACTGTCAAATGACCATTTTGCCCCTACAGTTGACTGTAGTGCAATTAGGGTTTTTGACTGTGCAATTTTGTGCTGAAACTCTTGAAACTTTGTATGAGGATGCTTGACCATATTTGTAGGCATGTGGAACTTGATTGGACCCTTGGAAACTTCATTTTCTTGATCAGAATAAAAACCCTAATTTTAACTGTTCAGGAGGCTCTTGAACTGTGCAACCCTTGGGGAATTTTGAAGCATGACTTGGTAATTCCTTGAAGAATATGGGAGGGCAAATTTTGGGGTACAACAGTTGCCCCTGTTCAATCATCTTAGACCTGAGGATGCAGATTGGCTGACGTGCCTTTCGTAATCAGAGGGTAGAAGATGATTGAACACTAGAGTGCCCAGAAATTTGCGCTCACATAGTAGCAGTGTGATGATGGGAATGGGCTTATAGATGCCATTTAGAGATTGATGGATAGGATGATGGGCTTATAGATGCCATTTGGATGTTGATCGCCTAAGAGATTCTTTAGCGAGAACTTGCGTACCTGCAAAAGAAAAATGAGTACCTGACATGTTGCAGGAGTTAGTCTTCAGATGCTTGGTATAGATGTGTCCTGACTGGTTACAGGAGCTGAGTCTGGATCTTCAAGCGGTGATGAATGAACCAGGGATGGTTACTACCTCAGTAGGAACGGTGAGAGAACCTTGGATGACTTTAACCTCAACAGCAATTGTCGAGAAAATCTTGGTGGGAATTACCATCTCCGCAGGATCGGGAAGAGAACCATAGGCAATTATAATCAAAAGCAAACATTGAGAAAAACCTGGAATGGAATTATCGTCTCCGCTGGATCGGGGAGAGGACCATAGGAAATTATAACCTCAAAAGCAAACATTGAGAAAAACCTGGAATGGAATTATCGTCTCCGCAGGATCGGGGAGAGAACCATAGGAAATTATAATCTCAAAAGCGGACGTTTGAGAAAAACCTGGAATGGAATTATCATCTCTGCAACATTGGGGAGAGAACCATAGGAAATTATAATCTCAACAGCGGACGTTTGAGAAAAACCTGGAATGGAATTATCATCTCCGCAACATTGGGGAGAGAACCATAGGAAATTATAATCTCAAAAGCGGACGTTTGAGAAAAACCTGGGATGGAATTATCATCTCCGCAACATTGGGGAGAGAACCATAGGAAATTATAATCTCAAAAGCGGACATTTGAGAAAAACCTGGGATGGAATTATTGTCTCCGCAGCATTGGGGAGAGAACCATAGGAAATTATAATCTCAAAAGCGGACGTTTGAGAAAAACCTGGGATGGAATTATCATCTCCGCAGCATTGGGGAGAGAACCATAGGAAATTATAATCTCAAAAGCGGACGTTTGAGAAAAACCTGGGATGGAATTATCATCTCCGCAACATTGGGGAGAGAACCATAGGAAATTATAATCTTAAAAGCGGACGTTTGAGAAAAACCTGGGATGAAATTATCATCTCCGCAACATTGGGGAGAGAACCATAGGAAATTATAATCTCAAAAGCGGACGTTTGAGAAAAACCTGGGATGGAATTATCATCTCCGCAACATTGGGGAGAGAACCATAGGAAATTATAATCTCAAAAGCGGACGTTTGAGAAAAACCTCTTGATAACTTCTACTGAGTCTTCATCAGAAAAATCTGTTTGGGGTCAATTTAGCTGGGCTAGAGAAAGCCTTGGACTGGATAAGAAATCTTTGGAGTCGATTAACTGAACCGGTCTAGGTCTTGAAATATGATTGAGAACTTAACTGAATCTTTCCTGAAAGATAGAGGTCAGTCATATGCAATGCATGATATGGACCGAGCAATGATGTTCTCAACATAAATGAGATTTGTAAGATATGATGCGTCTATGCATGCTATGATGATGTATGTGATGTTTAGGAATGTATGTTTCCGTCTAGGAAAGTAAATCCTTGACGGGTGCCGGGAAGTCATATCCTGGGCTGATGTTGAAGTATTGATTTTGCTTCCGCTGGGGATGATAGTTGCAAGGATACCGGTAGGAGAAGATAACTCCGTTGGGGAATGAACTTGGCGAATGGATTACTCTGCGGGGAGAAAAGTACTCTAACGAGCTTGCTGGGAAGTAATACTCTGTGGGGAGAGAGATACTTTGCTGAGTCGTTGATAATAACTTGCTGGGGATACCCTTGTTATATTGGAAGTGTGAATAGACTTCGCTGGGGATAAGAAGACTTCGTCGAGGACGCTCTATCTGTGGCTTTTGGCTGAGGATAACCCAGTTATATCCTGTTAAGGAAATAACTCTTTAAATAAGGCCGGGAGACGCGTTCGTGTTCTGCGAGGGTAAGCTTCCAGAATCTACTGGGGATAAGCTTACCGCTTGGGGAGATGGATTCCAACTTTCCTGGGGAACTGGATTGGACTCTCTTGGGGAAGTTTTGAACTGTATCGGGAAGTGACTCCACTGAATGTCTGGTATACCGCTGGGGAACAATCTTCAGGCTAAGACTGCCGAGGATGCTTGTTAAGAATATGTATATGCTGCTGGGGAATGTTGAGATCTGCTGGAGGACACCCAACTTCCTTAAGTTTGATACTATAGCTTCGCTTGGGAAGAGTGCACTGACTTGCTGGCTCACTCTCTGGGGGATTAAGATATCTGGTTACGTTCTTCCGCTGAACCTACCTCGATACCC
The DNA here is from genome assembly GCA_948472305.1 of Vicia faba. NCBI lineage: Eukaryota > Viridiplantae > Streptophyta > Magnoliopsida > Fabales > Fabaceae > Vicia > Vicia faba. The sequence continues at coordinate 287,176 of CATIWC010001309.1, read as the reverse complement.
TGGAGGACCGAACAATTAGATTGCTTTAGACAACTCATATTGCCCCTGTTTCTGATGTAGGGAGAGGAGGACCTGTGAGGTGCTGATAGTCGTTGATTGACAAACCTTCTTCTGGTAGGCAAGTAATAAGATGATAGGACATAGTCGTACGCTTTGATCCCTAACTTTTTCCTGGACCGCCCTTTCGGGTTTTCAGTCCACCGGGATACCCATTTTTGCCCAAGCCGCCTTTTCAGGTTTTCGACTTGCCGGGTGTACAGGTTTTTCATTTTCATCCCTTATTTTTGCCCGAACCCTTTTGGTTCGTCGGGAAGCCCTTATTTTTGCCTAGGTATGTCGACCTAGCGGGTCTTTGATTTTGCGTAGTATTTTTCGGCTATGTCCATGTTTTCAGAATGTAGGGAGTTGCCCCTGTTTAGAAGTGTTTTGCCACGCCACCAGAAGGTATTTGATCAGGCAAGATTCGTTGTTGGAATGCCCCAAGTGACTCAGGCGGAGATTTGCCCCAGGCTAATTAGCCTTTGAGAGATTCTCCGAATCTTGATTGGACTTCCCCAGATGATGGACCATAGTCATGTCATGCCCCTTGATTGGAATTGCTTTTGTTCACTAGGTATTCATCATGCGAATTTCCCTGCTGTTCAAACAAAAAGTCATATGCAAACAAAGTTATGTCAAAAATGCAAAGCTTATGTCTGTCTTGAAGATTTTGAAAATGCATTTTTTTTCATAAAACAAGTGATTGTTTGTAAAACATGATGTTAACTCGTTATTTTACCATAAGCCTTAAGGAGTCAGGATACCTTTCGTAACAGTATGCTTTCGAACTAACCCATGCTTCAGCTAGGACTTTTAAGGGTTATAATGTGGTCTGGTTCATGGTTTAAGAAACAAAGGATAAAGGCTCAAATTTTATTTGTGCCCACCCGCTCTTCGTGATGTTCTCCAAACCTAAACTCAGTTGATCATACGTTGGACCTTGTTTGAGTCTTTGCTCTGATTTTCCGGTGATGATTCGGATTTATTTGGAATAGGCAGTCATTTCCTTTTTGTTGAGGGTTTATAAGACCTCTTTCTTTTTTATTTTTGTTATCCCTTTCTTTTTTGCCTGAACTGTTTCCTTTTTGGAATTACAGTCAGCGGGATGCCCCAGTTTTGTAAGTCTCCTTCATGGGTTTTGACTTAATGGGTTTTTAATTTGAGAAGTAATGACTGCCTTTCTTTATTGAATATTCGGAACCATCACTGTCTTCTTTGTTTTGTAAGGACCTCTTTGGTGCCATTCGTTATGCACTTGGATCAACTGAGAGACTACCCTGCCCCAGGTTATGATTAAGGGTTTTAAATTTCGACAAGAAAAACTCCTACTTCTTTGGCTCAGAGGGGTTGACGAGGGATTATCTTCCTTATTACTCCAGTGTTTAGGAATTGAAACAATGCCTGTACCTCATCAGCGGGGTCTGTTCAAAAGCATACTGTAGATTATGGTATCGTTTTCGTCATCCTCCCTCAAGAGGCTTAGCATTATTATTTAAGAGTTGATCATCAGAAAAAATATGAAAATAATTTGCATTTAGTGAATACGAATATATTGTTTCAGAACAGACATATGCGATGCATTAATGAAATAACAATGTTTAACATGAGTAAATGTTTGAACAAAAGAGAATTGCAACTTGAACATTCGAATGAACAAAAATTTCTCAATCCTAGCCATGTTTTGGCAAGGGAGCAGTGATCACGTGGGGAGTCTTGGGTACTTTAAACTGAATCTCTCCAGCGTCGATCATGTCTTGAATCTTGTTTTTGAGAGGCCAGCAGTTGTCCGTAGTATGCCCCGGGCTATCAGAATGATATGCGCACCTATCGTTGGGATGATAGTTAGGAGCAGAAGTATTTGGATTTCGGAGAGGAGCCTTTAAGGTGATTAACCCTGCCTTCAACATTTGTTGTAGTGCTTGATCCAGCGACATGTTGATCTTGGTGAACTGCCTTTTAGGCTTGTCTGGTTGACGCTGGTGAGGTTGATGTTGAATTTGTGACACTGGAGCCATTTGAGGAGCTCTCCCCTTATCTCCTTGTCTCAAAGGTGGTTGAACGATGACTGGCTCTTTACCCTTAGATGTTTGCCCCAGTTGGTTACCCCGAAGCAGTTGGTTGATGAGAACTCCGAGCTCTTCTTGTCTTTGAGCTAGACCTTGAATGGTAGTCACCTGCCCCAGCATCTGGGTTTTCAGTACATCCACTTCAATTTGCAGATGTTTCAGCCGTTCATCCTCAGCACTGTTCCTGACCAAAGTCCCCATGAGAAGTGCTCTTAACTCCTCCTGCCCCTTGGATAGATTCAGGAGGATTTCCCCGAACCGGGTCTCTTGAGCAAGAAAGTCCTGGTTGTCTTGTTGGGAAGCCATTGCTGAAATAAACAGCGAGAAAGGTAAGTGACCTGCAACAGGGGTACCTGTTATGCAATGATGTGTATGTATGCATATGCAATGTTTCCAAGGATCCCGCGGGGTAAACAAGAAAATTTGTTAGAACTCGGGTCCGGTAGTTTGATTGAAGGAACTGCATGTTGTTGAGAGTCCTTCTTCAAAGGGTCAAAGGCTCACCATATCCAGTGGGTCATAGCCCCTGACTTTAATCATCATGTCTGGTTTTGATTTCCAAACAACCTTGGTTAGGGGAACCTTCTCTAGGAGTCAAAGCTCACCATATCAAATGGGTCATAGCCCCTGACAACCTTGGCTAGAGGAAAATAAATCCCCTTTTGCCCCTTGCTGGACAGTTGATTCATCCTGACCTGCACCACAGACCCTTGAGATCCTTGAAATGGGTTAGGATGTATGCAATGGTATGATGTTATGCTATGCATGGGGTACTATGGGTAAACCCTGTTATGAGTCCTCATTAAGGACTATAAACAAAACCTGCAAGAAACTCAGTATACTCTGTTAGGAGTCCCAATTAAGGACTATAAACGAAACCTGCGGGAAACTCAAATAAAACCTGTCATGAGTCCCAATTAAGGACTATAAACAAAACCTGCAAGACTTAGTAACTCTGTTATGAGTCCCAATTAAGGACTATAAACGAAACCTGCGAGAAACTCAAGTAAAACCTGTCATGAGTCCCAATTAAGGACTATAAACAAAACCTGCAAATAGTTCATGTGTCAGATAAAGCATGCAAGTAGTCAAGTACGAAGGCACGCAAGTCACACAAGAGAAAACCCTTAGAGTTTAGGCCAGCATGAGGTCTAGGTGTTACCCTCTTTAAGTTGGTGGGCTCAACCTGTCCTATCAGAAGTAACCGGGTTCTAAGGGTCCCAATATCACGGGATTGCTTTCATTGTTCATCGTTTCGATTTAGCCACTGAACTGGCGACCGAAATATTCCAGGAAAGCAACCCTCAATTGAGTGTAGTATCGAGTATCAACCAACCTCGGACTGCACCAAAGTCAGTTATCTCACTACCCTAAAGAGGCCAAGATAGTTCAATTAAGGTTCCTAAGGTCTGTTGATGCTTCACGACACCACGCGGAGGCCCCGTACTCTCCTTGACTGAACTCAAGGGTTACCGGTACACACCAAAGTGCCACATCAACGTAGCAGACTGTTTCAACCATGTCGGTATACCCCGCACAGTTCCCTCACAGCCTTGTTGCTACTTTCTAAGAAGGTATCCCCCAGATCCGGGTTAGGATCTATAGAACTCCCAAGACAGTCCCACAATTTAAAGCAAACAAGGAAAGCAATTGAAAACACAGTTATGAACTAACCCTAAGGTACACCTCACTTTAAGTTAAGTCCCCAGCAGAGTCGCCAGTTCTGTGATCGGTGGATCTGGAACTGACTGTTTTAAAGATGGTTCGCGAAATGTCGCGGAAGCAAGAGTCGCCACCTTCTTTTATTTTCTCCAAATGGAAAGGACAAAAGCACAAAAAAATTCCTTATAGAGATTGCTCTCGGTTCGGGAGGTAGGTTATAGAAAGGGAAGGTGTTAGCACCCTTTCTATCCATGGTTATCCATGGGCTCTTAGATACTTGCTCATTGTGTTTTCAAAAATGGTTTGTTTGCTTTTCAACTGTGGGTTTTAAAAAGTTTCTTTGAAAATTTCAGTTCGACTCTTGTATCGGTCCTCAAGAGTGTTTGAAAAGTTGCTTTCGAAAGCTTTTTGAAAAGGTGTTGGTGTGAAAAGTATTTTTTTGATTTGTTTTGAAATTTAGAGCAAGTATCTAGAGTTGTCTACCTACCCTAAGGAATTTGTCTGTGTAAATGTCCTTTAAAGTAGTGCCATCCCACCATTGAGAGGTAGGTAGCACCACCGTTGGAGGTGTTCGGGTCAATTCGAGGTTCGGGACATGGTGATCACCAGAGCAATAGGAAGATACCTTAGAAGCTACCCTCATGCCAGGTTCCTGGATCATGAGGACTTACTAAAACATCCTCTACTCGACGATCACCTTTCGAGGCAAGGCAACAGTGAGGCGTACCCTAGGGGTGGTGTGTGATTTGTGTGTCATGTTCAAATATTTTTGTCTTTTGTCATGTTATTGGTGATCTATGCGCTTGTTTTTATTTTTTGTCCATACATTCTTTCATGCATTTGTTAACAGTTAAAATATTTGCGAGAAAAGTAAAGTTCTAAGCTATTACAAAAGGCGCGGGTCCACATCGCCAAAATTAAACCAGGACCCGATTTTGACAGAAAAAATAAAGAATTAATGAAAAGTAAAGTGCGAGCAAATTAATTACACGGCTTTGGGAGAGATACATAAATATTAAACGAAAAAGAAATAAACGCGCGGATTAAATAAGAATTAAAACGAGGGCGTTGGACCCTTTTTGCAAAATTAAATTTAATGATGAAATTAATTAATTAAAAAGAAAAGAAATTGTTTTTGGTATTTTTTGGTATTTTATGATTTTAATGGGAAAAAGAATTAATTAAAATAAATGCTAACCCTAATTCTAATTGTTTTTAATTTATTTAAAAAAATTAAATTTTAACCTAAAATTAACCCTAATTAATTTACATACAATTTAATTACAAAAATAAATATTTAATATTTTAATTATTATGAAAGAAAAATAAAAAGGAATAAACATTATCCTAAACCCTAATTCTATATTTTTTAGGTTTTTATTAAAAATGTTAAGATTAAAACCTAATTTAAAAACTAGTTAATTAATGAATTTATTTACAAAATACTAAAATAAAATATTTCATTTTTTCATCTTTTCTGATTTTTATGGTGTTTTATGTTTTTTATGAAAATAATAAATTAATTAAACAAAACAATAATTAAAAGAAAATAGAAATAATAAAAAAAGGAAATAAAAAGATTGCAAACCTAGGGGGTCTGCCCCTAATTTTGGAGGTGAAGCCCATCAATTTTGAGCCCAAATCAGCATGGCCTCGTTGACTATTGCACTCACATACCCAAGCATTGACCAGCGTGCATCATGTTCTTGAGATCCTGGCCTTTGATTGCATACCCTGGGACGCGTGGACGTTTGATTTTGAAGGCGTATGATGTATCTTCAGCATTGACACTGCATAGGAATTTTGATTGAAAAATAATATGGAAATAGTGAGGACCTGGGGCTCGAACCCAAGTCCTGAACGTTACCACTCAGGCGCTTCACCACTGCTCCACTTTGTTCATCTGTAAATTAATATAACAAATAAATATAATAAAACAAAACGCGTTAATGCTTGGTTTTCCGCGCGAAAATTTAAACGCCCCAATCATCGCTCTACACATCATCATCTTCCTCACGTCTTCGTTCTTCCTGAAAACATAACAAACAGAGGCAACGGTTTTGCAAATGTTCTTTTAGGCATGCTTTTGGAAAATAACGAATAGCCCAGTGACGCTCATAAATTGAGCGCGATGATGCCATTGTTTTCGTCCAAACCCCCTGAATCCATTCATGGCATCGTGGTGGTCTAATTTTGCTGTATTCAAAAACCCCCAATTTGAAGGTTGAAGAACCCTAAAAAACAACCATGGTAGATTCGCGTACGATGCCCAAAACTTCAATCAAGTTATGTGGTTAGCTTCAGAATAAAGTAATTAGTACAAATATACAAACAAAATGCTATATAAATGCCTAAATATGGAAACACGATTTTGAAAAAAAATGAAGAAAGCTTGACTTCTGTATACCAATTCTGGATGTTGGGAGGATTGATTTTGATTGGAAAACGTTCTATGATCCTCAAGGAAGCTAATGGAATCACTATTTGGTCTTGAATCGTCCTCTAACCTAGTTTTCAGATTTGGAATTTTTGCCAAAAAATTGAGTTTTGTCAATGGAGTTTCTGCGCAACTTTTTGGTTAATGGCATTAGGTCTTGCTTCTTTGTATAAGTATGAATGAATTAGGTCAAAAAACTTGATCAAAATTCTTTGCATTCATGGTTTTTGAGATTTGATTTTTCAAGATCTTTTTCCAATATTTTCCATGCTATTTTGTACCAATCATGACCAATTCCCTTCAAATCTTTCCATATTTGATTATGCACGAATTTTTGAACCTATTACATGTACAAAAAGATTTGATAAATTAGGTTTAGTATTTTCCATGTATTTAATTAATTTAAGTGAATTATTAATAATAAAAATCCAAATAAATAAATAAATAATGAAGAAAAACTTCCCTTTGGGCCAAGTGGTTGTGCACATGCCTTGGATGATGAATTGTGGAAGAAAAATGGGCCCATTAGCAATTTTAGATCATTTGAATCAATGTTGACTTTTTCAAAATATCCAAAAATTTCCCAACTTCCACAAGGCATAACTTACTCAATTTTTAAGCTTTTCTCATGTTCTTGGACATTTTGGAAAGGTCTTTGAGTCCTATAACCAATGTCTTTGGTCCCATGTCATTTTGATTTACCAATCTCAAGTTATGGCCTTTGACTTAAAGTCCCTTTTTGTTGACTTTTGAAAATGACCTTTAATGTTGAAATTGATAACTTTTTGTGAGAGAATTTCTTGGACTTGAAGTATGAAGATGAGTTGTAGGAAATGTCTTTCTATTCAAAATGAGCTTTGGATGGAATTTTTCTGATAATCCATGTGAAAGTTATGCCCTGGTCAATTTACAGTTGACTTTTTCAGCTGTCCAAATAAGGAAACTTTTGCATCTTGATGATTTTTGAGCCAAGCTTTGAGAATCATGATCTAGCATTGATCAAATGATGTTTGTGGCTTCAAAATGATATGTTGACCAAAAATTTGAACTTTTGACTGTCAAATGACCATTTTGCCCCTACAGTTGACTGTAGTGCAATTAGGGTTTTTGACTGTGCAATTTTGTGCTGAAAGTCTTGAAACTTTGTATGAGGATGCTTGACCATATTTGTAGGCATGTGGAACTTGATTGGACCCTTGGAAACTTCATTTTCTTGATCAGAATAAAAACCCTAATTTTAACTGTTCAGGAGGCTCTTGAACTGTGCAACCCTTGGGGAATTTTGAAGCATGACTTGGTAATTCCTTGAAGAATATGGGAGGGCAAATTTTGGGGTACAACAGTTGCCCCTGTTCAATCTTCTTAGACCTGAGGATGCAGATTGGCTGACGTGCCTTTCGTAATCCGAGGGTAGAAGATGATTGAACACTAGAGTGCCCAGAAATTTGCGCTCACATAGTAGCAGTGTGATGATGGGAATGGGCTTATATATGCCATTTAGAGATTGATGGATAGGATGATGGGCTTATAGATGCCATCTGGATGTTGATCTCCTAAGAGATTCTTTAGCGAGAACTTGCATACCTGCAAAAGAAAAATGAGTACCTGACATGTTGCAGGAGTTAGTCTTCAGATGCTTGGTATAGATGTGTCCTGACTGGTTACAGGAGCTGAGTCTGGATCTTCAAGCGGTGATGAATGAACCAGGGATGGTTACTACCTCAGTAGGAACGGTGAGAGAACCTTGGATGACTTTAACCTCAACAGCAATTGTCGAGAAAATCTTGGTGGGAATTACCATCTCCGCAGGATCGGGAAGAGAACCATAGGCAATTATAATCCAAAGCAAACATTGAGAAAAACCTAGAATGGAATTATCGTCTCCGCTGGATCGGGGAGAGGACCATAGGAAATTATAACCTCAAAAGCAAACATTGAGAAAAACCTGGAATGGAATTATCGTCTCCGCAGGATCGGGGAGAGAACCATAGGAAATTATAATCTCAAAAGCGGACGTTTGAGAAAAACCTGGAATGGAATTATCATCTCTGCAACATTGGGGAGAGAACCATAGGAAATTATAATCTCAACAGCGGACGTTTGAGAAAAACCTGGAATGGAATTATCATCTCCGCAACATTGGGGAGAGAACCATAGGAAATTATAATCTCAAAAGCGGACGTTTGAGAAAAACCTGGGAAGGAATTATCATCTCCGTAACATTGGGGAGAGAACCATAGGAAATTATAATCTCAAAAGCGGACATTTGAGAAAAACCTGGGATGGAATTATTGTCTCCGCAGCATTGGGGAGAGAACCATAGGAAATTATAATCTCAAAAGCGGACGTTTGAGAAAAACCTGGGATGGAATTATCATCTCCGCAGCATTGGGGAGAGAACCATAGGAAATTATAATCTCAAAAGCGGACGTTTGAGAAAAACCTGGGATGGAATTATCATCTCCGCAACATTGGGGAGAGAACCATAGGAAATTATAATCTCAAAAGCGGACGTTTGAGAAAAACCTGGGATGAAATTATCATCTCCGCAACATTGGGGAGAGAACCATAGGAAATTATAATCTCAAAAGCGGACGTTTGAGAAAAACCTGGGATGGAATTATCATCTCCGCAACATTGGGGAGAGAACCATAGGAAATTATAATCTCAAAAGCGTACGTTTGAGAAAAACCTCTTGATAACTTCTACTGAGTCTTCATCAGAAAAATCTGTTTGGGGTCAATTTAGCTGGGCTAGAGAAAGCCTTGGACTGGATAAGAAATATTTGGAGTCGATTAACTGAACCGGTCTAGGTCTTGAAATATGATTGAGAACTTAACTGAATCTTTCCTGAAAGATAGAGGTCAGTCATATGCAATGCATGATATGGACCGAGCAATGATGTTCTCAACATAAATGAGATTTGTAAGATATGATGTGTCTATGCATGCTATGATGATGTATGTGATGTTTAGGAATGTATGTTTCCGTCTAGGAAAGTAAATCCTTGACGGGTGCCGGGAAGTCATATCCTGGGCTGATGTTGAAGTATTGATTTTGCTTCCGCTGGGGATGATAGTTGCAAGGATACCGGTAGGAGAAGATAACTCCGTTGGGGAATGAACTTGGCGAATGGATTACTCTGCGGGGAGAAAAGTACTCTAACGAGCTTGCTGGGAAGCAATACTCTGTGGGGAGAGAGATACTTTGCTGAGTCGTTGATAATAACTTGCTGGGGATACCCTTGTTATATTGGAAGTGTGAATAGACTTCGCTGGGGATAAGAAGACTTCGTCGAGGATGCTCTATCCGTGGCTTTTGGCTGAGGATAACCCAGTTATATCCTGTTAAGGAAATAACTCTTTAAATAAGGCCGGGAGACGCGTTCGTGTTCTGCGAGGGTAAGCTTCCAGAATCTACTGGGGATAAGCTTACCGCTTGGGGAGATGGATTCCAACTTTCCTGGGGAACTGGATTGGACTCTCTTGGGGAAGTTTTGAACTGTATCGGGAAGTGACTCCACTGAATGTCTGGTATACCGCTGGGGAACAATCTTCAGGCTAAGACTGCCGAGGATGCTTGTTAAGAATATGTATATGCTGCTGGGGAATGTTGAGATCTGCTGGAGGACACCCAACTTCCTTAAGTTTGATACTATAGCTTCGCTTGGGAAGAGTGCACTGACTTGCTGGCTCACTCTCTGGGGGATTAAGATATCTGGTTACGTTCTTCCGCTGAACCTACCTCGATACCCTGGAGGACCGAACAATTAGATTGCTTTAGACAACTCATATTGCCCCTGTTTCTGATGTAGGGAGAGGAGGACCTGTGAGGTGCTGATAGTCGTTGATTGACAAACCTTCTTCTGGTAGGCAAGTAATAAGATGATAGGACATAGTCGTACGCTTTGATCCCTAACTTTTTCCTGGACCGCCCTTTCGGGTTTTCAGTCCACCGGGATACCCATTTTTGCCCAAGCCGCCTTTTCAGGTTTTCGACTTGCCGGGTGTACAGGTTTTTCATTTTCATCCCTTATTTTTGCCCGAACCCTTTTGGTTCGTCGGGAAGCCCTTATTTTTGCCTAGGTATGTCGACCTAGCGGGTCTTTGATTTTGCGTAGTATTTTTCGGCTATGTCCATGTTTTCAGAATGTAGGGAGTTGCCCCTGTTTAGAAGTGTTTTGCCACGCCACCAGAAGGTATTTGATCAGGCAAGATTCGTTGTTGGAATGCCCCAAGTGACTCAGGCGGAGATTTGCCCCAGGCTAATTAGCCTTTGAGAGATTCTCCGAATCTTGATTGGACTTCCCCAGATGATGGACCATAGTCATGTCATGCCCCTTGATTGGAATTGCTTTTGTTCACTAGGTATTCATCATGCGAATTTCCCTGCTGTTCAAACAAAAAGTCATATGCAAACAAAGTTATGTCAAAAATGCAAAGCTTATGTCTGTCTTGAAGATTTTGAAAATGCATTTTTTTTCATAAAACAAGTGATTGTTTGTAAAACATGATGTTAACTCGTTATTTTACCATAAGCCTTAAGGAGTCAGGATACCTTTCGTAACAGTATGCTTTCGAACTAACCCATGCTTCAGCTAGGACTTTTAAGGGTTATAATGTGGTCTGGTTCATGGTTTAAGAAACAAAGGATAAAGGCTCAAATTTTATTTGTGCCCACCCGCTCTTCGTGATGTTCTCCAAACCTAAACTCAGTTGATCATACGTTGGACCTTGTTTGAGTCTTTGCTCTGATTTTCCGGTGATGATTCGGATTTATTTGGAATAGGCAGTCATTTCCTTTTTGTTGAGGGTTTATAAGACCTCTTTCTTTTTTATTTTTGTTATCCCTTTCTTTTTTGCCTGAACTGTTTCCTTTTTGGAATTACAGTCAGCGGGATGCCCCAGTTTTGTAAGTCTCCTTCATGGGTTTTGACTTAATGGGTTTTTAATTTGAGAAGTAATGACTGCCTTTCTTTATTGAATATTCGGAACCATCACTGTCTTCTTTGTTTTGTAAGGACCTCTTTGGTGCCATTCGTTATGCACTTGGATCAACTGAGAGACTACCCTGCCCCAGGTTATGATTAAGGGTTTTAAATTTCGACAAGAAAAACTCCTACTTCTTTGGCTCAGAGGGGTTGACGAGGGATTATCTTCCTTATTACTCCAGTGTTTAGGAATTGAAACAATGCCTGTACCTCATCAGCGGGGTCTGTTCAAAAGCATACTGTAGATTATGGTATCGTTTTCGTCATCCTCCCTCAAGAGGCTTAGCATTATTATTTAAGAGTTGATCATCAGAAAAAATATGAAAATAATTTGCATTTAGTGAATACGAATATATTGTTTCAGAACAGACATATGCGATGCATTAATGAAATAACAATGTTTAACATGAGTAAGTGTTTGAACAAAAGAGAATTGCAACTTGAACATTCGAATGAACAAAAATTTCTCAATCCTAGCCATGTTTTGGCAAGGGAGCAGTGATCACGTGGGGAGTCTTGGGTACTTTAAACTGAATCTCTCCAGCGTCGATCATGTCTTGAATCTTGTTTTTGAGAGGCCAGCAGTTGTCCGTAGTATGCCCCGGGCTATCAGAATGATATGCGCACCTATCGTTGGGATGATAGTTAGGAGCAGAAGTATTTGGATTTCGGAGAGGAGCCTTTAAGGTGATTAACCCTGCCTTCAACATTTGTTGTAGTGCTTGATCCAGCGACATGTTGATCTTGGTGAACTGCCTTTTAGGCTTGTCTGGTTGACGCTGGTGAGGTTGATGTTGAATTTGTGACACTGGAGCCATTTGAGGAGCTCTCCCCTTATCTCCTTGTCTCAAAGGTGGTTGAACGATGACTGGCTCTTTACCCTTAGATGTTTGCCCCAGTTGGTTACCCCGAAGCAGTTGGTTGATGAGAACTCCGAGCTCTTCTTGTCTTTGAGCTAGACCTTGAATGGTAGTCACCTGCCCCAGCATCTGGGTTTTCAGTACATCCACTTCAATTTGCAGATGTTTCAGCCGTTCATCCTCAGCACTGTTCCTGACCAAAGTCCCCATGAGAAGTGCTCTTAACTCCTCCTGCCCCTTGGATAGATTCAGGAGGATTTCCCCGAACCGGGTCTCTTGAGCAAGAAAGTCCTGGTTGTCTTGTTGGGAAGCCATTGCTGAAATAAACAGCGAGAAAGGTAAGTGACCTGCAACAGGGGTACCTGTTATGCAATGATGTGTATGTATGCATATGCAATGTTTCCAAGGATCCCGCGGGGTAAACAAGAAAATTTGTTAGAACTCGGGTCCGGTAGTTTGATTGAAGGAACTGCATGTTGTTGAGAGTCCTTCTTCAAAGGGTCAAAGGCTCACCATATCCAGTGGGTCATAGCCCCTGACTTTAATCATCATGTCTGGTTTTGATTTCCAAACAACCTTGGTTAGGGGAACCTTCTCTAGGAGTCAAAGCTCACCATATCAAATGGGTCATAGCCCCTGACAACCTTGGCTAGAGGAAAATAAATCCCCTTTTGCCCCTTGCTGGACAGTTGATTCATCCTGACCTGCACCACAGACCCTTGAGATCCTTGAAATGGGTTAGGATGTATGCAATGGTATGATGTTATGCTATGCATGGGGTACTATGGGTAAACCCTGTTATGAGTCCTCATTAAGGACTATAAACAAAACCTGCAAGAAACTCAGTATACTCTGTTAGGAGTCCCAATTAAGGACTATAAACGAAACCTGCGGGAAACTCAAATAAAACCTGTCATGAGTCCCAATTAAGGACTATAAACAAAACCTGCAAGACTTAGTAACTCTGTTATGAGTCCCAATTAAGGACTATAAACGAAACCTGCGAGAAACTCAAGTAAAACCTGTCATGAGTCCCAATTAAGGACTATAAACAAAACCTGCAAATAGTTCATGTGTCAGATAAAGCATGCAAGTAGTCAAGTACGAAGGCACGCAAGTCACACAAGAGAAAACCCTTAGAGTTTAGGCCAGCATGAGGTCTAGGTGTTACCCTCTTTAAGTTGGTGGGCTCAACCTGTCCTATCAGAAGTAACCGGGTTCTAAGGGTCCCAATATCACGGGATTGCTTTCATTGTTCATCGTTTCGATTTAGCCACTGAACTGGCGACCGAAATATTCCAGGAAAGCAACCCTCAATTGAGTGTAGTATCGAGTATCAACCAACCTCGGACTGCACCAAAGTCAGTTATCTCACTACCCTAAAGAGGCCAAGATAGTTCAATTAAGGTTCCTAAGGTCTGTTGATGCTTCACGACACCATGCGGAGGCCCCGTACTCTCCTTGACTGAACTCAAGGGTTACCGGTACACACCAAAGTGCCACATCAACGTAGCAGACTGTTTCAACCATGTCGGTATACCCCGCACAGTTCCCTCACAGCCTTGTTGCTACTTTCTAAGAAGGTATCCCCCAGATCCGGGTTAGGATCTATAGAACTCCCAAGACAGTCCCACAATTTAAAGCAAACAAGGAAAGCAATTGAAAACACAGTTATGAACTAACCCTAAGGTACACCTCACTTTAAGTTAAGTCCCCAGCAGAGTCGCCAGTTCTGTGATCGGTGGATCTGGAACTGACTGTTTTAAAGCTGGTTCGCGAAATGTAGCGGAAGCAAGAGTCGCCACCGTCTTTTATTTTCTCCAAATGGAAAGGACAAAAGCACAAAAAAATTCCTTATAGAGATTGCTCTCGGTTCGGGAGGTAGGTTATAGAAAGGGAAGGTGTTAGCACCCTTTCTATCCATGGTTATCCATGGGCTCTTAGATACTTGCTCATTGTGTTTTCAAAAATGGTTTGTTTGCTTTTCAACTGTGGGTTTTAAAAAGTTTCTTTGAAAATTTCAGTTTGACTCTTGTATCGGTCCTCAAGAGTGTTTGAAAAGTTGCTTTCGAAAGCTTTTTGAAAAGGTGTTGGTGTGAAAAGTATTTTTTTGATTTGTTTTGAAATTTAGAGCAAGTATCTAGAGTTGTCTACCTACCCTAAGGAATTTGTCTGTGTAAATGTCCTTTAAAGTAGTGCCATCCCACCATTGAGAGGTAGGTAGCACCACCGTTGGAGGTGTTCGGGTCAATTCGAGGTTCGGGACATGGTGATCACCAGAGCAATAGGAAGATACCTTAGAAGCTACCCTCATGCCAGGTTCCTGGATCATGAGGACTTACTAAAACATCCTCTACTCGACGATCACCTTTCGAGGCAAGACAACAGTGAGGCGTACCCTAGGGGTGGTGTGTGATTTGTGTGTCATGTTCAAATATTTTTGTCTTTTGTCATGTTATTGGTGATCTATGCGCTTGTTTTTATTTTTTGTCCATACATTCTTTCATGCATTTGTTAACAGTTAAAATATTTGCGAGAAAAGTAAAGTTCTAAGCTATTACAAAATGCGCGGGTCCACATCGCCAAAATTAAACCAGGACCCGATTTTGACAGAAAAAATAAAGAATTAATGAAAAGTAAAGTGTGAGCAAATTAATTACACGGCTTTGGGAGAGATACATAAATATTAAACGAAAAAGAAATAAACGCGCGGATTAAATAAGAATTAAAACGAGGGCGTTGGACCCTTTTTGCAAAATTAAATTTAATGATGAAATTAATTAATTAAAAAGAAAAGAAATTGTTTTTGGTATTTTTTGGTATTTTATGATTTTAATGGGAAAAAGAATTAATTAAAATAAATGCTAACCCTAATTCTAATTGTTTTTAATTTATTAAAAAAAATTAAATTTTAACCTAAAATTAACCCTAATTAATTTACATACAATTTAATTACAAAAATAAATATTTAATATTTTAATTATTATGAAAGAAAAATAAAAAGGAATAAACATTATCCTAAACCCTAATTCTATATTTTTTAGGTTTTTATTAAAAAAGTTAAGATTAAAACCTAATTTAAAAACTAGTTAATTAATGAATTTATTTACAAAATACTAAAATAAAATATTTCATTTTTTCATCTTTTCTGATTTTTATGGTGTTTTATGTTTTTTATGAAAATAATAAATTAATTAAACAAAACAATAATTAAAAGAAAATAGAAATAATAAAAAAAGGAAATAAAAAGATTGCAAACCTAGGGGGTCTGCCCCTAATTTTGGAGGTGAAGCCCATCAATTTTGAGCCCAAATCAGCATGGCCTCGTTGACTATTGCACTCACGTACCCAAGCATTGACCAGCGTGCATCATGTTCTTGAGATCCTGGCCTTTGATTACATACCCTGGGACGCGTGGACGTTTGATTTTGAAGGCGTATGATGTATCTTCAGCATTGACACTGCATAGGAATTTTGATTGAAAAATAATATGGAAATAGTGAGGACCTGGGGCTCGAACCCAGGTCCTGAACGTTACCACTCAGGCGCTTCACCACTGCTCCACTTTGTTCATCTGTAAATTAATATAACAAATAAATATAATAAAACAAAACGCGTTAATGCTTGGTTTTCCGCGCGAAAATTTAAACGCCCCAATCATCGCTCTACACATCATCATCTTCCTCACGTCTTTGTTCTTCCTGAAAATATAACAAACAGAGGCAACGGTTTTGCAAACGTTCTTTTAGGCATGCTTTTGGAAAATAACGAATAGCCTAGTGACGCTCATAAATTGAGCGCGATGATGCCATTGTTTTCGTCCAAACCCCCTGAATTCATTCATGGCATCGTGGTGGTCTAATTTTGCTGTATTCAAAAACCCCCAATTTGAAGGTTGAAGAACCCTAAAAAACAACCATGGTAGATTCGCGTACGATGCCCAAAACTTCAATCAAGTTATGTGGTTAGCTTCAGAATAAAGTAATTAGTACAAATATACAAACAAAATGCTATATAAATGCCTAAATATGGAAACACGATTTTGAAAAAAAATGAAGAAAGCTTGACTTCTGTATACCAATTCTGGATGTTGGGAGGATTGATTTTGATTGGAAAACGTTCTATGATCCTCAAGGAAGCTAATGGAATCACTATTTGGTCTTGAATCGTCCTCTAACCTAGTTTTCAGATTTGGAATTTTTGCCAAAAAATTGAGTTTTGTCAATGGAGTTTCTGCGCAACTTTTTGGTTAATGGCATTAGGTCTTGCTTCTTTGTATAAGTATGAATGAATTAGGTCAAAAAACTTGATCAAAATCCTTTGCATTCATGGTTTTTGAGATTTGATTTTTCAAGATCTTTTTCCAATATTTTCCATGCTATTTTGTACCAATCATGACCAATTCCCTTCAAATATTTCCATATTTGATTATGCACGAATTTTTGAACCTATTACATGTACTAAAAGATTTGATAAATTAGGTTTAGTATTTTCCATGTATTTAATTAATTTAAGTGAATTATTAATAATAAAAATCCAAATAAATAAATAAATAATGAAGGAAAACTTCCCTTTGGGCCAAGTGGTTGTGCACATGCCTTGGATGATGAATTGTGGAAGAAAAATGGGCCCATTAGCAATTTTAGATCATTTGAATCAATGTTGACTTTTTCAAAATATCCAAAAATTTCCCAACTTCCACAAGGCATAACTTACTCAATGTTTAAGCTTTTCTCATGTTCTTGGACATTTTGGAAAGGTCTTTGAGTCCTATAACCAATGTCTTTGGTCCCATGTCATTTTGATTTACCAATCTCAAGTTATGGCCTTTGACTTAAAGTCCCTTTTTGTTGACTTTTGAAAATGACCTATAATGTTGAAATTGATAACTTTTTGTGAGAGAATTTCTTGGACTTGAAGTATGAAGATGACTTGTAGGAAATGTCTTTCTCTTCAAAATGAGCTTTGGATGGAATTTTTCTGATAATCCATGTGAAAGTTATGCCCTGGTCAATTTACAGTTGACTTTTTCAACTGTCCAAATAAGGAAACTTTTGCATCTTGATGATTTTTGAGCCAAGCTTTGAGAATCATGATCAAGCATTGATCAAATGATGTTTGTGGCTTCAAAATGAGATGTTGACCAAAAATTTGAACTTTTGACTGTCAAATGACCATTTTGCCCCTGCAGTTGACTGTAGTGCAATTAGGGTTTTTGACTGTGCAATTTTGTGCTGAAAGTCTTGAAACTTTGTATGAGGATGCTTGACCATATTTGTAGGCATGTGGAACTTGATTGGACCCTTGGAAACTTCATTTTCTTGATCAGAATAAAAACCCTAATTTTGACTGTTCAGGAGGCTCTTGAACTGTGCAACCCTTGGGGAATTTTGAAGCATGACTTGGTAATTCCTTGAAGAATATGGGAGGGCAAATTTTGGGGTACAACACATACCATAGCATTTCCTTAACCATTTCAAGGATCTCAAGGGTTTGTGATGCAGGTTAGGGTAAATCAAACGTCTAGCAAGGGGCCAAAGGGGATTTATTTTCCTCTAGCCAATGTCATCTAGAGATCAAAACACGATGACTTGACTCAGTGGCTATGACCCACTCGATATGGTGAGCTTGACTCTTGAAGGAGGACTTTTGACGACACGAAGTTTCTTCAATCAAAACTGCAAAATTCAAATTCTAACAAGTTTCTTGTTTATCCCGCGAGATCCTTGAAAACATTGCATACATATATCATACATATCATTGCATAACAGGTCTTCCAGTACAGGTCTCTCATCTTTTCCTTTGTTTATTTCATCAATCATGTCTTCTGAAACACCTACTGATCAAGCTATTAAGGCTCTTCAAGCTCAGAATGCTCAATTCCAGGAATTGTTCCTGAACTTAGCCAAGGGGCAGCAAGATTTGAAGTCTCTCATCTTGAAGGAGAAGAATAAAAAGAAGAAGAAGGTGGTCCTCCTGAGTATGGGTCACAGGTTCGGGAGTAGGTCGCGACAAGAGACTGATTTGTCCCATTCATCTGGAGGGAATCAAGAGGAAAGAAAGGGTCCTAGACCTGTGGTTTCTGACAATGACACTGATTTTGATGAAGACCAGTATCCTCCTGCTGAGGATAGATATAAGCAACTTGAAGACCGGCTCAGTGCAATGGAAATTCAGAAAATACCTGGGTTGGACTTTGGAGATCTGGGATTGGCATCTGGGGTGGTGATCCCTCACAAGTTTAAAGCTCATGTCTTTGCTCAGTATGACGGGGTATCCTGCTCAAAGCTACACCTCCACTCATACGTCAGAAAGATTTAACCCTATACTGCTGATAGAAATCTATGGGTTCATTCCTTTCAAGATAGTCTGTCAGGGACTCAACTTGAATGGTTCTGTTAACTGGAAGGAGCTAACATCCGCAACTGGGAGGACCTTGTTACTGCTTTTTACAAGCAATACCAGTATAATGCCGACCTTGCTCCCACGCGTACTCAACTTCAGGGTATGTCTATGGGTACAAGCGAAGGCTTTAAGGACTACGCTCAGAAGTGGAGAGATCTTGCTGGAAGATTCCAACCCCCTCTGTCTGATAGGGAGTTGGTGGATATGTTTCTTGGGACTTTGTCTGGTCCCTATTTCAATCATTTGATCGGTAGCTCGTCAGTGGGTTTCACCGAACTGATTCTGACTGGAGAAAGAGTAGAAGCTGGGATCCTGAGTGGTAAGATCTAGAAAGATACCTCTTCGAGTACAGAGAAGAAGTCATTTGGTGGCAAGAGGGAAGCCAATTCTGTGCACGGCCAGAAGAGGCATGGCAAGGCAGACTACCACCAATCTGTGGGGGCAGTGTTGATCTCTAATTCGGCATACACACAACGACCACAACAACGAAATAATCAGTCAAGGGGGGAAAGACTTCAAAGGGAGTTCACCCAAATCAACATGCCATTGTCACAAGCATTGCAACACATGTTGGAGATGAATCTGATTATGGTGATAAACCCTCATCCGAACCCTAAGACTTCTTCTCCTAACTACAACCCAGATGCAAGGTGTGCTTATCATTCTGGTAGCCCGGGGCACGATACTAACGATTATTGGGCGTTGAAATACAAGATTCAGAATATGATTGACGCCAAGGAGATCGAATTCGACCCTCCTGAGACTCCCAATGTGATCACTTCTCCCTTGCCAAAACATGGCTAGGATTGAAAGCATTTTTGTTCATTTAAATTCTGAAGTTGTATTTTTCTTTGCCTATTCGAACAATTATTGTCATGTCAAACTTTTTTATTTCATTAATGCATTACACGTGTCTGTTTTGAATTAATTGTTTTCACTATGCTTAAATTGCTTCATATTTCCTTTTTGTGATGTTTAACTCTCGACTAAAAAACTGTAAGCCTTTAGAGGGAGGATGACGAAAATGATACCACAATCTCTACAATATGCTTTTGAACAGACCCCGCTGACGATGTATAGGCGTTGTTTCAAATCCTAAACAGTGGAGTTATAAGGAAGATAATCCCTAGTCAACCCCTTTGAGCCAAAGAAGTTGGAGTTTTTCTTTTCACAAATTAAAACCCTTAATTATAACCTGGGGCAGGATAGTTTTCTCAGTTAATCCAGGTGCACAATGAATGGTATCAAAGAAGTCCTTCCAAAAAAAAAGACGGTGATGGTTCCCCATAAGCGTCAAGACAGGCAGTCACTATCTCTCGAAATAAAAGCCCAATAAGTCAAAACCTATGAAGGAGACTTAAGAAAAAAAACTGGGGCATCCCGCTGACTGTAATCACAAGAAAGAAACAGTTCAGGAAAAAAGACATGGATAACGAAATCAAAAAGAAAGAGGCCCTACAAACTCTTAACAAAATGGCTGCCTGTTCAAAAGAATCTGTCAGTATCCGAACCATCACTGGAATATCAGAGCAAAGACTCAAAACGGGGTCTAAATGCACAATTAGCTGAGTTTAGGATTGAAGAACATCACGAAGAACGGGTGGGTACAAATAAAATTTGAGCCTTTATGCTTTGTTTCTTGAACTGTGAACCAGACCATATTATAACCCTTAAAAGTCCTAGCTGAGGCATGGGTTAGTTTGAAAGCATATCGTTACAAAAGGTATCCTGACTCCTGTAGGGCCTGCTGTAAATCCTGAGTTGACATCACATTTTACAAAAATTCGCTTGTTTTATTGAAAACTGCATTTTCAAAGAACTTCAAAACAGACATAAGCTTTGCATTCTTAAAATAACATTGTTTGCATATGACTATTTGCTCAACAGCAGAGAAATTCGCACGACGAATATCTAGTGAACAAAAACCTTTTCAATAAAAAGGGTCACCTCAAGTGGAAAAAAGAACTTCCAACCAAGGGGCAGACATGATCATTGTCCATCATCTGGGGCAGTTAAGTTAAGATTCAAGGAATCTCTCAAAGATGCCAAATAGCCAGGGGCAAATCTCCATATGAATTGCTTAGGGCATTGGACATGAATTCCAGCAACGAATCTTTCAAGATCGGACAAATATCTTCTGGTATCGTGGCAACACAACACTACTGACAGTGACAACTCCCTACACCTTAAGAGCGTGGACATAGTCAGAAAATACTGCGCGTGAACAAAGACCGGTAGGTTGACAGGCCTAGGCAAAAATAAGGGCATCCCGACAAACCAAAAGGGTTCGGGCAAAAATTAGGGATAAAAACAAAAAAGATTTGTACACCCGGCAAGTCGAAAACCTGAAAAGGCGGCTTGGGCAAAAAAGGGTATCCCGATGGACTAAAAATCTGAAAAGACAGTCTAAGCAAAAGTTAGAGATCAAAGCGTACGGTTATGTCCCGTCATCTTGTCATTTGTCTACCAGAAGAAGACTTATCATTCCGATCGACAATTACCAAGCACCTCATAGGTTGGGATAATACTCGATCCACAGGGCCTCCGCAGGCACTGTCTTCCGCAAATACCGGGGCAGAAAAGTCCCGATGCAAAGCCATCATCATATCTTCGGCATACGTCCCAGTAACATTCACTCCCCGTAGAGTGAGAAAAGGACAGTGATGTTAATTCTCCCCAGCTGAGGCTCGCAACCACGAATGAGTCGGTAAGATTCTCCCCAAGCAAAGTTTATCTATCACCAGCACTGGAAGATTATCCCCAGTGGAGTCTGGAAGATTATCCCCAATAGAGTCTAAAAGATTATCCTTAGTGAAGTCGCCATTGGAAAATCATCCCCAACGGAGTTCATTCCTTTCATAGACAGAAATTCAATCCCCAACAGGGTTCACTATCCCCAGCAATGGTGATTCATCCCCAGCTGAGTTTTTATTTCTCTAAATCAGCAGATCTTCTAGCAGAGTATGTACTCCTCACAGAGTCATTTCCTCGACAGTCTATTCCCCAGCGGAGTTATTCTCTCCTGCAGGATTATTCTCCCAATCATCTTGGGTCATTATCTCCAGCGAGCGAAACTCTTTATTCTCCAACAACAGTCAGGGATTTATTTTCCCGAACTCGGACGTACCACAAATAGCATTTCATGTTCATATATCATGATGTGCACATACATATTGCATACAGCATAATTTCATTTATTTTGAGAACATCATCATATAATTCATGTCATGCATCATATACGATTAATCATGTACCTTTTTAGGAAAGATGGTTATCATCAACAAACTTCCGGCAAGTTCAAGATTAACTCCGGAAACTAAACAGACTTTACACGGGTTCGTCACGAAGCAATCTTACACGGGTTTCTCCTAAATGAAGTTTCACACAAACTTATCTCAAAGTAACCTTACCCAAGATCCTCCAGAAGTTTTACACGAGCTTAACTTATCACAAGATGCAGTTTTACCTAAACTCCTCATGAAACAGCCTTACCTAGGTTTCTTCCCGATTCAGATGCAGTTTTACCTAAATTCCACATGAAGCAGCCTTACCTAAGTTCCTTCCCTTTCCCGATGCAGTTTCACCTAGACTCATCCTGGAGCAACCTTACCTAGGTTCCTTCCCTTTCCCGATGTAGTTTCACCTAGACTCATCATGGAGCAACCTTACCTAGGTTCCTTCTCTTTCCCGATGAAGTTCCACCTAGACTCATCCTAGAGCAACCTTACCTAGTTTCCTTCTCTTTCCCGATGTAGTTTCACCTAGACTCATCCTGGAGCAACCTTACCTAGGTTCCTTCTCTTTCCCGATGTAGTTTCACCTAGACTCATCCTGCAGCAACCTTACCTAGGTTCCTTCTCTTTCCCGATGTAGTTTTACCTAGACTCATCCTGGAGAAACCTTACCTAGGTTCCTTCTCTTTTCCGATGTAGTTTCACCTAGACTCATCCTGGAGCAACCTTACCTAGGTTCCTTCTCTTTCCCGATGTAGTTTCATCTAGACTCATCCTGGAGCAACCTTACCTAGGTTCCTTCTCTTTCCCGATGTAGTTTCACTTAGACTCATTTTGGAGCAACCTTACCTAGGTTCCTTCTCTTTCTCAATGAAGTTTCACCTAGACTCATCCTGGAGCAACCTTACCTAGGTTCCTTCTCTTTCCCGATGAAGTTTCACCTAGACTCATCATGGAGCAACCTTACCTAGGTTCCTTCTCTTTCCCGATGAGTTTAACCTAGACTCATCCTGGAGCAACCTTACCTAGGTTCCTTCCCTTTCCCGATGTAGTTTCACCTAAACTCATCCTGGAGCAACCTTACCCAGGTTCCTGCTCGGTTCAGATGCAGTTTTATCCAAACTCCTCACGAAGCAACCTTACCCAGGTTCCTTCTCATAAGCCCTACTATCCAGGCTTATTTTCTCTTATCTCCAGACAGCAGTCCACAACACTGTAAGGCCCAGACCTATCAAACACGATCAGTTTCATCTTTCCCTAGTAGGTCGCGATGCATCCTGTACACGGCTAGATACACAGTTCACTTCTGCTTCCTCAAGACAGAGATGTTTCCTCCGTAGAATACGGACGACCGAAGTTCCTAAAATTCGACAGAGACGACTCACCAGCAGAATAACGGGCGACGAAGATCCTAAAATTCTATTTCTCTCAACAAAGATCAGCCTTCCCTAGCGGAATCTTCCTTAACGACAGGTATACAAGATCTCTCTAAGGAATCCCTTATGCAATTGACACTCCTTCGGATGGCATCTCTAAGCCCATCTCCCATCATCAGTTTCCAAATGGCATCTGTATGCCCATTCCCGACATCACAAGACAATTACCACTTCACGCGAGTGCAAATTTCTGGGCACTCTAGTGTTCAATCATCTTCCACCTTCAGATCACGAAAGGCAGACAAGCCAATCTAAATCTTCAGGTTTAAGAAGATTGAACAGGGGCAGTTGTTGTACCCCAAAATTTGCCCTCTTTTCATACACGCGTATTATTGGTTTTATGGTTATGGAATAAAGGTATATTTATCAAGCTTCTTTAGGTTACAAGTGACGTTTATTTCGTCAATGGATATTCTCAGAGTATTTTCCGTCCTGAAGATCGGTTCACCGTTTTGCAACGATTCAGGGTTCAAAGATTCACAAGTCCAACCCGACGCGTCATATTCAGGTGTTCTTTCGCCAAGATATCTCTGATAACGTATTCTCAAATTCAGGTTCAGCTCAAGGGTCAATTCTTTAAAGAAGGTATCCGAATGTGTGAGTTTTCTCGAAGAAATATGGTGAAAAAGTGTGCTGAAAGTGCAGTTTTTACGCGCTAAAATATTCATAACTTGAAGATCGTGGCTCGTTTTGAACCCGTTCCAGTAGCCAAAATTCTGTATTGACGTCATCTACGTTTTCATCTCTTATGGATGGAAGCCAATTTCGATCAGAAGGCCTTCAAAAATGCGGATTTATCAAGTATTTTCGTACAGAAAATTTGTGACATAAATTTATTTGCGTCATGTTCAGAAAATCATAACTTGGTCGATTTTCATCGTATCGAGCTGGTTCCGGCGCCAAAATTTCACAAATTGAGTTGTCTACGTTTTCACAGGAGGTATCAAGTTCGAACATGTTGTACCCAAAAATTTTCCCTCCCATATTTCTCAAAACATTGCAAGAAAAATCTCCAAGTTGCTCAAGTTTGCTCAAGAGTTGGACAGTCAAGCTATCTCCTAAGGTAGTCAACCTTAAATTACGGTTTTGTGTTGCATCAAGGTCCTTGCATCCAAATGACCTCAAGTTCTCCCCAATCTCCTAATATGTTCTCAAGGTCATCCATGTCAAGTTTCAAGCCTTGCAGAGGAAGTTTGCTCAATTAATTGCTCAAATGGTCCAAACATCGATTGTGCTAGGGCAAAAGTCAATTGTGACCCAAATACAGTCAAACTTCAAGATTTTTTGTAAACATTCTCATTTTTAATGATATTTCATCATTTGATCAAGGTTTGATCATGATTCATCAAGGATTGCTCAAGATTCATCAAGACTCAAAAGTTGCTAAATTAGGGTTTTGTAGGAAAAGTCAAACCAACTTTGACCAAGCATAACTTTCTCATACTTTATGATAAATGACCCATCCAAAGCTCATTTTGAATAGGATGCAATTTTCTACAATCCATCTTCATACCCCAAGATCATAAAATGCACTCACAAGAAGTTATAAATTTGGACATTATAGGTCATTTTTGAAAGTCAACAAAAACACCTTTTTTTCCAAAGCTTATAACTTGAGCATGGAATATCAAAATGAGATTATACCGAAAGGGTTGGTTAGAGGACATCTCAAGATTTATAAAAAGTCCAAGAACACTTCCAAAAGTTCAAAATTGAAGAAGTTATGCATTGTTGAAGTTGGGTATTTTTGCAAAATTGCCAAAAGTCAACTATCCCCAAAACTTCAAATTTTGTCAAATAGGCCCATTCTTTTCCACTTGATTTGATCTTTTCACACTACACACGTGTCCTAGCTTCATCCTTGAGCCCATTTATCAATTTTATTATTTTATTTGATTTTTTAATGAATTATTTCATTTTTAATCAAATTAAATCCAATAAAATCCAAACATTGATTATTTGATCTCTTTTTGGCTATTTCAGGACTGAATCATCATCATCAAGTGTATCAAATTCGTATCAAGCACTCCATGTGCAAAAAGATTGGATTTTTGGCAAATTAGGCAAGTTATCAATGGTGAATCAAATCCAATCTCAAGGCATCAATGTGCAAGGATTCAGTCCACAAAAGTTGACCTAATACACTCCATCATACATATACAAGGCAAAGGCACGAAATCCAAGGCTGGAGGCTGCAAGAACATCAAGAACCAAACTTGAAAAAATGTGGAAAAAGTGTAAAACTGAAATCATCCTTGGAGGCAAATTCAGAAGCAAAACTCAACACTAATCAATTGTTGGACAATCCCTGAAGCAGAACCAACCCAAAGCCAGTCTCCATACACGTTCAAGAGCTTTGTAAGTGTCTCGAAAAACCGCTTTTTGTTTGAAATCATAACTCCATATTCTTGCATTTTCCTAGCAAATCTTTGACATATTTATGATGCTTATGAAATTTCTGAACTTTTGGCATTGTTTGATTGCATTTATATGGACTGTAACCCCATAACCGAACCTAGGGTTTTGTAGTTTGTTTTTTGGGCATTTCATTTACAGGCGAAATTAGTTCCATTGATGGACATGGACGTGACCAAGGGAGATAGACGAGCATAACCATAGTCTTGGATTTGATTTTCATGGCCTAGAACTGATTTTAGGGTGGACATACGAATTTAGCTGCGGATATAAATCTGCGGGTAAATGTACAGGGTTGAAGGAAGAAGACGAAGACGTGTCTCCCCCTGGTTGGACAGTTCAAACTTGGCGCATTTTATTTTTTTTGTTCTGGCATATTGTTGTACCCCAAAATTTTCCCTCCCATATTTCCCAAAGCATTGCAAGAAAAGTCTCCAAGTGGCTCAAGATTGCTCAAGAGTTGGACAGTCAAATCATCTCCTAAGGCAGTTAACCTCAAATTAGGGTTTTGTGCTGCATCAAGGTCCTTGCATCCAAATGACCTCAAGTTGTCCCCAATTCCTTAATATGTTCTCAATTTCATCCATGTCAAATTTCAAGCCTTGCAGAGAAAGTTTGGTCAGTCAATTGCTCAAGAGGCCCAAAAATCGACTGTGCTAGGGCAAAAGTCAATTGTGACCTACAAACAGTCAAACTTCAAGATTTCTTGTCAACATTCTCATTTTGAAGGATAATTCATCATTTTATCAATGGTTGATCATGATTCATCAAGGATTGCTCAAAATTCATCAAGATTCAAAAGTTGCTAAATTATGGTTTTGTAGGAAAAGTCAACTCAACTTTGACCAAGCATAACTTTCTCATACTTTATTAGAAATGACCCATCCAAAGCTCATTTTGAAGAGGATGAAATTTCCTACAATCCATCCTCATACCCCAAGATCAAGAAATGCACTCACAAAAAGTTACAAATTTGGACATTATAGGTCATTTTTGAAAGTCAACAAAAACACCTTTTTTTCCAAAGCTTATAACTTGAGCATGGAATATCAAAATGAGATTAGACCAAAAGGGTTGGTTAGAGGACATCTCAAGGTTTATAAAAAGTCCAAGAAAACTTCCAAAATTTCAAAATTGAAGAATTTATGCATTGTGGAAGTTGGGCATTTTTCCAAAATTGCCAAAAGTCAACTATCCTCAAAACTTCAAATTTTGTCAAAAGGACCCACTTTTTTCCACTTGATTTAATCCTGTCACACTACACACGTGTCTTATCTTCAGTCTTGTGTCCATTCATTAATTTTTCTATTTTATTTGATTTTTATTGAATTAATTCATTTTAAATCAATTTAAATCAAAATAAAATCTAAAAATTGATAACTTGGTATCTTTTTTATTGATACAGGTCTTAAATATCATCATGTACACAATCAAACTCGTATCAAGCTATATCATTCACAAAATATTGGATTTGGGACATTTTTGGGAGCTTTGTAATGGAAGATCATATCAAATCCAAAATCATCAATGCATAAGGATTGAGTCCACAAATGCTAACCTAACTCATTCCTTATTACTTATACAGGCTAGAGGCACGAAAATAAGAACCTAGAGGCTGCATAATCAGAAAAACCAAAACTTGAAAAAGCTTGAAAAAGTTTGAAATCGAAATCAGTCTTAGAGTCCAATTCAAGGCAAAAGCTCAACGTGGTTCTCTTGCTAGACATCCACTGAGTCTATTGCAATCAAAACCAAGCTCTCTCATCTCCATAATCGCATTGTAAGTCTCCTTGAACACCGCCCTGTACATGAAATCGAAATCTCTCATTCTTGTATTTTTTGACAAACCATGGACATATTCTTGATCCTTGAATGATTTCGAAACTTTCTGCAATATTTGATTTTGTTTTCATAGCCTATAATGCCATGCCCGAATCTAGGGTTCTTGCTTCTTGTTTTTGGGGTTTTTAGTTTCAGGAAAAATCAAGGTAAATAATGGGCATAGCCATGTTCAGAAGGGAGAGACGAAGCGAACCATGGTCTTAGAATCAATTTCTATGGCCTGCAATTGATTTTAGAAGCAAGCTTTGGATTTAGTTGCGGATTCAAATCCACAGGAAAACGAACCAGGGTTCAGTGGAGAAGACGAAGACGTGTCCTCTTCCCACTGGCCCATTCATAATTTCGCGCTTATTTTTTTAATTTCCAGGCATATATTTTGTTTTGATATATAATAATTGTTGCTTGTTATAATAACAAATGGAACACAGTGATGTAGTGGCAAAGGCGCTTGTACAAGATCCAATGGGACCTGGGTTCGAATCCCAGGTCCCCCATATATTTGTTGTATTTTGTTTCCAGGAAATCCAGTGCAAATTCAAAAGCGTGGCTCACCATACACTCTCATGCCATCAGTGGACAGATGGCCTCCATGCCAAATCTGATGGTCCCAAGGGGATGTGCATCATGGTCCCTAGTCAACAGGTCATAGAGAATCTAGAAAGGTCAACAAAGGGCCAATTCGTTTGGGCCATCCAACTGCTGATCACACATCTAGATCTGGGCCCAAACCCACCCCCCCCCCCCCCCCCCCCTTTGGGTTATTTCTTTTTCTCTTTATATTTTCTTTTTATTTATTTGTTCTATTTAATTATTATCATTATTATTTAAATTAACCAATTAATTTTTTCTCATAAAATCAAAAACACAAAAATATTTGTATTTATTAAAATTAAATTCATGACTTTATTTTTGTAAATAAATTAATTCAATTAATTTAGTTTAATTAGGTCTAATTTTAATATCTTTTTGCAATATTTAAAATTAATATAGAATATTAGGTTTTTACTAAC
Source organism: Vicia faba (assembly GCA_948472305.1). Classification (NCBI taxonomy): domain Eukaryota; kingdom Viridiplantae; phylum Streptophyta; class Magnoliopsida; order Fabales; family Fabaceae; genus Vicia; species Vicia faba. The sequence goes on along the minus strand of CATIWC010001309.1, from coordinate 258,781 downwards.
TTTAAACAATTTATTTTTTATTTCTTTAAATATCCAAAAATCCAAAATATTTTAATTAATTAATTAATTTAATGGTTAACTTAGATTTAATTCCATTTAATTCAAAAATAAACCAAAAAAAATGTTTTCCTTTCAAAAAGGGTCAAAACCCTAAAAAATACGCCGATTTAATTTTCTCGCACGCGATCCATATTTTCATATTATTGTACTTGCTTACGGAATGTAATAGCTTTAAATAGGACTTTAATTATTTTATCGCTTTATTTACTTTCCGCAATTTAAATTAAAGGGTTGCTTTTGGCGATGTAAATACTCGACGCCTTGTAATAGTTTTAGATTTAATTTCCGCAATTTAAATTCCGCAACTATACACTGCTAGATGTTTGATAATAGGGAATGCATGACAAGATCAAATGTATGAACTTAAAATCAACATAGCTCACCCATGACATGTACAAAGATAAAATTAACAGAAATAATACACTCGCACATGCGCACTCATAGGGTACACCTCACTTGGTTACCTTCGAACGTGGTCATTAAGTATAGGAAATTTTAGAGGTCGTCCTCTTGTCCAAAGATCATAGTTGCCTTGAAACGGTTGCCTCGGAAATATGATCTAAGACATTAGGGTTACCGCTAAGGCGTCCTAACGTTGCTTTAGTGACCACACGTCCCTTAATCAAATTGACCTTTAAACTCCAACGACGGTGCTACCTACTCATCAATAGTGGGATAGCATTGTCTAAAAGACATTTGCACAGATTAATTCCTTTTTCGAGTAGGTAGGTGGCTCTTAAGTACTTTCTCCTTTTAAAACAAAACAAAAACTTTTCGCACTTACACTCCTTTCAAACAAAAACTCTTTTCAAACCCACAAACACAAAGAAAAGCAAATTTTGAAAACACTTTGAGCAAGTACCTAAGAGCCCGTGGATAACCATGGATAGAAAGGGTGCTAACACCTTCCCTTTCTATAATCTACCCCCCGGACCCGAGAAACATCTCGAAAAAGGAATTTTTCAGTGCTTTTTTCCTTTCCTTGTTGGATAAAATAAAAGACGATGGCGACTCTTGCTTACCGCGGCATTTTGCAAAAACAAACGCAAAATGCGAACCAGCATTCCAAAAACAGTCAGTTCTTTCCCACCGTATCACAGAACTGGCGACTCTGTTGGGGAATTTAAAAAGTGGGGTGTACCTTAGGATTAGATCATTGTGTTTTCAATTGTTTGCTTTGTATGCTTTATATTTGTGGGCTTGTATCGGAGTTACTATAGATCCTAACTCGGATCTGGGGATACCCTTTAGGCAAGTAGCAATAAATTGTGAGAGAATTGTACGGCGTAGACCGATACAGTTGAAGCAGTTGCTACGTTAGTGTGGCACTTTAGATTGTACTGATATCCCTTGTATTGGAACAATGAGAATATGGGTCATCTAAGGGGTCATTAAGCACCAACTAACCTTAGAACCTTTAAATTGACCAACTTGGCCATAGAACAGTAGCAGTATGCTACACTCATTGAGACTAAACTCTCACGATGATTCCGGCTGCAAGAAAAGGTTGCTAAACTTGAATTATGACCGATTGAGGGTAGTCAATGATATTGAGATCCTCTAGAACCCGGTTACTATTTTTAGGACAAGTTTAAACCAACTGAACTGAAAGAGGGTAGTACCTAAGCTCCTTGCCAGCCTGAAATCTAAGGGCTCTCTGTGTGACTTGTGTGCCTTTACCATGTTTGCCATTTGTGGATACTTGTGTTGTGCTATCTATCATGACATTATGACATCATAACATTGCATACGTATTGCATTGGACTAACCTATTTCAAAGACAGGAGGGATTCATCTTTGTTCTGTTTTGTAGGTCATCATGATGCCCATGCGTAGGAATACCATTCGGATCAACTTTGTCCAGGTTCCCACCTTGCTTAAAGAGTTGATTGCAAAGATGCCTGATACTACGTCCTTCCTCATAAGACATGGTTATCTTCTCAGTTTGGCCACCTCTAAATTGGACGAGCAGATGATGAGTGTCCTGGTCCAACTCTATGATCCGCTGTACCATTGCTTCACTTTTCAGGACTATCAGTTGGTTCCTACCTTAGAAGAATTCTCTGAGTTGCTCGTATCTCTGTTCTGGAGCAGACCCCGTTTACTGGTTGGGAGAATATTCTTAGGCCCGAAGAAATTGCTGCAGCCCTTCATTTGACCAAAGAGGAGGTAATGGATAATTGGGAGACTAGAAGTGGAGCAAAGGGTTTTCTGACTAAGTTCTTGGTTGGTAAGGCTAACTATTTCTGGGATAGCCTAGACTTCAAGGCATTCGAGGATATTCTGGCTCTTCTGATATACGGCTTGGTATTGTTTCCGAAGTCTGACTCCTTTGTTGATGTGAATGCGATAAAGATCTTCATCTCTCAGAATCCGGTAACCACTCTCTTGGGTGACATTCTTCATCAGCTCTATGCTCGTACTGCCCGAAAGCAAGGAACCTTAATGTGTTGTGTTCCATTATTGGCGAGGTGGTTTATTTCGCACCTTCCCAAGTCAGTGCTGAAGAACAAATAAGGCATGGGTTGGGCTTATAGGGTGATGTCTCTCTCTCATAATGACATCATTTGGACTCTCAAGGGTATGGACGAGGTGACTATCATTTATTGCTATGGGGAGTACCCTAATGTTCCACTGCTAGGAACCCATGGAGGAATTTCTTACAACCCATGCTTAGCTCTACGTCAGTTCGGGCGTGCCAGAAGAGAAGGACCTCATGAGATGCTAATTCCTAGTATCATCTTTGATTTTCAAGGGGATAGCGACGAGCAACGTCGCAGATTCATAAGGGCTTGGGATAGAGTTCACCAATCTGATCCACATGAGCTTGGCCTAAAGACTTCACTTCCGATGGAGCCATATATTAGATGGGTCTATACCCGTGCCCAGAAGCTGGGTATGCCATATGAAGTCGTCTGTCCTGTCACTCTTGAAGTTGCTAATGAAGAAGGAGTTCTTCCAACCATCCTCCATCCTTATATGCCCACTGACATTGGGGCACTGAAAAGGTCTTGGATGCAGCTGAGGGAAGAACGGGATTCCTACTGAGAGAAGTTCAACGAGCAAGAGCAGAATATCCAGAAGTTGACTAGGCAACTGGAGAACGAGTGGATTCTGAATGACTATGTCCGCACCGACAAGAAGAGACCATGGGAGCATTGATTGACCTTTGAGGATTTCCTTTCCAGTTTTTATTTACTTTCCAGTATTTCCTTTCTTGTAACGCCTTAAGGGAAATTTGTTGAACAATTTGAGTTACAAAGTTTATCTAATAAAGTGTGTTTCCTTTCGGGTTTACAAATTTGAATCTCCCGATTGTCTTTGAAATCATAATCATACGCATTTCATCCCATGCACTTCATAAACAGGTACCCATTACAGGTCTCTTATCTTCTTCGCTGTTTATTTCAGCAATCATCATGTCTGCTGAACCTTCAACTGAGCAAGCCATCAAGGCCCTCCAGGCCCAGAATGCCCAATTTCAAGAGTTGTTCATGAATCTAGCTAAGGGTCAGCAAGATCTAAAGACCCTGATTCTGAAAGAGAAGAAGAAGAAGAAGAAGAGGACCATCATGTTCAACACTGGGCACATGTTTGGAAACAGGCTACAGAATGGAGTTGATTTGACCACCTCATATGGAGGGAAATATAGTCAAGAGGAAAGGAGGGATCCTAGCCCAGTGGTCTCCGACAATGAGACGGACTTCGATTAAGAACAATATCCTCCTGCTAAGGACATATACAAACAACTAGAAGACCGGTTGAGTGCCATGGAAGTTCAAAAAGTGCCTGGTCTGGACTTTGGCCATCTAGGTATATCATCTGGGGTGGTGATTCCCCACAAATTCAAGGCGCCCACATTTGCTAAGTATGACAGAGTTTCTTGTCCGAAGCTGCACCTCCGGTCATATGTGACGAAGATTCAGCCGTACACCGCTGATAAGAACCTATGGATCCATTTCTTTCAAGACAGACTCTCAGGGACTCAGCTTGAATGGTTCTATCAGTTAGATGGAGCCAGTATCCGCAGTTGGGAAGATTTGGCTACTGCTTTCTACAGGCAGTATCAGTACAACTCCGACCTTGCTCCCACGCGTACCCAACTCCAGGGTATGTCAATGGGAACGGGTGAAGGATTCAAAGATTATTCTCAGAAGTGGAGGGACCTCGCCGGTAGAGTGCAACCACCCTTGGCTGATTGGGAGCTTGTGGACATGTTTCTGGGGACCCTGTCTGGTCCATTCTTTAACCACCTGATTGGAAGCTCTTCATCTGGGTTTACAGAGTTAATCATGACCGATGAAAGGATTGAGGCTGGTATTAAGGCTAGTAAGATACAGAAGGGTGCCTCATCGAGCACCGAGAAAAAGCCGTTTAAGAAAGAGTCCAGTGCTGTCTACAGTTCGAAAAGACAGAATAGACCTGAACACCGCCAAGTTGTTAATGCGGTTGTTATTCCAAAACCTGCTGGTGCTCCTCAGCACAACAATCAACAAAAGGATGAGAGACCTCAAAGGCAATTCACCCGTATCAGCATGACTTTGTCTCAGATTCTGCCACAGCTGCTGAAGACCAATTTGTTGATTCTAAAGGAAGCCCCAAAGAATTCAAATACAACATCACCGAGGTATAACCCTAATGCCCGTTGTGCTTATCACTCTGATAGCCCGGGGCATAATATAGATGATTGTTGGACTTTGAAGAATAAGATACAGGACTTAATTGATGTGAAGGAGATTGAGTTTGAGGCGCCTGAGAGGCCTAATGTTGTGACTGCTCCTATGCCCAAGCATGGAGTGAATGCTATATAAGAATACTCGTTTGTGGTTTCTGTGGATGATATTGTTACCCCTCTGATGACCGTAAAGAAGAACCTTTTGCTAGCCGGTTTTTTTTCGGGCTGTGACGAAGGTTGCCGTATGTGTTCGGTTCTGCCTACTGGTTGCCCACTTTTGAAATCAGGTGTTCAACGCCTGATGGATATTAAAGAGATTCTGTTTGAGAAGACTGATGTTCCTTTAGTTCCTTCTGAAGAAGTTGCCATCATTACCATTTTCGACAATTCTTCCAAGGCTCCCTCGAGGAAGCCTGTTAGAATTACATCTGTTCCGAGAATCGCACCTGTGATCATCACTGTTTCGGGGCCCATCCCCTATACCTCTGATAAAGTTGTCCCTTGGCACTATGGGGCTGATGTTTATTTTCATAGATTTAAGCAAGAATTGGACGCTGATACTGACGTCAGCAATATTGTTGGACCTGCTAAAGTCACCCGCAGCGGAAGACTTTTCTCACCTGATATCTCTCCACCCACTGCCCGAAGACCTGTTGTTATCACACCTGTCAGTGTACCAGCTACCATTCCCATTCAAGTTCCTATTCTTACCCATGTCGCCGAGTCATCTGACACTCGGGGAAAAGGGATCACTACTAATGTGCCTGCCCAGACGGAGGCACCAAAGACGATTATTGTTGAAGCTTCTAAGCAAGAGATGGAAGAGATCCTGAAGATCATCAAAAAGAGTGACTACAATGTAGTTGAGCAGCTGGGGCAAACCCCGTCTAAGATCTCTATGTTGTCACTGTTGTTGTGCTCAGAGGCCCATGCCAAGGCTCTGATTACCTTCTTGAAGACTGCCCACGTGCCATAAGAGACATCTGCTGATCAGTTTACAGATTGCATGGCCAATTTGACTCCTGATAATGGGTTGGGTTTCTCCGACACTGACTTGACTGCTAAGGGGAAGAATCACAATGATGCCTTGCATGTCTCCATTGAATGCAGATGCACTACTCTTGCACATGTATTGGTGGATACTGGTTTCTCATTGAACATCTTGCCTAAGAAATCTCTAGACTGGTTGGATTGTGAAGGGTTGGAGCTGAAGCCAAGAAACATTGTCGTCAGAGCCTTTGACGGATCTAAAAGAAGGGTACATGGAGAGGTTGATATCCCAATCAAGGTTGGTTCTCAGGTCTTCAATTCTACATTCTATGTGATGGACATTCGCCCATCTTACTCTTGTTTGTTGGGTCGTCCATGGATCCACAAAGCTGGGGCCGTAACCTCAACGCTCCACCAGAAGCTGAAGTACCCGGTCAAAGGGAAGATTGTGATAGTACAGGGAGAGGAAGAGTACATGGTTAGCCACCTCAAATCTTTCCGATATGTAGAGATGGATGGGGAGTTCATTGAGACCCCATTTCAGCATTTTGAAGAGGTTCCCCAGACGTTGGCGTCAGCTGAGACTGTTGGTGAAGATTCTACTATGAAGATGGCTTCCCTCAAGGATGCCCGGGTTGTTATTGAGAAAGGTGGGTGTGCAAATTGGGGTCGACTCCCTGATTTTACACAGAAGACTAACAAGTTTGGTTTGGGTTTCACTGCAGAAGCTCAAAGGGTTGTTCGGAATGCAAGGATCGGAAGACCTCCCGTGTTCATCAGCAACTCGGGAGTGAATGCCATTGAAGATGATGTGGAAGAGTCTGAGTTCGACAGCTGGATCTATCCTACGACCGATGGTGGACCAAGCAACTGGATAGCAAAGGACTTTATCCCTATTACTTTTGTTACCCAGTAATGAAACTTTTGTTTTTAATATGTAACAGACAATGTTTTAAACTTTATGGCCCGGTGTCTTACCCGGGGCACTGTGGCTTCATTTGTGAGGGCTTTATGCGTGTCATTTTCATATATCATTAATAAAAGCATTGGACGTTCTTGCATTTCAAATGTTGCGCTCCTTGTTTTTCTTTATTATATATTGCAAAACAGCTATTTACACACACTCACATATACAGGTCTACATCCACTCTGGATCTCACTGGTAACGACTCTGCTACTGCCAGTTATGACTTCGAAAATCCGATCAAATTAGCCGAAGACGAAGGTGAAGATGATTGCGAAGTGCCTGGTGAACTTGCAAGACTGTTACTCCAAGAAGAGAGGGCCATTCAGCCGCACGAAGAGCCGGTGGAATCAGTGAATCTGGGTACAGAGACAGATAAGAAAGAAGTCAAGATCGGTGCAAATTTGGAAGCTAGTGTGAAACAACAGTTGATTCGGATGCTGCGTGACTACATTGAGATCTTTGCCTGGTCTTACAAAGATATGCCTGGTCTGGATACTGAGATTATGGTTCATCTCCTGCCTACCAAGGAAGATTGTCCTTCAGTGAAGCAGAAGGTCCGCCGAATGCGCCCCGAGATGTCTGAGAAAATCAAGGCTGAAGTTATGAAACAGTTTGACGCTGGTTTTCTAGCAGTTACTTCTTACCCTCAGTAGGTTGCCAATGTGGTTCCTGTGCCGAAGAAGGATGGTAAGGTTCGAATGTGTGTTGATTACAGGGATTTGAACAGGGCGATCCCTAAGGATGACTTCCCTCTACCTCATATCGACGTTCTGGTTGACAACACCGCTCAGCATAAAGTCTTCTCCTTTATGGATGGTTTCTCCGGTTATAATCAGATTAAAATGGCTCCCGAATATATGGAGAAGACAACGTTTGTTACTCAGTGGGGTACCTTTTGTTACAAGGTCATGCCTTTTGGACTGAAGAATGTTGGGGCAACGTATCAGCGTGCCATGGTTGCTTTGTTTCATGACATGATCCATCATGAGATCGAAGTATACGTCGACGATATGATTGCAAGGTCCCAAACTGAGGAGGAACACCTTGACCATCTGCAGAAGCTATTTGACAGGCTGAAGTTGTACAAGCTGAGGTTAAACCCGAACAAGTGCACTTTCAGGGTGAGATCTGGTAAGCTGCTGGGTTTCTTCGTCAGCGATAAAGGTATTCAAGTGGATCCTGTCAAGGTGAAAGCTATACAGGAAATGCTAGCTCCCAGAACAGAGAAAGAAGTCAGAGGCTTCCTGGGATGTCTGAATTACATTGCCCGATTCATCTCGCACCTGACTGCTACTTGTAAGCCAATCTTCAAGCTGCTGAAGAAAGATCAAGTAGTACGTTGGAATGATGAATGTCGGGCCGCTTTCGAAAGGATCAAAGAGTATCTCCAAGAGCCACCTATCCTGATGCCTCCAGTTGAAGGGAGACCTCTGATCTTATACTTGACAGTACTCGAAAACTCAATGGGGTGTGTGTTGGGTCAACATGACGAGTCTGGCCGAAAAGAGCATGCTATTTATTACCTTAGCAAAAAGTTTACCGACTGTGAGACCCGATACTCACTGCTCGAGAAAACTTGTTGCGCTTTGGCATGGGCTGCTCGTCGACTGAGACAGTATATGCTGACTCACACTACTCTGTTGATATCAAAGATGGATCCAATTAAGTATATCTTCGAAAAGCCTGCCTTGTCCGGAAGAATAGCAAGATGGCAGATGATCTTGACTGAGTATGACATCCAGTATACGACCCAAAAGGCAATCAAAGGAAGTGTGTTGGAAGACCATTTGGCACATCAGGCAGTGGATGATTACCAGTCTATGAACTTTGAATTTCCGGACGAGAATATCATATTGGTAACCGATTGTGAGACACCTGGACCAGATGAAGGACCTGAGGAAGGATCCTGATGGTCTATGTACTTTAATGGAGCTTCGAATGCTTTGGGTAATGGCATTGGTGTTGTGATCATATCTCCTAAAGGCTCTCATACTCCGTTCACCGCCCGACTATGTTTCAACTGCACCAACAATATGGCAGAGTATGAAGCATGCATCATGGGTCTTCGAGCAGCAATTGACCTAAGGATAAGTTTCTAAGTGTCTTCGGAGATTCCGCTCTCGTGATCAGTCAGATCAAAGGCGAGTGGGATACAAAACACCCAAATCTTATTCCTTACAAGGAGTATGTATTGACATTGCTTCCCCATTTCGAGGAGATAACCTTTGAACACTACCCTAGAGAGTAGAATCAGTTGGCGGACGCGCTGGCTACGATGGCTTCTATGTTCAAAGTCAATTGGGACAACGAAGCTCCCCGGATCATCATTGAAATATTGGACGAACCTGCACATTGCTGTGATCTAGAGGCTGAAGAGGTAATGGAAAAGCCTTGGTACCATGAGGTGAAGAGATACCTTGAAGCTCAAGAATATCCCGAGGGTGCATCTGTTAATGACAAGAAGTTTCTGAGGAGGTTCGCGGTGAAGTTCTTCATCAGCAATGGCATTATTTACAAGCGTAACCATGATTCGACCTTACTGCGTTGTATGGATAAGAATGAAGCAGAAAGGATCATGGCAGAGTTACATGAAGGTACTTTCGGGACTCATTCCAGTGGACACACCATGGCAAAGAAGATCCTTCGGGTAGAATATTATTGGTCCACAATGGAAGCCGACTGTTATCAGCATTCTCGGACATGTCACAAGTGCCAAGTCTATGCTGATAAGGTGCACATACCTCCAGTTCCTCTGAATATCCTGATGGTACCTTGGCTTTTTGCAATGTGGGGCATTGATATGATCGGCGAGATCAGACCTACGACATCCAATGGGCATCGTTTCATCCTGGTAGGAATTGATTACTTTACGAAGTGGGTTAAGCAGCTTCCTTTGCTACCGTAACTAAGAACGTCGTAGCACGGTTCATTCGGCACAATCTGATATGTCGATATGGTGTACCAGAGAGGATCATAACGGACAATGGTACCAATCTCAACAACAAGATGATCACTGAGCTCTGCGAGCAATTCAAGATACAGCATCACAACTCTTCTCCTTACCGGCCGAAGATGAATAGGGCTGTAGAAGCGGCTAATAAGAACATTAAGAAGACTGTGCAGAAGGTGACAGTGACATACAAAGACTGGCACAAGATGTTACCATTTGCTCTTCATGGGTACCGTACCTCAGCGCGGACGTCAACAGGGGCAACACCCTATTCCTTGGTTTATGGCATGGAGGAAGTATTGCCCATTGAAGTTCAGATACCCTCTCTTTGAATCATGAAGGATGCAGGTTTGAGCGAAGATGACTGGATTCAGACTCGGCTTGATCAACTGAACTTAATCGACGAAAAGAGACTTACTGCTATTTGTCATGGTCAGACGTACCAAAAACGAATGATCAAGGCATTTAACAAGAAAGTTAGACGACAAGAGTATCAAGTTGGAGATCTGGTAATCAAGCGCATTATCTTACCTCAAGGTGATCCCAGGGGCAAATGGACCCCTACTTACGAAGGGCCATTTGTGGTTAAGAACATTTTCTCAGGAGGAGCTATGATTCTAACCACCATGGATGGTGACGACCTTCCTCACCCCGTCAATGCAGACATAGTAAAAAGATACTACGCATAAATCAAAGACCCGCTAGGTTGACTGGCCTAGGAAAAAATAAGGGCTTCTCGGTGAACCAAAAGGGTTTAGGCAAAAATAAGGGATGGAAATGAAAAAAATCTGTACACCCGGCAAGTCGAAAACCTGAAAAGGCGGCTTGGGAAAAAATGGGTATCCCGGTGGACTGAAAACCCGAAAGGGCGGTCCAGGAAAAAATTAGGGATAAGCGTAATACTATGTCTCATTGGATCACCTTGCATCCAAACTTCGGTAACGACTATTAAGCTTGGACGGCACTAACCAACCTGATCTACCTTCAACCAAGCAGCAAAGTGATGAGATGCTTGAGGACATAAAGGCAATAGCGGAGTTGGAACCCAGTGGGATCATTCACATAGCTGTTTTGTTTGGTTTTTTCACAAATTGTGTAAATTCTCTTGTTCAGCGGCGTTCTCTTACTAGGACGTCAGCCTCTTGTACAAAAACGCCTATTTACAGGCCAAACTTCAAAATCAATACAAATTCATTTTCAGACAAATTTCAAACTGTTTTTCCTTTATCTGTTTTGTTTTGCAAAGAGCGTCCAATGTTCATTTTTGATATATGCATTTGACATTAATTGCTGCTCATAAATATCTACATGCGAAACGAAAGACGATTACGGGTAATATCAGAAACAGGGGCAAATAAGAATTGTCCAAGCTGTATAGTTGCTCTGTCCACCAGGTACGAAGGTAGATTCAGCTGAAGAATATGGATAAGACCTCTCACTCCCCGTAGTGCAAGACAGTAACGGTAGCTCTCTCAGCTAAGACTTGCAACTATGAATGAATCAGCAATACTCTCCCCAAGCAGAGTTGGTCTACCATCAGCACTAAAAAGGTCTTAATATTCCCCAACGGAGTATGAGAATATTCCCCAGCAAGTATAAGAGTATTCCCGGCAGTCTTAATACTCCCTAGCAGAGTATAAGAATGTTCCCCCGACAGAATACAAGATACCCCCAGTGGAGTCAATATTTCCCCAGCACGGTCTGAAAAAGCTTCCCCAACGGAGTTGAATCATCATCCCCAGTAGACTCTGGAAGTTTATCCCCAGCGGAGTACAAATAAATCTCCCCAGCCAAGTTCAAGGAATCATTCCCCGCATAATTCAGAAGGATTATCCCCACAAGAGTCTAATAGGGTTATCCCCAACAAGTTGCAACTGAAAGATCGTCCCCAGCGAAGTTCTTTCCTTTCACAAGCAGGAATTCAATCCTCAACAGATTTAATATCACCAGCAACGGTAATCCATCCCCAGCGGAGTTTATCGTTGAAATCCCCAGCGGAGCTTATCAGCGGAATCCCCAGTAGAGTTTATCAGTGACATTCTCAGCAGAACATCTCTTCCCCACAGAGTAATTCCCCTCGGAGTATTTCCTCATCAGTTTATTCCCCAACGGAGTCATCCGCTCCTGCAGGTTTATCATCTTCGTTCACCATCCCAGCGGAAACGAAGAATTCAACTCTTATCTCCAACAGCTATCCGGGATTTATTTTCCCCAGCTAAAACATCACATTTTCATACATCATGATACATGCATATACGCATCATACCATACAATCTCATTTATATTGAGAACATCATTGCTTGATCCATATCATGCATTGCATATGACTGACCTTTGCCTTTCAGGAAAGATACAGTTAAGGTTCTCACCAGTCAAAGGAGACAAGACCAGTTAAATCGATTCCTAAAGATTTTTCTGAGGCCAATTCAGTCAAAGGAGACAAAATCAGTTAAATCGATTCCTAAAGATTTTTTTGAGGCCAACCCCGTCAAAGGAGACAAAACCAGTTAAATCGATTCCTAAATATTTTTCTGAGGCCACCAGTCAAAGGAGACAAAATCAGTTAAATCGATTCCTAAAGATTTTTCTGAGGCCAACCCCGTCAAAGGAGACAAAATTAGTTAAATCGATTTCTAAAGATTTTTCTGAGGCCAACCCCGTCAAAGGAGACAAAACCAGTTAAATCGATTCCTAAAGATTTTTCTGAGGCCACCAGTCAAAGGAGACAAAATCAGTTAAGTCAATTCCTAAAGATTTTTCTGAGGCCAACCCCGTCAAAGGAGACAAAACCAGTTAGATCGATTCCTAAAGATTTTTCTGAGGCCAACCCCATTAAAGGAGACAAAACCAGTTAAATCGATTCCTAAAGATTTTTCTGAGGCCAATTCAGTCAAAAGAGACAAAACCAGTTAAATCGATTCCTAAAGATTTTTCTGATGCGAACGCAGTCAAAGGAGACAAAACCAGTTAAATCGATTCCTAAAGATTTTTCTGATGTGAACGCATTCAAAGGAGACAAAACCAGTTAAATTGATTCCTAAAGATTTTTCTGATGCGAATGCAGTCAAAGGAGACAAAACCAGTTAAATCGATTCCTAAAGATTTTTCTGATACCAATCCAGTCAAAAGAGACAAAACCCCCTATGGTCCAGTTAAATCGATTCCTAAAGATTTTGCTGATACCAATCCAGTCAAAAGAGACAAAACCTCCTCAAGGCCAGTTAAATCAAGTCCTAAAGATTTTTCTGATGCCAATCCAGTCAAAAGAGACAAGACCCCCTCTGGTTCAGTCAGATCGCCGACAAGATCTCCCTGATTCGCATTCCAGTTGAAGTTCAGGCCACCTATCAACAATCTCCAAATGGCATCTGTAAGCCCATTCCCGACATCATATTGCGGATACCACTTCATGCGAGTGCAAATTTCTGGGCACTCTAGTGTTCAATCATCTTCCACCTTCGGATCACGAAAGGCTCGAAAGCCAATCTATATCCTCAGGTTTAAGAAAATTGAACAGGGGCAACTGTTGTACCCCAAAATTTTCCGTCCCATATTTCCCAAAGCATTGCAAGAAAAGTCTCCAAGTGGCTCAAGATTGCTCAAGAGTTGGACAGTCAAATCATCTCCTAAGGCAGTTAACCTCAAATTAGGGTTTTGTGCTGCATCAAGGTCCTTGCATACAAAGGACATTAAGTGCTCCCCAATGCCTTAATATGTTCTCAATTTCATCCATGTCAAATTTCAAGCCTTGCAGAGAAAGTTTGGTCAGTCAATTGCTCAAGAGGCCCAAAAATCGACTGTGCTAGGGCAAAAGTCAATTGTGACCTACAAACAGTCAAACTTCAAGATTTCTTGTCAACATTCTCATTTTGAAGGATAATTCATCATTTGATCAAGGGTTGATCATGATTCATCAAGGATTGCTCAAAATTCATCAAGATTCAAAAGTTGCTAAATTAGGGTTTTGTAGGAAAAGTCCACTCAAATTTGACCAAGCAAAACTTTCTCATACTTTATGAGAAATGACCCATCCAAAGCTCATTTTGAAGAGGATGCAATTTCTTACAATACATCTTCATACCCCAAGATTAAGAAATGCACTCACAAAAAGTTACAAATTTGGACATTATAGGTCATTTTTGAAAGTCAACAAAAACACATTTTTTTCCAAAGCTTATAACTTGAGCATGGAATATCAAAATGAGATTATACCAAAAGGGTTGGTTAGAGGACATCTCAAGGTTTATAAAAAGTCCAAGAAAACTTCCAAAATTTCAAAATTGAAGAATTTATGCATTGTGGAAGTTGGGCATTTTTCCAAAATTACCAAAAGTCAACTATCCTCAAAACTTCAAATTTTGTCAAAAGGGCCCACTTTTTTCCACTTGATTTGATCTTGTCACACTACACACGTGTCCTATATTCAGTCTTATGTCCATTCATTAATTTTTCTATTTTATTTGATTTTTATTGAATTAATTCATTTTAAATCAATTTAAATCTAAATAAAATCTAAAAATTCATAACTTGGTATCTTTTTGATTGATACAGGTCTTAAATATCATCATGTACACAATCAAACTCGTATCAAGCTATATCATTCACAAAATATTGGATTTGGGACATTTTTGGGAGCTTTGTAATGGAAGATCATATCAAATCCAAAATCATCAATGCATAAGGATTGAGTCCACAAATGTTAACCTAACTCATTCCTTATTACTTATACAGGCTAGAGGCACGAAAATAAGAACCTAGAGGCTGCATAATCAGAAAAACCAAAACTTGAAAAAGCTTGAAAAAGTTTGAAATCGAAATCAGTCTTAGAGTCCAATTCAAGGCAAAAGCTCAACGTGGTTCTCTTGCTAGACATCCACTGAGTATAATGCAATCAAAACCAAGCTCTCTCCTCTCCATAATCGCACTATAAGTCTCCTTGAACACCGCCCTGTACATGAAATCGAAATCTCTCATTCTTGTATTTTTTTTGACAAACCATGGACATATTCTTAATCCTTGAATGATTTCGAAACTTTCTGCAATATTTGATTTTGTTTTCATAGCCTATAATGCCATGCCCGAATCTAGGGTTCTTGCTTCTTGTTTTTGGGTTTTTAGTTTCAGGAAAAATTAAGGCAAATAATGGACATAGCCATATTCAGGAGGGAGAGACGAAGCGAACCATGGTCTTAGAATCAATTTCTATGGCCTGCAATTGATTTTAGAAGAAAGCTTTGGATTTAGTTGCGGATTCAAATCCGCAGGAAAACGAACCAGGGTTCAGTGGAGAAGACGAAGACGTGTCCTCTTCCCACTGGCCCATTCATAATTTCGCGCTTATTTTTTTAATTTCCAGGCATATATTTTGTTTTGATATATAATAATTGTTGCTTGTTATAATAACAAATGGAACACAGTGAAGAGTGGCAAAGGCGTTTGTACAAGATCCAATGGGACCTGGGTTCGAATCCCAGGTCCCCCATATATTTGTTGTATTTTGTTTCCAGGAAATCCGGTGCAAATTCAAAAGCGTGGCTCACCATACACTCTCATGCCATCAGTGGACAGATGGCCTCCAGGCCAAATCTGATGGTCCCGAGGGGATGTGCATCATGGTCCCTAGTCAACAGGCCATAGAGAATCTAGAAAGGTCAACAAAGGGCCAATTCGTTTGGGCCATCCAACTGCTGATCACACATCCAGATCTGCCCCCCCCCCCCCCCCCCCTTTGGGTTATTTCTTTTTCTCTTTATATTTTCTTTTTATTTATTTGTTCTATTTAATTATTATCATTATTATTTAATTAACCAATTAATTTTTTCTCATAAAATCAAAAACACAAAAATATTTTTATTTATTAAAATTAAATTCATGACTTTATTTTTGTAAATAAATTAATTCAATTAATTTAGTTTAATTAGGTCTAATTTTAATATCTTTTTGCAATATCTAAAATTAATATAGAATATTAGGTTTTTACTAACTTTAAACAATTTATTTTTTATTTCTTTAAATATCCAAAAATCCAAAATATTTTAATTAATTAATTAATTTAATGGTTAACTTAGATTTAATTCCATTTAATTCAAAAATAAACCAAAAAAAATGTTTTCCTTTCAAAACGGGTTAAAACCCTAAAAAATACGCCGATTTAATTTTCTCGCACGCGATCCATATTTTCATATTATTGTACTTGCTTCCGGAATGTAATAGCTTTAAATAGGACTTTAATTATTTTATCGCTTTATTTACTTTCCGCAATTTAAATTAAAGGGTTGCTTTTGGCGATGTAAATACCCGACGCCTTGTAATAGTTTTAGATTTAATTTCCGCAATTTAAATTCCGCAACTATACACTGCTAGATGTTTGATAATAGGGAATGCATGACAAGATCAAATGTATGAACTTAAAATCAACATAGCTCACCCATGACATGTACAAAGATAAAATTAACCAAAATAACACACTCGCACATGCGCACTCCTAGGGTACACCTCACTTGGTTGCCTTCGAACGTGGTCATTAAGTATAAGAAATTTTAGAGGTCGTCCTCTTGTCCAAAGATCATAGTTGCCTCGAAACGGTTGCCTCGGAAAGATGATCTAAGACATTAGGGTTACCGCTAAGGCGTCCTAATGTTGCTTTAGTGACCACACGTCCCTTAATCAAATTGACCCTTAAACTCCAACGACGGTGCTACCTACTCATCAATAGTGGGATAGCATTGTCTAAAAGACATTTGCACAGATTAATTCCTTTTTCGAGTAGGTAGGTGGTTCTTAAGTACTTGCTCCTTTTTAATCAAAACAAAAACTTTTCGCACTTACACTCCTTTAAAAAAAAAACTCTTTTCAAATCCACAAACACAAAGAAAAGAAAATTTTGAAAACACTTTGAGCAAGTACCTAAGAGCCCGTGGATAACCACGGATAGAAAGGGTGTTAACACCTTCCCTTTCTATAATCTACCCCCCGGACCCGAGAAACATCTCGAAAAAGGAATTTTTCTGTGCTTTTTTCCTTTCCTTGTTGGATAAAATAAAAGACGGTGGCGACTCTTGCTTACCGCGACATTTTGCAAAAACAAACGCAAAACGCGAACCAGCATTCCAAAAACAGTCAGTTCTTTCCCACTGTATCACATATATTATGTGTTTTCCATATTATTATTATCAAGTATAATAACAGATGAAGCGTGATGGCTGAGTGGTAGAGGCGTGTGTTCAAAATCCATCAGGACCTGGGTTCGAATCCCAGGTCCCCCCATATGCTTTGTATTTTTTCTCTTCAGGTGATTCAGTGCTAACCCAAGCATGTAGCCTATCATACTCCCTCATTTAACCAATGGACAGATGGCCCCAGGCCAAATCTGATGGCCCAGATGGAACATCCACCATACTCCCTAGTCAAATGCACACGTTGGATTTCAAAAAGTCAACCAGACCAGTGGATTATTGGGCCACAAAACTGCTAATCAGACCCCCTAAGCAGGCCCAAACCTCCTAACCCTTTCTCTTTTCTTTTATTATTTATTTCTTTTAATTATTTATTGTTATTATTTTTACTATTAACTAACCAATCAAAGCTTTTTCTTAATAAAATTAAAACCAAAAATATTTTCTTTATTAAATTAAATTTTAGTATTTTCTTTTTTATTAACATATTAATTTAATTAATTTAGTTCTAATTAGGAATAACTTTTAATATATTTTGCAATAATTAAAATTAACTTAGACAATTAGGTTTTCTTAACATTGATTAAATTTACTTTTATTTCTTTAAATATCAAAAACCCAAAAATATTTTTATTAATTAATTTATTTATTAATTTAATAATTAACCTAGATTAATTTCTTCATAAAATTAAAGTAACCAAAAAATCCTTTCTTTAATAATCAAAGGGCCAAAACCCTAGAACTCGCCCGATTTAATTTCCTGCACGCGATCCATTTTATTTCAATATTGTATTTGTTTTCGGAATGTAATAGATAATTAGGACTATCTTTATCGCTTTATTTACTTTCCGCATTTAATTTTCAAGGGTTGCTTTTGGCGATGTAAATACCCGACGCCTTGTAATAGTTAGTTTAATTTCCGCAACTAATAAACTGTTAGATGTTTGATAATAGGGAATGCATGACAAGACTGAACGTTTAAACCTAAAATCAACATAGATCACCTTTAACATGTACAAAGATGAAATTAACTGAAAACAACACACTCGCACATGCGCACTCTTAGGGTACACCCCACTTGGTTGCCTTCGTAATGCGGTCATTGAGTATAGGAAGTTTTAGAGGTCGCCCTCTTGTCCAAAGATCATAGTTGCCTCGAAACGGTTGCCTCGGAAAAATGATCTAAGACATTAGGGTTACCGCTAAGGCGTCCTAACATTGCTTTAGTGACCGCACGTCCCTTAATCGAATTGACCCTTAAAACTCCAACGACGATTCTACCTACTCATCAATAGTGGGATAGCATTGTCTAAAGGAAGATAGCATAGAACGATTCCTTTTTCGAGTAGGTAGATGGTTCTTAAGTACTTGCTCTTTCAAAATAAAACAAATTTTCACACTTATACTCATTTTCAAACAAAAACTCTTTTCAAACCCACAAACACAAAGAAAAGCAATTTTTGAAAACACTTTGAGCAAGTACCTAAGAGCTCGTGGATAACCACAGATAGAAAGGGTGCTAACACCTTCCCTTTCTATAATCTACCCCCCGGACCCGAGAAACATCTCAAAAAGGAATTTTTCTGTGCTTTTTTCCTTTCCTTGTTGGATAAAATAAAAGTTGATGGCGACTATTGCTTACCGCGACATTTTGCAAACACAAACGCAAAACGCAAACCAGCATTCCAAAAAAACAGTCAGTTCTCTCCCACCGTATCACAGAACTGGCGACTCTGCTGGGGAGTATTAATAAGTGGGGTGTACCTTAGGATTAGATCAGTTTGTTTTCAATTGTTTGCTTTGTATGCTTTATATTTGTGGGCTTGTATCGGAGTTACTATAGATCCTAACTCGGATCTGGGGGATACCCTTTAGGTAAGTAGCAATAAACTGTGAGGGAACTGTACGGCATAGACCGATACGGTTGAAGTAGTAGCTACGTTGGTGTGGCACTTTAGTATGTACCGATATCCCTTGTGTTGGAACGAGGAGAATATGGGTCTTCTAAGGGGTCATTAAGCACCAACTGACCTTAGAACCTTTAAATTGACCAACTTGGCCATAGAATAGTAGCAGTATGCTACACTCATTGAGACTAAACTCTCGCGATGATTCTGGCTGCAAGAAAAGGTTGCTAAACTGGAATTATGACTGATCGAGGATAGTCAGTGATATTGAGATCCTCTAGAACCCGGTTACTATTTTTAGGACAGGTTTAAACCAACCGAACTGAAAGAGGGTAGTACCTAGACTCCTTTCCAGCCTGAAATATAAGGGCTCTCTGTGTGACTTGTGTGCCTTTACCATGTTTGCTATTTGTGGATACTTGTGGTGTGCTTTCTATTATGACATCATGACATCATAACATTGCATGCATCTTGCATTGGACTAACCTATTTCAAAGACAGGAGGGATTCATCTTTGTTTTATTTTGTAGGTCATGATGCCCATGCGTAGCAATACCATCCGGATCAACTTTGTCCAGGTTCCCACCATGCTTAAAGAATTGGTTGCAAAGATGCCTGATACTACCTCCTTCATCAGAAGACATGGGTATCTTCTCAGTTTGGTCACCTCTAAATTGGACGAGCAGATGATGAGTGTTTTGGTCTAATTCTATGATCCGTTGTACCATTGCTTTACTTTCCAGGACTACCAGTTGGTTCCCACCTTAGAAGAGTTCTCTGATATGCTCGGTATCTCTATTCTGGAGCAGACCCCGTTTACTGGTTGGGAGAAGATCCTTAGGCCAGAAGAGATTGCTTCAACCCTTCATTTGACAAAGGATGAGGTAATGGCTAATTGGGAGACTAGAAGTGGAGCAAAGGGCTTTTTGACTAAGTTCTTGGTTGGTAAGGCTAATTATTTCTGGGATAGTCTAGACTTCAAGGCATTCGAAGATATTCTGGCTCTTCTGATATACGGCTTGGTATTGTTTCTGAATCCTGACTCCTTTGTTGATGTGAATGCGGTGAAAATCTTCATCTCTCGTAATCCCGTACCCACTCTCTTGGGTGACATTCTTCATCAGCTTTATGCCCGTACTGCCCGAAAGTGGGGAACCTTGATGTGCTATGCTCCATTGTTGGCGAGGTGGTTTATTTCTCACCTCCCCAAATCAGTGCTAAAGAACAAAGAAGACATGGGCTGGGTTTATAGGGTTATGTCTCTCTCTCATAATGACATCATCTGGACTATTAAGGGTATGGATGAGGTGGCTATTATTGATCGATGTGGGGAGTACCCCAATGTTCCACTAATAGGAACCCATGGAGGAATCTCTTACAATCCATGCTTGGCCTTACGTCAGTTTGGGCAAGCCAGAAGGGAAGGACCTCATGAGCTGTTAATGCCTAATATCATCTTTGATTTTCAAGGGGATAGCGATGAGCAACGCCGCAGATTCATAAGCGCTTGGGATAGAGTTCACAGATCTGATCCACACGAGCTGGGCCCAAAGACTTCTCTTCCGATGGAGCCATATCTCAGATGGGTTCGCATCCGTGCCCAAAAGCTGGGTATGCCATATGAAGCCGTTCTGCCTATCATTGTTGAAGTTGCTAATGAAGAAGGGGTTCTTCCTACCATCCTCCATCCTTACATGCCCACTGACATTGGGGCACTGAAAAGGTCTTGGATGCAGCTGAGAGAAGAGCGGGATGCTTACCGAGAAAAGTTTAACGAGCAAGAGCAGAAGATCCAGAAGTTTACTAGGCAGCTGGAGAACGAGCGGATTCTCAATGACTATGTTCGCACCGACAAGAAGCGACCATGGGAGCACTGATTGTCCTTTGATTATTTCCTTTCCAGTTTTTATTTACTTTTCAGTATTTCCTTTCTTGTAACACCTTAAGGGCATCTGTTGAACAATTTTAATTTCAAGTTTATCTAATAAAAGTGTGTTTCATTTCTTGTTTATGAATTTGAATCTCTCGATGTCTTTGAAATCATATCATACGCATTTCATTCCATGCACCTCATAACAGGTACCCTTACAGGTTTTCTCATCTTCTTCGCTGTTTATTTCAGCATCATGTCTGCTGAACCATCGACTGAACAAGCAATCAAGGCTCTACAGGCTCAAAATGCCCAATTCCAAGAGTTGTTCATGAATCTAGCTAAGGGTCAGCAAGATCTGAAGACCCTTATTCTGAAAGAGGAGAAGAAGAAGAAGAAGAAGAAGAGGACAGTCCTGTTTAACACAGGTCACAGGTTTGGAAATAGGCTACGGGACAAAGTTGATTTGACCACCTCATCTGGAGGAAAGGATAGTCAGGAAGAAAGGAGGACTCCTAGCCCTGTGGTTTCAGATAACGAGACGGACTTCGAAGAAGACCAGTATCCTCCGGCTGAGGATAGATACAAGCAACTAGAAGACCGGTTGAGTGCGATGGAAGTTCAGAAAGTGCCTGGTATGGACTTTGGTGATCTAGGTCTATCATCTGGGGTGGTAATTCCCCACAAGTTTAAGGCACCAGCCTTTGCTAAGTATGATGGAGTTTCTGGTCCGAAGCTGCACCTCCGGTCATATGTAAGGAAGATTCAGTCGTACACCGCTGATAAGAACCTATGGATCCACTTCTTTCAAGACAGTCTCTCGGGGACTCAGCTTGAATGGTTTTACCAGTTGGATGGAGCCAGTATCCGCAGTTGGGAGGATTTGGCTACTGCTTTCTACAGGCAGTACCAATACAATTCCGACTTCGCTCCCACGTGTACCCAACTCCAGGGTATGTCAATGGGAACGGGCGAAGGTTTCAAAGATTATGCTCAGAAGTGGAGGGACCTCGCCGAAAGAGTACAACCACCCTTGGCTGATCGGGAGCTTGTGGATATGTTTTTGGGGACCTTGTCTGGTCCATTTTTCAACCACCTGATTGGAAGCTCTTCGTCTGGGTTTACAGAGCTAATTATGACCGGTGAGAGGATTGAGGATGGTATTAAGGCTGGTAAGATACAAAAGGGTGCTTCATCGAGCACCGAGAAAAAGCCTTTTAAGAAAGAGTCCAGTGCTGTCTACAGTTCGAAAAGCCAGAATAGACCTGAACGCCGCCAAGTTGTTAATGCGGTTGTTATTTCAAGACCTGCTGGTGCTACTCAGCGCAACAATCAACAAAAGACCGAGAGACCTCGAAGGCAATTCACCCATCTCAACATGACTCTGTCTCAGATTCTGCCGCAGTTATTAAAGACCAATCTAGTAATTCCAAGGGAGGCTCCGCAAAATCCCAACATTGCATCACCTAAGTACAACCCTAATGCCCGCTGTGCTTTTCACTCTGATAGCCCGGGACATAATACAGATGATTGTTGGGCTTTGAAGAATAAAATACAGGACTTAATTGATGCTAAGGAGATTGAGTTCGAGGCGCCCGAAAAACCTAATGTTGTGACTGCTCCTATGCCCAAGCATGGAGTGAATGCTATAGATGAAGACTCGTTTGTGGTTTTTGTGAACGACATTGTTACCCCTTTGATGACTGTAAGGAAGAACCTTTTGCTAGCCGGTTTATTTCCGGGCTGTGACGAAGGTTGCCGTATGTGTTCTGCCCTACCATCCGGTTGCCCACTTTTGAAATCAGGTGTCCAATGCCTGATGGATAGTAAAGAAATTCTGTTTAAGAAGCATGTTGTTCCCTTAGTTCATACTGAAGAAGTTTCTATTATCACCATTCTCGACGATTCTTCCAAGGCTCCCTTGAGGAAGCCTGTTAGAGTTACATCTATTCCAAGAATCGCACAGTTGATCATCACTGTTCCAGGGCCTGCCCCATACACCTCTGATAAAGCTGTCCCTTGGCACTATGGGGCTGATGTTTATTTTCATGGAGTTAAATAAGAGTTGGATGATGATACTGACGTCAGCAACATTGTTGGACCTGCTAAAGTCACCCGTAGCGGAAGACTTTTCTCCCCTGATATCTCTCCACCAACTACCCAGAAACCTGTTGTTATCACATCTGCCAGTGTATCTGCTGCTATTCTTGTTCAAGTTCCTATTCTTACCCCTGTCGCCGAGTCCTCTGACTCTCGGGGCAAGGGGACCACCAATGAGACTGCCCAGACGGAGGCACCAAAGACGATTAATGTTGAAGCTTCTAGACAAGAGATGGAAGAGATTTTAAAGATCATCAAAAAGAGTGACTACAATGTAGTTGAACAGCTGGGGAAAACCCCGTCCAAAATATCTATGTTGTCACTGTTTCTATGCTCAGAGGCCCATGCCAAGGCTCTGATTGCATTCCTGAAGACTGCACACGTACCGCAAGAGACATCGGCTGATCAATTTAAAGATTGCGTGGCTAGTCTGACTGCTGATAATGGGTTGGGTTTCTCTGACGCCGACTTGACTGCTAAAGGGAAGAATCACAACGATGCCCTGTATGTCTCCATTGAATACAGGGGCACTACTCTTGCTCATGTATTAGTGGATACTGGTTCCTCATTGAACGTTTTGCCTAAGAAAGCTCTAGACCGGTTGGACTGTGAAGGGTTGGAGTTGAAACCAAGCAACATTATCGTCAGGGCCTTTGATGGGTCTAAGAGGATGGTGCATGGAGAAGTGGATATTCTGATTAAGGTTGGTTCTCAGGTTTTCAACTCTACATTCTACGTGATGGACATTAGGCCATCTTATTCTTATTTGTTGGGTCGCCCATGGATCCACAAAGCTGGGGTCGTAACCTCAACGCTCCACCAGAAGCTGAAATACCCAATGAAAGGGAAGATCGTGACAGTACAAGGAGAGGAAGAGTACATGGTGAGCCACCTCAACTCTTTCCGATATGTAGAGATGGATGGGGAGTTCATTGAGACCCCATTTCAACATTTTTAAGAGGTTCCCCAGACACTGGCATCAACTGAGACTGTTGTTGAAGATTCTCCTATGAAGATGGCTTCCTTTAAGGATGCCCGGGCTGTTGTCGAGAAAGGTGGGTGTGCGAATTGGGGACAACTCCCTGATTTTACACAGAAGACTAACAAGTTTGGTTTGGGTTTCACTGTAGAAGCTCAAAGGGTTGTTCGGAATGCACGGATTGGAAGACCTCCCCTGTTCATCAGTAATTCAGGAGTGAATTTTATTGAAGACGATGTGGAAGAGTCTGAGTTCGACAGTTGGATCTATCCTACTACTGATGGAGGGCTAAGCAACTGGACAGCAAAGGACTTCATCCCTATTTCTTTTGTTACCTAGTAATGAAACTTTTTGTTTTGAATTTGTAACAGACAATGTTTTAAACTTTACGGCTCGATGTCTTATCCGGGGCACTGTGGCTTCATTTGTGAGGGCTTTATGTGTGTCATTTACATATGTCATTAATAAAAGCATTGGACGTTTCTTGCATTTCAAATTTTGCGCTCCTTGCTTTTCTTATTATACATTGCAAAACAGTTATTTTACACACACTCACATATACAGGTCTACATCCACTCTGGATCTCACTGGTAATGACTCTGCTACTGCCAGTTATGACTTCAAAAATCCAATCAACTTAGCCGAAGACGAAGGTGAAGATGATTGCGAAGTGCCTGGGGAACTTGCAAGACTGTTACTTCAGGAAGAGAGGGATATTCAGCCACACGAAGAGCCAGTGGAAATAGTGAATCTGGGTACAGAGGTAGACAAGAAAGAGGTCAAGATCGGTGCAAATCTAGAAGCCAGTGTGAAACAACGGTTGATTCAGATGTTGCGTGACTATGTTGAGATATTTGCCTGGTCTTATGAAGACATGCCTGGGTTGGATACTGATATTGTGGTTCATCGCCTACCTACCAAGGACGACTGTCCTCCAGTAAAACAGAAGGTCCGTCGAATACGCCCAGAGATGTCTGAGAAAATTAAGGCTGAAGTCATGAAACAGTTTGACGCCAGTTTTCTAGCATTTACTTCTTACCCACAGTGGGTGGCCAACGTGGTTCCTGTACCGAAGAAGGATGGTAAGGTTTGAATGTGTGTTGACCATAGGGATCTGAACATGGCGAGTCCCAAGGATGATTTCCCTCTACCACATATCGATGTTCTAGTTGACAACACCGCTCAGCATAAGGTATTCTCCTTTATGGATGGTTTCTTCGGTTATAATCAGATTAAAATGGCTCCCGAAGACATGGAGAAGACAACCTTTGTTACTCAATGGGGTACCTTTTTCTACAAGGTCATGCCTTTTGGGCTGAAGAATGCTGGGGCAACGTATCAGCGCGCCATGGTTGCTTTATTTCATTACATGATCCATCATGAGATTGAGGTATACGTCAACGACATGATTGCAAGGTCCCAGACTGAGGAAGAACACCTTGACCATCTGCAGAAGTTATTTGACAGATTGAAATTGTACAAGCTGAGGTTAAACCCGAACAAATGCACCTTCAGAGTGAGATATGGTAAACTGTTGGGTTTCATTGTAAGCGATAAAGGTATTCAAGTGGATCCTGCAAAGGTGAAAGCTATACAGGAAATGCCAGCTCCCAAAACAGAGAAAGAAGTTAGAGGCTTTCTGGGACGACTAAACTACATTGCCCGACTCATCTCACACCTAACTGCTACTTGTGAGCCAATCTTCAAGCTACTGAAGAAAGATCAAGTAGTACGTTGGAATGATGAATGTCAGGCCGCTTTCGAAAGGATCAAAGAGTATCTCCAAGAGCCACCTATTCTGATGCCTCCATTTGAAGGGAGAACTTTGATCTTATACTTAACAGTACTCGACAACTCAATGGGGTGTGTGCTGGGGCAACATGACGAGTCTGGCCGAAAAAAGCATGATATTTATTACCTTAGCAAAAAGTTTACCAACTGTGAGACCCGATACTCATTGCTCGAGAAAACTTGCTGCGCTTTGGCATGGGCTGCTCGCCGGCTGAGACAGTATATGCTGACTCACACTACTCTATTGATATCAAAGATGTATCCAATCAAGTATATCTTCGAGAAGCCTGCCTTGTCCGGAAGAATAGCGAGATGGAAGATGATCTTGACTGAGTATGACATCCAGTACACGACCCAAAAGGAAATTAAGGGAAGTGTGTTGGCAGACCATTTGGCACATTAAGCAGTGGATGATTACCAGTCTATGAACTTTGAATTCCCGGACGAGAATATCATGTTGGTAACTGATTGTGAGACACCTGGACCGGATGAAGGACCTGAGGAAGGATCCCGATGGTCCATGTACTTTGATGGAGCTTCGAACGCTTTGGGTAATGGCATTGGCGCTGTGATCATATCTCCTAAAGGCTCTCATACTCCGTTCACCGCCCGACTATGTTTTAACTGCACCAACAATATGGCGGAGTATGAAGTATGCATCATGGGTCTTCGAGCAGCAATTGACCTAAGGATTAAGTTCTTGAGTGTCTTCGTAGATTCCGCTCTCGTGATCAGTCAGATCAAAGGCGAGTGGGATACGAAACACCCAAACCTTATTCCTTACAAGGAGTATGTATTGATGTTGCTTCCACATTTTGAGGAGATAATCTTTGAACACTTCCCTAGAAAGGAGAATCAGTTGGCGGACGCGCTAGCTACAATGTCTTCTATGTTCAAGGTCAATTGGGACAACGAGGCTCCCCAGATCATCATTGAAAAACTGGACGAACCTGCGCATTGTTGTGACATTGAGACTGAAGAGGTAGCAGATAAACCCTGGTATCATGAGGTGAAGAGGTACCTTGAGGCTCAGGAGTACCCCGAGGGTGCATCTGTTAATGACAAGAAGTTTCTGAGGAGGTTCGCGGCGAAGTTCTTCATCAGCAATGGCATTCTTTACAAGCGTAACCATGATTCGACCTTACTACGTTGTGTGGATAAGAATGAAGCAAAAAGTATCATGGCGGAGTTACATGAAGGTACTTTCGGAACTCATTCCAGTGGACACACCATGGCAAAGAAAATCCTCCGGGCAGGATATTATTGGTCCACAATGGAAGCTGACTGTTATCAGCATTCTCGGACATGTCACAAGTGTCAAGTCTATGCTGATAAGGTGCACATACCTCCAGTCCCTCTAAACGTATTGACAGCTCTGTGGCCTTTTGCAATGTGGGGCATTGATATGATCGAAGAGATCAGACCTACAGCATCCAAGGGGCATCGTTTCATCCTGGTAGCAATTGATTACTTTATGAAGTGGGTTGAAGCAGCTTCATTTGCTACTGTAACCAAGAACGTCCTGGCACGATTTATTCGGCATAATCTGATCTGTCGATACGGTGTACCAGAGAGGATCATTATGGACAATGGTACCAACCTCAACAACAAGATGATCATCGAGCTCTGCGAGCAATTAAAGATACAACATCATAACTCTTCTCCCTACCGGCCGAAGATGAATGGGGTTGTAGAAGCGGCTAATAAGAACATTAAGAAGATTGTGCAGAAGATGACAATGACATACAAAGACTGGCACGAGATGTTACCATTTGCTCTTCATGGGTACCGTACCTCAGCGCAGACGTCAACAGGGGAAACACCCTACTCCTTGGTATATGGCATGGAGGCAGTCTTGCCCATTGAAGTTCAGATACCCTCCCTTCGGATTATGAAGGATGCAGGCTTGAGTGAAGATGACTGTATTCAGACCCGGCTTGATCAGCTGAACTTAATCGACGAAAAGAGACTTACTGCTATTTGTCATGGTCAGACATATCAAAAGCGAATGATCAAGGCATTTAACAAGAAGGTTAGACGACAAGAGTATCAAGTTGGGGATCTGGTGATCAAGCGCATTATCTTACCTCAAGGTGATCCCAGGGGCAAATGGACCCCTACTTACGAAGGGCCATTTGTGGTTAAGAACATTTTCTCAGGAGGAGCTATGATTTTAACCACCATGGATGGTGACGACCTTCCTCACCCCGTCAATGCAGACATAGTGAAAAGATACTACGCATAATCAAAGACCCGCTAGGTTGACTGGCCTAGGAAAAAAAGGGCTTCCCGACGAACCAAAAGGGTTCGGGCAAAAATAAGGGATGAAAATGAAAAAAATCTGTACACCCGGCAATTCGAAAACCTGAAAAGGCGGCTTGGGAAAAAAAGGGTATCCCGGTGGACTGAAAACCCGAAAGGGAGGTCCAGGAAAAAATTAGGGATCAAAGCGTAACACTATGTCTCATTGGATCATCTTGCATCCAGACTTCGGTATCGACTATCAAGCTCGGACGACACTAATCAATCTGATCTACCTTCAGCCAAGTAGCAAAGTGATGAGATGCTCGAGGACATAAGGGAAATAGCAGAATTGGAACCATGTGGGATTATTCACATAACTGTTTTGTTTAGTTTTTCAAAAATTGTGTAAATTCTATTATTCGGCGGCGTTCTCTTACTAGGACGTCAGCCTCTTGTACAAAATGCCTATTTATAGGCCAAACTTCAAAATCAATACAATTCAATTTCAAAGAAATTTCAAATTGTTTTTCCTTTCTCTGTTTTGATTTGCAAAGAACGTCCAATGTTCATTTTTGATATATGCATTTGACATTAATTGCTGCTCATGAATATTTACATGCGAAACAAAAGACGATTACGGATAATATCAGAAACAGGGGCAATAAAAATTGTCCAAACTGTATAGTTGCTTTGTCCACCAGGTATAAGGGAGATTCAGATGAAGAATATGACTAAGAAACATTCACTCCCCGCAGAGTAAGACAATAATGATAACTCTCCCCAGCTGAGACTTGCAACTGTGAATGAATCGGTATTATTCTCCCCAAGCAGAGTTTATCTACCATCAACACTAAAAAGGCTTGATATCCCCGACAGTCTTAATATTCCCCAATGGAATATAAGAATGCTCCCCGGCAGAGTACAAGATATCCCCCAGTGGAGTCAAAATTTTCCCAGCGCAGTCTGAAAAAGCTTCCCTAACGGAGTTGAAGCATCATCCCCAGTAGACTCTGGAAGTTTATCCCCAGCGGAGTACAAAAATAAATCTCCCCATCCAAGTTCAAAGGATCATTCCCAGCAGAATTCAGAGGATTATCCCCACAAAAGTCTAACAGGTTATCCCCAGTAACGTCGCCACTGAGAGATCGTCTCCAGCGGAGTTCTTCCCTTTCACAAACAAGAATTCAATCCTCAACAGATTCAATATCACCAGCAACGATAATTCATCCCGACAGAATTTATCAGTGGAATCCTTAGCAGAGCATCTCTTCCCCACAGAGTAATCTCCTCATCAGTTTATTCCCTAACAGAGTTATTTCCTCCTACAGGTTTATTCTCGCAATCACCTTCGTTCACCATCCCCAGCGGAAGCGAAGAATTCAACTCTTGTTTCCAGCAGCTGTCCGGGATTTATTTTCCCCAGCTAAAACATTACATTTCCATACATCATGATACATGCATATACGCATCATACCATACAATCTCATTTATGTTGAGAGCATCATTGCTTGATATATATCATGCATTTCATACATCATGACATTACATATGACTGACTCTTTACCGTTTCAGGGAAAGACGAATCAGTAAACACTGCTGACTACTCATATGACCTAGTAGTCCCCTCAAAATAAAAACTACATCTATGGAAGACTTTTGTCTGGTTCAGCTAAATCGATTCGAATATTTTTCTGATTCTTATCCAGTCAAAGTTAATCCAAGACCTTCTCTGGTTCAGTCAGGTCGACCCTAAGATCTCCCTGATTCGTATTCCAGTTGAAGATATTCCAAGACTTTCGTCTGGTTCAGTTAAATCGACCCTGAGATTTTTCTGATTCTTATCCAGTCAAAGTTAATCCAGGACCTTCTCTGTTTCAGTCAATCGACCCTAAGATCTCCCTGATTCGTATTCCAGTTGAAGATATTCCAAGACTTTCGTCTGGTTCAGTTAAATCGACCCTAATATTTTTCTGATTCTTATCCAGTCAAAGTTAATCCAAGACCTTCTCTGGTTCAGTCAGATCGACCCTAAGATCTCCCTGATTCGTATTCCAGTTGAAGATATTCCAAGACTTTCGTCTGGTTCAGTTAAATCGACCCTAAGATTTTTCTGATTCTTATCCAGTCAAAGTTAATCCAAGACCTTCTCTGGTTCAGTCAGATCGACCCTAAGATCTCCCTGATTCGTATTCCAGTTGAAGATATTCCAAGAATTTCGTCTGGTTCAGTTAAATTGACCCTAAGATTTTTCTGATTCTTATCCAGTCAAAGTTAATCCATGACCTTCTCTGGTTCAGTCAGATCGGCCCTAAGATCTCCCTAATTCGTATTCCAGTTGAAGATATTCCAAGACATTCGTCTGGTTCAGTTAAATCGAACCTAAGATTTTTCTGATTCTTATCCAGTCAAAGTTAATCCAAGACCTTCTCTGGTTCAGTCAGATCGACCCTAATATCTCCCTGATTAGTATTCCAATTGAAGATATTCCAAGACTTTCGTCTAGTTCAGTTAAATCGACCCTAAGATTTTTCTGATTCTTATCCAGTCAAAGTTAATCCAAGACCTTCTCTGGTTCAGTCAGATCGGCCCGAAGATCTCCCTGATTCGTATTCCAGTTGAAGATATTCCAAGACTTTCGTCTGGTTCAATTAAAACGATCCTAAGATTTTTCTGATTCTTATCCGGTCAAAGTTAATCCTAGACCTTCTCTGGTTCAGTTAGATCGACGCTAAGATCTCTATGATTCCTATTCCAGTCGAAGTCCAGACCACCTATCAACAGTATCCAAATGGCGTCCGTAAGCCCATTCCCGACATCACAAGGCTGATATCACTTCATGCGAGTGCAAATTTCTGGGCACTCTAGTGTTCAATCATCTTCCACCTTCGGATCACGAAAGGCACGAAAGCCAATCTACATCCTCAGGTTTAAGAAAATTGAACAAGGGCAGCTGTTGTACCCAAAAATTTGCCCTCCCATATTTCTCAAAACATTGCAAGAAAAATCTCCAAGTTGCTCAAGTTTGCTCAAGAGTTGGACAGTCAAGCTATCTCCTAAGGCAGTCAACCTCAAATTAGGGTTTTGTGTTGCATCAAGGTCCTTGCATACAAATGACCTCAAGTGCTCCCCAATGTCCTAATATGTTCTCAAGGTCATCCATGTCAAGTTTCAAGCCTTGCAGAGGAAGTTTGCCCAGTCAATTGCTCAAAGGGTCCAAAAATCGACTATGCTAGGGCAAAAGTCAACTGTGACCCAAATACAGTCAAACTTCAAGATTTTATGTCAACATTCTCATTTTGAAGGATATTTCATCATTTTATCAAGGGTTCATCATGATTCATCAAGAATTGCTCAAGGTTCATCAAGACTCAAAAGTTGCTAAATTAGGGTTTTGTAGGAAAAGTCAAACCAACTTTGACCAAGCATAACTTTCTCATGCTTTATGAGAAATGACCCATCCAAATCTCATTTTGAAGAGGATGCAATTTCATACAATCCATCTTCATACCCCAGGATCAGAAAATGCACTCACAAGAAGTTATAAATTTGGACATTATAGGTCATTTTTGAAAGTCAACAAAAATACCTTTTTTTCCAAAGCTTATAACTTGAGCATGGAATATCAAAATGAGATGAGACCAAAAGGGTTGGTTATAGGACATCTCAATATTTCTAAAAAGTCCAAGAACACTTCCAAAAGTTCAAAATTGAAGAAGTTATGCATTGTTGAAGTTGGGCATTTTTGCAAAATTGCCAAAAGTCAACTATCCCCAAAACTTCAAATTTTGTCAAATGGGCCCATTATTTTCCACTTGATTTGATCTTGTCACACTACACACGTGTCCTAGCTTCAGCATTAAGCCCATTTATCAATTTTATTATTTTATTTTATTTTTTAATGAATTATTTCATTTTTAATCAAATTAAATCCAATAAAATCCAAACATTGATTATTTGATCTCTTTTTGGCTATTTCAGGACTGAATCATCATCATCAAGTGTATCAAATTCGTATCAAGCATTCCATGTGCAAAAAGATTGGATTTTTGGAAAATTAGGAAAGTTATCAATGGTGAATCAAATCCAATCTCAAGGCATCAATGTGCAAGGATTTAGTCAACAAAAGTTGACCTAATACACTCCATCATACATATACAAGGAAAAGGCACGAAATCCAGGGCTGGAGGCTGCAAGAACATCAAGAACCAAACTTGAAAAAAGGTGGAAAAAGTGCAAAACTGAAATCATCCTTGGAGGCAAATTCAGAAGCAAAACTCAACACTAATCAATTGTTGGACAATCCCTGAAGCAGAACCAACCCAAAGCCAGTCTCCATACACGTTTAAGAGCTTTGTAAGTGTCTCGAAAAACCGCTTTTCGTTTGAAATTGTAACTCCATATTCTTGCATTTTCCTGGCAAATCTTTGACATATTTATGATGCTTATGAAATTTCTGAACTTTTGGCATTGTTTGATTGCATTTATATGGACTGTAACCCCATAACCGAACCTAGGGTTTTGTAGTTTATTTTTTGGGCATTTCATTTACATGAGAAATTAGTTCCATTGATGGACATGGACGTGACCAGGGGAGATAGACGAGCATAACCATAGTCTTGGATTTGATTTTCATGGCCTAGAACTGATTTTAGGGTGGACATACGAATTTAGCTGTGGATATAAATCCGCGGGTAAATGTACAGGGTTGAAGGAAGAAGACGAAGACGTGTCTCCCCCTGGTTGGACAGTTCAAACTTGGCGCGTTTAATTTTTTGTTTAGGCATATTATGTGTTTTTCCATATTATTATTATTATCCAGTATAATAACAGATGAAGCGTGATGGCTGAGTGGTAGAGGCGTGTGTTCAAAATCCAACAGGACCTGGGTTCGAATCCCAGGTCCCCCCATATGCTTTGTATTTTTTCTCTTCAGGTGATCTAGTGTTGACCCAAGCATGTAGCCTATCATACTCCCTCATTCAACCAATGGACAGATGGCCCCAGGCCAAATCTGATGGCCCAGATGGAACGTCCACCATACTCCCTAGTCAAATGCACACACTAGATTTCAAAAAGTCAACCAGGCCAATGGATTACTGGGCCACAAAACTGCTAATCAGACCCCCTAATCAGGCTCAAACCTCCTAACTCTTTCTCTTTTCTTTTATTATTTATTTATTTTAATTATTTATTATTATTATTTTTACTATTAACTAACCAATCAAAGCTTTTTCTTAATAAAATTAAAACCAAAAATATTTTCTTTATTAAATTAAATTTTAGTATTTTCTTTTTTATTAACATATTAATTTAGTTCTAATTAGGAATAACTTTTAATATATTTTGCAATAATTAAAATTAACTTAGACAATTAGGTTTTCTTAACATTGATTAAATTTACTTTTATTTCTTTAAATATCAAAAACCCAAAAATATTTTTATTAATTTATTTATTTATTAATTTAATAATTAACCTAGATTAATTTCTTCATAAAATTAAAATAACCAAAAAATCCTTTCTTTAATAATCAAAGGGTCAAAACCCTAGAACTCGCCCAATTTAATTTCTCGCACGCGATCCATTTTATTTCAATATTATATTTGTTTCCGGAATGTAATAGATAATTAGGACTATCTTTATCGCTTTATTTACTTTCCGCATTTAATTTTCAAGGGTTGCTTTTGGCGATGTAAATACCCGACGCCTTATAATAGTTAGTTTAATTTCCGCAATTTAATTTCCGCAACTTATAAACTGTTAGATGTTTGATAATAGGGAATGCGTGACAAGACTGAATGTTTAAACCTAAAATCAACATAGATCACCATTAACATGTACAAAGATGAAATTAACTGAAAACAACACACTCGCACATGCGCACTCTTAGGGTACACCCCACTTGGTTGCCTTCGTAACGCGGTCATTGAGTATAGGAAGTTTTAGAGGTTGCCCTCTTGTCCAAAGATCATAGTTGCCTCGAAACAGTTGCCTCGGAAAAATGATATAAGACATTAGGGTTACCGCTAAGGCGTCCTAACATTACTTTAGTGACCACACGTCCCTTAATCGAATTGACCCTTAAAACTCCAACGGCGATACTACCTACTCATCAATAGTGGGATAGCATTGTCTAAAGGAAGATAGCATAGAATGATTCCTTTTTCGAGTAGGTAGATGGTTCTTAAGTACTTGCTCTTTCAAAATAAAACAAATTTTCACACTTACACTCCTTTTCAAACAAAAACTCTTTTCAAACCCACAAACACAAAGAAAAGCAATTTTTGAAAACACTTTGAGCAAGTACCTAAGAGCCCGTGGATAACCACGGATAGAAAGGGTGCTAACACCTTCCCTTTCTATAATCTACCCCCTGGACCCGAGAAACATCTCAAAAAGGAATTTTTCTGTGCTTTTTTCCTTTCCTTGTTGGATAAAATAAAAGTCGGTGGCGACTCTTGATTACCGCGACATTTTGCGAACACAAACGCAAAACGCAAACCAGCATTCTAAAAAAACAGTTAGTTCTCTCCCACCGTATCACAGAACGGTATTCAAAAGGCCTTCGTTTTTTGCTCAGAGTGTGTGTGACGCGCCGAAAATCCTGAATGTTGAATATTATTTTATCTGGGTCGAAACTTCGAAAATTCATAACTCGGTCAATTTTTATCGGATTGAGCTCATATTTTTACACAAGGTCAGGGACTCAGAGATCTACAAATTTTCTTCAAAAGTCGAGACCGAATTATGCTCCGATCAATACCAGTTTTTTATTGAAGAACGTGTCAGAGTCAACACTGGAGCCCAAAATAAGTTTGTCTGAGCTGAAACTTCAAAAATTCATAACTAATTCACTTTTTATCCGATTGAGCCGATTTTCGAACAGGAGTTAGTTCTCGATGTCGGCTATATTTAGTTTTCACATTTTAATTTCAAAAATTTCACTTAAGCCCCTACGATTTAGCCTGCAACGTAACGAACTCAAGTGAACATTGGAGGCCCAATTGCACATTCAAAGCCCATTTTCTTTGCTCTAATTTCCATTATATAATCTCATTCTTTTCACACAAACAAGGGGAGAAAAAATTAACCTTTACCACAACGCTGTCGGAATATCAAATTCTTTCAGGAACCCTAAAACCTTAAAATCCTTATTACAAATCCCCCTCTCACTACAAACAAGCCATCTCGGTTACAAACCAACATCTCACTACTTCTCCAGTAAGGGTAAGACTGACTTGATCTCCATAATCAAAAGGGCATAAAAGCATTCATATCACTACTTCTCCAGTAAGGGTAAGGCTGGTTTAATCTCCATGATCAAAAGGGTATAATCATTCATACATGCCATATCGGTTTTAACATTAATTTTTTCATATATTGGCTTTATTTGTATTTCATGATTTGTAGTAATTTATTTAATGTGTTCATGAGATTCAACACTGCAGATTTAGACAGGATCTCATGCATGTTCATTACAGAACGTTGAGGCCAAAACACAAATGGCCAAAACAGAACAACTTACACATGATACCAATGCATGACGAGGCAGACATCCTGAGAAGGTTAAGGAACGTTGAGGCCAAAACACAAATGGCCAAAACAGAACAGCCAACACATGACACCAACACATGGCGAGGCAGACATCCTGAGAAGGTTAAGGGCGTGAGTTCAACAACCACCCCTATTGGTTTTGATTTTCTTCCTTCCTGTTTATCCTTTTACCTATTTTTATTCTTTCTGTTTAAAATCTTTTTTTTCATAAAACTTAGCATATTTTACAAACCTTTGATTTTATGTAATAAACTCGAATAATTAATTTTAGGTTTTAATTTAATTTTAGGTAACTTTAATTATTTTGTAAATAACTTAAAAATAATTAGAATAAATAGGTTTTATTACTAACTTAATTATATTTTATTTTTTTTCCTAAAATAACCAAAAAAACCAAAAATAGGTCATTTTATTATTTTCATTAATTAATTTAAATTAGCTAATTAATTTGTACATTTATTTTTAAAACTTAATTCTTTTATTAAAAGCAAAAAAAAAAGTTTTCTTTTAATTAGGTTAGAAGGGTAAAAACCCTATTTTTCTTCCCGATCTTAATTTTTCTCGCGCGCCTTATTTTTATTATTTATTATATTGATGTAACTGCCTACAGTTTGTAATAGTTTAATTAGGACATTTATTTACATTTATCGCTTTAATTTCAAAGGGTTTGTTTTTGGCTATGTAAATACCCGAAGCCTTGTAATAACTTAGCTTACTTTCCGCATCTTAATTCTGCAAACTATAAACTGCTTAGATGTATGGCTAATAGGATTGTATGGAAAGAATGTATGGAAAATTAAAACGATATATCACCTAATGTGCAAAGATTAAATAACTGAAATCGAACACATGCACATGCGCACTCCTAGAGTACACTTCCACTTGGTTGCCTTCGGTAAATGGTCATTGAGTATAGGATATTTTAGTGGTTGTCCTTTTGTCTAAAGATCATAGTTGCCTTGGAAAGGTTGCCTCGGATATTGTTACCTCAGATAAATTGATCTAAGACATTAGGGTTACTACTAAGACGTCCTAACATTGCTTTAGTGACCGTACGTCCCTTTCGAATTGACCCTCAAACACCAACGACGGTGCTACCTATTCACTAATAGTGGGATAACACTGTCTAAAGGAAACGAACATAGAACGATTCTTTTTTCGAGTAGGTAGATTAGTTCTTAAGTATTTGCTCAATCAAAACAAACTTTTCACACTTACACTTTTACAAACAAAGTTTTCAAAAAAACTTCATTACACTCTTGAAGACAGAAGCAAGAGTTAAATTAAAGTTAAAACAAAAACTTTTCAAAACATACAAGCACGCAAAGAAGAAATTTTGAAAATGATGTGCAAGTACCTAAGAGCCCATAGATAACTACGGATAGAAAGAGTGCTAATATATTCCCTTTCTATAATCTACCCCATGTACTCAGAAAATCTCGAGAAATGAATTTTTCTGTGCTTTTTTCCTTTCCTTGTTGGATAAAATAAAAGACGGTGGCGACTCTTGCTTACCACAACATTTTGCAAACACAAACGCAAAACGCAAACCAGCATTTCAAAATAGTCCGGTTCTGGCCACCGTATCACAGTAATTATATTAAATCATACATTTAACATAATAAATAGTGAGTGGTATCTAGCAACACACCGCTTCTAAACAAGTCACAAAAATGTCATGTGATCTGACAAAACCTTTATGTGATAATATTTGTATGCACAATTACCCTTTTACCCTTATGTCTATATTAAACACAAGGCATAAACAGTGTCACCCTTGTCCAGTTCAATATTGGGCCCTTAGATATTTATCCTGTTACGCAAGATGGGTATATTCCATCTAGGTAACTCATGTCCCTTAGCATGCTTTGTGAAGTACCCATAATTTGTCTTTATGGTCATCTAGTTACGGATAACGTTTAATCAGCAATAAGGTACTTAACTCTACATCTAGGATCCATAGTGGTTTCAAGTCGAAGGGTGGTATACACCATTATCACCATGAGAATAACTTATGACACCTTGCATAACATTTTATGTACTATTCTCATAGCGGGTCTATCCAGTATAAATATTACTCCTAATATTCATACCTATGTCAAGACTTGATAACTCCTTATCCATGATCCATGTGATGTGATCATCAGCCTATCTTCATAATAATCTCAATGCTTTAATGTTATCTCAATTTTCAATAAAGCTCGACTATAAATACTTTAAGAATAATGTCCTTATGTTTAATGGGATCTCATGATTAAGTCATACTTAATATTTCATTAAATAGACTAACTATTCTAGGGACTTTATTATTTTGGAAAAGCAAACATAATAAAGAAATTCCTTTTATTAATAATAAATAATTCAATACAAGTACTAAAAGTATTGGCCTCTAGGGCTTACACCAACAATATTTCACTAGTACTAGAGCCAATAAAGCATACCCCTAATACCCATAGATCTAGTATGGCCAACATGCTTCTACTGTGCATGAGGCTTTATTAGTGGGTCAACAATATTGTCAAGTGTAGGTACTCTGCATATATTCACATCTTCCCGATCGATTATATTTCAAATGAGGTAATAACGCTTAAGTATGTGTTTGGATCGTTGGTGAGATTTAGGCTCCTTAGCTTGTACGATAGCACCATTGTTATCACAATAGAGATCAATGGGATCCACAATGCTAGAGACTATACCAAGTTCACTAATGAAATTCTTGATCCAAACAACTTCCTTTGCTACATTTGAGGCAGCAATATACTTGGCCTCAGTTGTAGAATCAACAATTATATTTTGAACTTTTCCAGCTCACAGCACCACCATTTAAGCAGAACACATAACGAGATTGTGATCTAAAGTCATCCTTATATATCTGGAAGCTAGCATCAGTGTACCCAATTACAACAAGCTCTTCCTGACCTCCATATATCAAGAATGATTCCTTAATCCTTCTCAATTACTTAAGGATATTCTTGACAGCTACCCAATGAGCATCATCGGGATCAGATTGGTACCTACTCGTTGCACTTAAAGCATACGAGACATCTGGTTGAGTACATAACATGGCATACATGATAGATCCTATTGCAGATGCATATGGAATCTTATTCATGCAACCCCTTTCTTCCTTAGTTGGAGGGGATTATGTTTTTGATAGACATATGCCATGTTGCATAGGTATGAATCCTTTCTTGGAATCATGCATATTAAAGCGTCTAAACACTTTCTCTATGTATGTACTCTGACTTGGGCCAAGCAGTTTTTGTGATCTATCTCTATCTATCTTGATTCCTAATATATAGGCTGCTTCACCTAGTTCCTTCATAGAAAATCATTTCCCCAACCAAGTCTTTACTTGTTGCAAAGTATGGACATTGTTTCCAATGAGTATAATATGTCATCTACATATAATATCAGGAAGACGATCATGCTCCCACTAACCTTCTTGTAGACACAAAGCTCATCTTCATTCTTGATGAATCCATATTGTTTTACTGTTTCATCAAAACAAAGATTCCAACTTCTGGAAGCTTACTTCAATCCATAGATTGATCATTGTAACTTGCATATCTTTTGGGCTTCTTCTAGAATGTCAAACCCTCCAGGTTGTGTCATGTACACATCCTGAAGAAGATTGCCATTAAGGAAAGTTGTCTTGACATCCATCTCCCTATTTCATAATCATGATATGCATCGATAGCAAGTAAAATCCGAACAAATTTAAGCATTGCAACTGGTGAAAAGGTTTCATCATAGTCAACCCCATGAATTTGTTTATAGACTTTTGCAACCAGTCTTTCCTTATAGGCATGTACCTTAACATCCATGCCAGTCTTCTTTTTGAAGACTCACTTGCATCCTATAGGGTTAACTCCTACAGGAAGCTCACATGGAATCCATTTCAAATTTCATGGCTTCTAGCCATTTCTCAGACTCAGGACCACTTATGGCCTCTTGGTAGGTCGCAGGCTCATCTTGATCCATGAGTAGTACATCCCCTTGATCAATTATGAGATATCCATATCTATCAGGTTGGTGATGTATCCGGCTTGACCTATGTTGGTCTTGTCCTACCTGAGCAGGTTTCTCTTCCATAACTTCTTGTGTTTCCTGCTCTAATTCCTCCATAGGTGTATCAATGTTTTGTGATTCTTGAATTTCTTTAAGCTCTACTTTCCTTCCACTAATTCCTTTGGAAATAAAGTCCTTTTCTATAAAAACTCCAATTCGAGCGACAAACACTTTGCCCTTAGAAGGATTGTAGAAGTAATACCCTATTGTTTGTTTAGGATACCCCATAAATAAACATTTGTCAGATTTGGGCTCAAGCTTAGTTGAAATTTATCGTTTCACATAAACTTCACAACCCCAAATCTTCATGTAAGACATATGTGGTTTCTTATCACTCCATATCTCATATGGTGTCTTCTCAAACTTTTTGGATGGAACACAATTAAGTGTGTAAGTTGTTGTCAATAGTGCATGTCCTCAGAAGGAGTTTGGAAGATCAACGTGATTCATCATGGATCAAACCATGTCTAATATGGTTCAATTTCTTCTCTCAGATACAACATTCCATTGTGGTGTTCCTGAAGGAGTAAGTTGGGATAGAATCCCACATTCCTTTATATGGTCATCAAACTATAGGCTTAAATATTCACCACCTCGATCTGATCGAAGAACTTTAATATTCTTACCTAGTTGGCTTTATACTTTATTTTTGAATTCCTTTAACTTTTCAAAGGTTTTAGATTTGTGTTTCACTAAATACATATAACCATATCTACTGAAATCATCAGTAAATGTGATGAAGTATTGAAAACCTCCTCTGGCGGGTATGTTCAGTGCTCCACACACATCAGTATGTATGAGGGCCAATAGATCATTATCCCTTTTAACTTTTCCTGTGAATGGGGACTTTGTCATCTTTCCAATTAAACAAAACCTGCATGTCTCATATGATTCATAATCAAAAGAGTCCAAGAGTCCATCTTTATGGAGTTTGGAAATGCGTTTCTCATTTATATGGACTAAGCAACAACGCCAAAAGTAACTTGGATTTAACTCATTAGGTTTAATCCTTTTAGTATTAATGTTATAAATTGGCATTTTAAGATTAAGGACGTACAATCCATTGTTCATTTGTGCAGAAGCATAGAATATATCATTCAAATAAATGGAGTAACAATTGTTCTTTATTATGAATGAAAAAACAAACTTGTCCAAACAAGAAACAGAAATGATATTCCTGATAATTGCAGGTACATAATAACAGTTCTCTAACTGAATTATTAAACCACTAGGTAAAGTCAAAATATAAGTTCATATGGCTAAAGCATCAACTTTTTCTCCATTGCCAACTCGTATGTCAACTTCACCTTTTTCCAAATCTCTACTCCTTTCAAGCCCCTGCATATTGGTACAAATGTGAGAACCGCATCCAGTATCTAATACCCATGATGCAGAAGTAGATAAATTAATTTATATAACAAAAATACTTGAATTTGAAGTCTGTACTCCATTCTTCTTATCTTCTAGGTACTTTGGGCAGTTTCTCTTCCAGTGTCCGGTCTTACCGCAATGGAAGCAAGTGCCCTCTTTTGCTATGCCTCCACTAGGCTTCAAAGCAAGAACAGTAGGTTTAGGTTTGGCAACTTCCTTGGCTTTGGTAACTTCTTCGCCTTTCCCTTTACCAACCTTCTTGGTGGGCCTTTTGTTCAACTTCTTTCCATTATTGACCATTAGAATGGACTTCCCTTTTGACTTCATGTTTTGCTCAGCAGTTCTTAACATGCTTAGAAATTTTGGAAGACTTTTGTCCATGTCATTCATGTTGAAATTCAGGACAAAATGACTGAAGCTCTCTGGCAACGATTGCAAGATAAAATCAGTCGCGAGTTCCTTTCCAAGGGGAGACCCTAGCCTTTTAAGGTTCTCCACATATCCAATCATCTTGAGTACACGAGGACCTATATGGGTTCCCTCAGCTAACTTTCTAAAAAGATCCTTTGAAACCTGAAACCTATCATTTATTGTCTACTCTTGATATAGCATCTTCATATGTCTGATCATATCGAACACTGGCATGTTCTCATGCTGCTTTTGCAACTCTGAGTTCATGGTAGCTAGCATAAGGCAAGCAGTTTCATTGGCATCATCGACATGGTTCTTATAAGCATCTCTTTCTGCCTTAGGTGCAGAACTAAGAGGTTCCACTTCAGGAACATGTTTCTCCAAGACATACAACTTCTTATCATGCTTGAGAATAATCCTCATATTTAGTGCCAATCCACAAAAATTATCCTAAACAATTGTTCCTTATCAAGTATTGATCACAAAATGTTGTTAGAGGTGTTTGTTGTCATGGTAATCTACAAGAAAAATATGAAAATATAAGTATCATTAAAATAACATATTCAATTAGGCCTTTAATCAAATATTCTGCCACTATTTTACTCAAACCAAATGACCCTCACCATTTGATTCAGAAAATACCATTGGAAGATTTTCTAGTGGGCCGAGATCCATATTTCACTTTGTTTTAATTTATCGTTAGACTGATTATACAAAACTAGGTTATTTAGGTAGGAACTCCTTCCAATTGTATCTCATACAACTCTCGAATATTTTCAATTGGGTGAATAACTCCTTATTCTAATCCATCATATGAATCATTCCCAACTCTTGCTTCTAAACATGTATAATCTTATTATAATTTGTTTAGTTAATTTTGACCCAATGTTTTAGCAATTGGATATTACGTTTATCCCATCACACCTTACTAATATAGAACACGCGCCTCGCATTAAGCGAAACCTACATTGTTTGATACTAGTCTTGATGAATGCTAAAACTTGGAAAGCATAAACTTAATATTCTTTTTGAGGTAATTTGTTATTAGTTTGATCTCACCGGCTTAACATGCAAATCATCTCTCACATGCATCAATATACGTATAAAAAAATACAGTTATGGCCCCAATGCAATTGTTCTCCCAAGCCAATGAGAGAACCTAAGCTAACCTAATAACGATATAAACTTCTCCAAGAAAGATCTCCAAGGTTGTCCTCCTTTGATAATGTTATTCTACTCTTTCTTTATAACATTAGATTACATAAAATAAAACTCATTTTACATACAAGGGAGTCAGGTGAAAAGAAGTTACATCAAAAGATTAAGAGAGAGGCACGACACACAAGCCATATTTTAAAATCCCAAAACAAAATAAAGCAAAACTAAGGCCATAACTGATCACCACAAGACAACAATAATAAACACACTTTTATTATTAGTTTAAATCTTGTTAATTAAATAAACCAAATTAGATTTCAGTGATTGATCACACTACGCAGAGTTAGCCAGAGGTTTCATTGTTTTTCACACAACTCTTGTGCTGTTACAACCCTAACTGCATAACTCTCCAACAACACAACCCTTGTGCCGTCATGAACCCTAATGCAAATAATTTCATACCTTCAAACACAACACGATTGATAATTTAGTATGATCGA
This sequence comes from Vicia faba, assembly GCA_948472305.1. NCBI lineage: Eukaryota > Viridiplantae > Streptophyta > Magnoliopsida > Fabales > Fabaceae > Vicia > Vicia faba. The sequence continues at coordinate 216,010 of CATIWC010001309.1, read as the reverse complement.
TCAACATGCCATTGCTTCACCATACTAACGTCGGATTCTGAAGAAAATGAACAGTGATATTTCAAAAGAATAACAATCATTATGTGATTGAATGGAAGAAATCGAAACAATATATCCAATATACCATCTTTGCACCAGAATCATTTATATAATGTATAAAGTCGATTAATCATATCAGTGTAACTTATGGATGATCGATGTATCACTGCTTCACCATACTAGTGTCGAATTCCGAAGCATAGTCAATATTGATTCGTCCAAATCATACACACAATGATGCTAAAATTTAATTTAATCATTTATTGTTCAATTCATTCTGTGTTTTAATCGGATTAATACAGAATATGCAAAAAATAAACAGCTATCAGATCCATGGTTTCGTAAGTGGCACTGATACCACTGAAGGAAAATTATGATCCAAAACGCAACGGAAATTAAGATTTTCCTTTAGTGATCCTTACAAATGGACATGGTCAGTGATATAAACTATTACCTCTTGTATAAATTCAAACCTTTAATGTTGTGATCACGAGCATTGATGGAGAACAACGCCTCTACTCAGTCCACACAAACAGATTGCTTCCGATCATAGTGCTAGCTGCTTACAAACGAAAACTTTGAGTGAGAGAGTGAGAGAAAATACGGCTAGGGTTTCAAGATCGAGTTTTCATCACGTGAAATGCTTCAGCACAAGGGCTCTATTTATATAACCACTTGTGTGGGATACAAGCTAAAATCCAAATTAAGGCTGCAAGCTAAAAGCCCAATTAAGCGTACGAGCATCATACCTTATGGTATACCGCATATCACTTAAGTGCGTGGTACCTTACCACATTTTGTATTTCACTTATGTGTATCGTACCTTACGGTGCTCTGCAATTCACTTAAGTGCACTGTACCTTACGATGTTCCTTATTTACTCTATCTCTCATTAACATGTCCTTATGTGTGTGACCCTGTAGGTTTTCATGACGTTGGCAATTATATTAAATCACACATTTAATATAATAAACAGTGAGCAGTATCTAGCAACACATCACTGCTCCCAAGTCACGAAAATGTCATGTGATCTGACAAAACCTTTCTTTGATAATATTTGTGTGTACAATTACCCTTTTACCCTTATGTCTATATTGAACATAAGGCATAGACCGTGTCACCCTTGTCCAGTTTAATATTGGACCCTTAGACATTTATCCTGTTATGCAGGATGGGCAAATTCCATCTAGGTCACTCATGTTCATCAACATGCTTTGTGAAGTATTCATCAACTGTCTTTATGGTCATCTAGTTACGAATAATGTTTGATCAGCAATAAAGTACTTAACTCTACATCTAGGGTCCATAGTGGTTTCAGGTCGAAGGGTGGTATACACCATTATCACCATGAGAATAACTTATGACACCTTGCATAACATTCTATGTAGTATTCTCATAGTGGGTCAATCCAGTACAAATATTACTTCTAATATTTATACCTATGTCAAGACTTGATAAATCCTTATCCATGATCTATGAGATGTGATCATCAGTCTATCTTCATAATAATATTAATGCTTTAATGTTATCCCACTTTGCAATAAAGCTCGACTACAGATGCTTTAAGAATATTGTCCTTATGTTTAATGGGATCTCATGATTAAGTCACACTTAACATTTCATTAAACAGAAAAACTATTTTAGGGACTTTATTATTTTGGAAAAGCAAACATAATAAAGAAATGAATTTTATTATTAATAAATAATTCGATACAAGTACCAAAAGTATTGGCTTCTAGGGCTTACACCAACAATGGTTGTAGGTATCAGTGCAATGATTGAGAGTGAGGGGGTTCTCATATCTAGGAGGTTCCTAGGTAGAAGTTGCACAAGGTAGTGATTAGGAGAGAAGTTGTAAACTGAGATTGTTTAGGCTTTGAACTATTATTATCATAGTGTATTTCCTCCCTGGCTTGGTATCCCCCAAAGTAGGTGACATTGCACTGAACTGGATTAACAATTGATTGTGTTGTTTAATTTTTTTCAATTTTTCTTTCTACATAATTTGTGGTTTACTGTCCACACATGTCATAACATATGTCTTGAAATTATGTTTTATGTTGAGACATCGGTCTTGACATCTATATTGCAAGTTCCATAATTTCAACCATAATCCAAGTTATTGAACCTACGCTAGTCATAGTCGATCTGAACTATTCCTAATTTCTTTCTCAAATTCAAGAATATATCGATCTTCAATCCTTTGGTGACAATGTCGGAAAACTATGCTTCACTTGAGCAATGCCTTACTTCAAGTTCACCTCTATTTACCTTTTCCCTTAAGACGTGAAATATAGCTTCAATGTGCTTACTTCTTCCATGCAAAACTGGATTCATTGCAAGATTAATGGCTAACTTGTTGTCAATCTGTAACACTTGAGGTTTCTTCACTTCGACCTCGATCTCTTCCAACACAAATCTAATCCAAATTACTTGACATGTAACATAAGATTCTGCTATATATTCAGCCTCACACGATGACAATGCCACCACGATTTGCTTTCTCAAGCACCATGAGTTTGGGGCACCAAATACTTGAATGAAATAACCAATTGTGCTTCTTCGATCTTCCTTATCTCCACACCAATCAACATATGAAAAATAAGTAACTATGGCTTCTTTGCTTTTTGAGTCTCATCGAAATAGTATTCCATATTTTATCGATCCTTTTAAGTATCTCAGAGTTCTTCTTGTAGCCTTCAAGTGTGACACTCTTGGTTCACTCATGTATAGGCTCATTAATCCGACTATGAAACCTATATCAGGTCGACTGTTGCACACATATCTCAGAGATCCAACTATTTGTTTAAACAAAGTTACACCGACTTTGTCTTCCTCTCCATGCTTCTCCAACTTCAAATTTGGTTCAACAGGCGAAGATGACGGGGTCGAATCATCCATCCCGAATCTCTTGATTATCTCTTTGACATACTTTCTTTGATGCAGTATCATACCTTGCTTCGACATTTGAAATTCCATGCCTAAGAAATATGACAATTTTCCCAGATCTAACATTTCAAATTCCTTCATCATCGGCTCTTTAAACTTCGACAAGTTCTCCAAGCTATTTCCAGTTACCAGAAAGTTATCGCCATATAAGTAAATGATTATTATATCTTATGCGACGACCTGAACATAGACACCATACTCAGACTTGCATTTTACAAATCATAATTCGACTAAGTATGAGTCAATCTTCTTGTTCTATGCCCTAGGTGCCTGCTTGAGGCCATAAAATGCTTTGTGCAACTTATATACTTTAATTGCATACTTCTCAATCACAAACCTATGAGGTTTTGTGACATACACCTCTTCGTTTAAAGGATCATTCAGAAATGATGATTTCACATCTAAATGAAATATCAACCAACCTTGATTGCATGCCAATGCTACCACTAGTCGAACAATCTCCAATCTTGCTACTGGAGAAAATACTTTAGAGTAGTTGAGTCCCTCCCTATGAAGAAATCCTCGAGCTACCAATATTTACTTATGTCTTGATATTTATCCATCATCATTGTGTTTCAACTTGAACACCCACTTTAATTCAATAGTTTTTGTATATGCTGGTAATTCGACTAACTCCCATGTGTTGTTTCTTTCGATTGCCTGTAGCTCTTCGACCATAAAAGACTTCTATTATTTATCATTTAAAGCCTCGTTATAGTTGATTGGTTCAACACTTGTAAGTAAAGAAAAATTAACTAATTCTCCATTTAGTGTTACTTCATCATCACCATTCACTTCATACTCTTGGAGTCTTACTGGACGAAATCTAGTTCTTTGAGGTCTTTGGCTTGTGCTAGCCACACCCTCTTCGACTTCGACTGTGTCGGGAATGTCAGCAACTTCTTCGACTTCAACTTGGACTGAAATATTGGATTTTTCTTCTACTTCGACTTCATCAGTTACTTCGTCGAAACCACAACTCATCAATGGCTTGTTAATTGCATCACCAGAATTCCAATCCCAGGCAGAATTTTCATCAATCACAATATCTCAACTTAACACAATTTTATCATTGATTGGATTAAATATTATGTATACCTCAGTTTTATGATATCCTACCAGAATCATAGGTTCACTCTTGTCATCAAGCTTCACTCTTCTCGCATCAGGAACATGTTTGTAACACATAAAGCCAAACATCTTAAGATGACTCACTAATGGTTGTTTGCCACTCCACACTTATTTAGGAACCTTGTTCTTCAATTTATTGGTAGGGAACTTGTTCAGAATATAAACTACAGTCGAAACAACTTCACCCCATAAATATTTTGGAAAATTCTTCTGCTTCAGCATGCATCTTGCTATATCCCATATAATTCTGTTTCTTCTTTCTGCAATTCCATTATGTTGAGGCGTATAATGAGTAGTTACCTCATCTTCTACACAGAAATCTTCAAACATATTGGATGTGTATTCACCACCTCCACTTGTTCACAGAACTTTGATCTTCTTCTCACTCTGGTTTTCGACAAGTATCTTGAATCTTAAATATTTCAAATACTTCGTCCTTTTGCTTGATCACATAGATCTAGAGCTTTCAGATATACTCATCGAAAAATGAAACAAAATACATGTTTCCACCAATGGTATGTTCGTCGAACGAGCCACATACATCTAAATGTACCACTTTGAGTATGTAGGATGATCTTATTGGCATAGTCGAAATGAAGGAATTTTTGGATTGCTTTCTGACTAAACAACCTTCATAGAGTTTGTTGGGTATCTCAATACTTGGGTAATAAGTTGATTGAGTGATCGAAAGTTTAAATGTCCAAATCTCAAATGCCACAACTAATTATTCTTATGGTCGACAATTGTTTTCAAACATTGAACTTCTATCAAACTTATCATACTCTTAAACGTTCGATTCTTCAAAAACGAAGATTTTAAGACCAAATTGTCCTGTGTGTTGAACAATTTTAAAGATCCATCTTTCATGATGACTGGGAAACCTTTTTCGACCAACTGTCCAACACTTAATATGTTGTACTTAATTCCAGGTACATAGAGTACATCTTTGATCAAGCTTTCGCTCCATTACTCATTTGAAAAACTATGTTACCAATACTTTCTGCTTGCAACAAGCTATTATCAACAAGCTTAACCTTGCTCTTCTTTGACTCGTCGAAATATACTAACCACTCATTTTGACCAGTCATGTGATTCGAGCAGCCAGAGTCAAGGAACCAGATCTTGGATTCGACATGGTTATCTGCAACTGCATCCAAAACCACCATATCTCCAGAATCATCTGAATCTCGGCATGCAAGGTTCGCTCCTTCGTCCTTGCCTTTTGTCGATCCATTGTCTTTCCTGTTTTAACAATGCTTGGATAAGTGACCATACTTTTCACAATTGTAGATTTGCACACCTTTTTCTCTTCTTTGTCTTTCTGATAGGAATTTTTTTATCCTCTTTTTAAGGATTCAGAAGCCCTAGAAAAGAATGGATTGAGTCTTAAATTCTTTTCCTTCCGACAATCTTTTTTTTCAAGACTGGGCTTGTAGTGCTTGTATCGAGTCTTTAACTCTTTTCCTTTCGACAATACTAATCTCATGCGCTTCCAAAGAACCAACCAAATCTTCCAGTTTTAGGATTTCAAGTTGGTTATATTCTTGAATAGTTACGATAACATGATCAAAAAGAGAGGTCAACGTACTCATTACTTTCTCAATTATCATCTTGTCAGATAGGGTTTCATCACAACCTTTCATGAGATGGACGAGTTTCTATACCTTCGACACATACTCTGTAATCTTTCCGTCTTCTTCCATCGAAAACAATTCATATTGCTGATGCAAGGTCTTCAACTTGATAACCTTGAGTTTTTCACCTCCTTCATAATACTTGACAAGAATATCCCATGCCTCCTTCACCGATTTAGCATGAGAGATCTTGTCGAAATTCTCTGCATCGACCGCCGTTTGAATGCAATACGTAGCCTTGCAGTCCTTCTTCTTGGCTTTGTTGTGGGCAATTTTCTGCGCGTCAGTTGCATTTGCAACCAGCGTTGGAACGCATGATAACCACTTCTAGGGTTTCATGAAAGCCAAACAGAGATTGCATCTGTTTTCTTCACTGAGTCCAATTCTTTCCATCAAGAGTTGAAAGAGAATTCAAAATACTATTAGTATCATTCATCTTCACAGCGATTGATTGACAACAATCCATAATTCCGGAAACACGATCTCTAACGTTTGATTCTTGAAAATACGATCAAGAATCTAACCAGAGCTCTAGATACCAATTTGTTAGTGCGTGAGACACTTTTAGTGAAAGTGAAAAAGAGAATAAAGAAATAAAGATTTTATTATTGAATTGAATCATTACAAACTGATTTTCAAACTAGTCTATTTATATACATCTAACTTGTACACTAAATATGCTAATAAATCCTAATTGAACTTAAACTTAGATTATACAACTTAAATTATATCTAATATTATATATAATATTTTAAAAGAAGACACATGTATTGGTATGGGGCATGTGGTCCCACTATGTTAAATTTTTTTGAATACTATTATACATTTATATAATAATTAATATAAATAATACTTAACTAAAATAATGTAACTTAAATTACTTGAAATAATAGTATTGCTATAAATATATTATTAAAAATTAGATTTGAAATTATGAAATATACGAATAATTGTTTAGATTCTTATTTGAGATGAGTGTGACTTTTTTATTTTAAAATCAAAATATAAATGTAGTCGAATTGATTTTGTGTTTAACTCAAAATAATTTTTTATTAAATCTAAAAAAATAAAATATGATTTATAAGTTTTTATTTTAACATTAAGATTTTATCACCAAAAATCACAGACAGTAAATCATATCATTATTATTAATTTATATACATAGAGATTGATAGATAAATATTTTTGTTGATAATAAAATTATAAAAATTACAAAAATAAAAAATTGAAAAAACTATAAACATTTTGTAACGATAAATCTCTTAAAAAATAAATATAATATATACTCTATCTTATTCAATTTATAAGAAAAATAATTTATATATGTAATATTTATGATTTATAAATAAATGATAACAAATTCATAAATTAATATACTCCCGCACAACTTAAAATCTATGGCTCCTTTCTTACACATTAATATTCATTTTTCAATCAAATTTATCACTCTTATTCACACTTAGTTAAGTACAACGATATAATTTAAAATTGTCTGAAATTATCAAAATATATTTATATTTTGATCGAGAAATCTTGTTTTGACTAAATATAAATGTATGTTCAAGTTTTTCCTAATATTCAAAGCCGAATTCTTGTTGATATTTGTCCGCACATGTTTCAAACTCACCTTATAAATAAATAAAATAATTTTTTTAAAAAGTAATTGTCTTTTTTCAATTCTTACTAAAAGATTAATTATTTTTTCTTATAATATTATTTTAATTAATACTATTTACATTAATTCATTAACTTTTATCTTTATTGATAAATTGAGATACATTAATTATATATTTGGTAAAAAATATAAACAATTGATAGTTTATAGCCGATTACTGATAGTAGATAATTTATAATTGATAGTTAAAAAATTGATTGAATTGTTAGATAAATTAGTGTTTATAATAATTGATATATATATAAAATAATATATATATATATATATATATATATATATATATATATATATATATATATATATATATATATATATATATATATATATATATATATATATATATATATATATATATATATATATATATATATATATATATATATATATATATATATATATATATATATATATATATATATAGCAAGATTATATTAGGAATGGAAGAAGAGAATAGGGAAAGTGAAGTGAAAACAAATTAAAAAATAATGAAGAAAAATTGTATTAGAAGATTCATAATTTCTTTTAAATAGAGAATTTGACCTTTTCCATTCAAGCATTTAAAATACATGTTGTATTTTAAATTATAATAAAATTGTGAAATACAAAAATGAATTTTAATTTTATGGTTAAATAAATTTTTGATTTTTCTAAATATTTTTAATTTCGTTTTTAGTCCCTCTAAGATTTTTATTTAAAGAATGACCTTCTTAAAAAATTAAAATTTTACTTTTCGTCTCTCCAGTAATTTAGCGACGATTTTTACAACTTAGCGATAGTTTTAGTGACATTTTTAACGCACTTTTAGCAACGGTTTTTATTTAGCGACGAAATTAGATATCATTTTAACTACAATTTTATCAATAGAGACTAAAAATTAAAATTTAATTTTTTAAAAAGGCTATTTTTTTAAAAAAAATTTGAAGGACTAAAAACAAAATTTAAGATATTTAAAAAATCAAAAATTTATTTAACTCTTAATTTTAATAATAAAAATAATACTAAAGATGACAAATTAAAGGCTATAAGCTCCCAAGGTATTTCAAATATTGAAAGAAAAAACATATATTAGTAAAAAAATCTACAAATTTGTTATAAAAAGAAATTTAAAAAAAAGATTTTAGCTTTTCAATTCACATGATTGGAAAAAAATTATGTTCGATAAGTGTTATTTAGTTTGTAGTTTTTTTTTTCGAATTTAAAGAGGGCAAACACACATATTACACCAGTCAATATCACAAACTCTTTGCACCTCTCTAAAACAAGTTTTAAAAAGTTCCTTTTCTACTTTTTTTTTTCTCTTCAAAAATCATTTATAGTAACTTTTAAATTTATTGTTTTTATCCATTTATATATTTATTATTTTAACAAAAATTCCATTCTTATTCTTATATTTTATTTTTATTTTAATTTAAATTAAAATAAGTGTGTAGTAACATTGCTGATTTTTATCGTATAATGTTAGACAATAAACTTTTTACATATTATTTTGAAATAATAAAATTGAATTTAAAATTATAATGATATTTTTTATATATGTTGTTAAATTTCTATAATATTATTAAATTAATTTTTATTGTATAAAAATAAAGATGTTATAAACACAAAAATTATGACTTTAAATGATAATATTTGAATTTTTTATTAAGTATGAATTGTATGTCGCTTATAAATTGTTATAAAAAAATAGATAAAATATTCATTTTGATCCTTTAAATATATTTCTGAATTTATATTGGTTTTTAAATTTTTTTTCGTGTTATTTTGATCTTTTAATTTTCAAAAAGTTTTATTTTAGTCATGTTTCTCTAATTAACGACGGAAAAACTTTGAAATATGTCGCTAAATTTGTCGTTAATTAGACAAAAATGACTCAAATGAAACGTTTAAAAAATTAAGAGATTAAAATAACACACAAAAAATTAAAAAATTAATATAAATCGAAAAGTATAGTTAAAAGGCCAAAATAAATATTTTACTAAAAAAAGTAAAAATTAACCGAATCATAATTTGAGTCTCTCTTTTTAACTTCTTACATTATAGTAATTTTAAATAGACGAAGGATCAATTTGGATTGATTTATTTGAATTAATGTTATGTAATAAATTTTGTGAGTTGTGACATTATTTAGAAAAGTTTATTAAAATACCTATAACATTATTTATAATTTTTTTAAATTTATATTTATAAATTTTCAAAAATAACTTATGAATTTTTAAAAAGTATTTATTTTAATGAACACGTGTGTTATAAATTCCAAATAGACTGTTTATTCAAACATGCTCTAAACGAAGCACTCCAACCAAAGCATCATAGAAATTGGATGAATATTATTCATTAATTCTTATTATAAAAGTAAATTCACTTTTAAAATAAATAATTAATATATTTGATTCATATATAATTTAGATATATTGATTATTTCATATATCTAAAAAATAAACTCTTTCTTATAAGAAAAATCGGAGGAAGTATTAGAGAAAAGTCTCAAAATAATTATTTAAAGTATTTAAAAGAAATTGATTTTTTTTTTCAATTCTTAAAAGAATATTAATTATTTTTTCTAATTATATATTTTAATTAATTTTATTTAAATTTTTTAACTCATTCTCTTTTACTTTTATTGATAAATAGAAATACACTAAAATCTCAAAAAATAAAATATTTTAAATAAAATTATTCACTCATTTTTTTACTTATACACTATTTTTGAAAATATTTGAATTGATTTACGATGTATAGTCAGTTTCATTTTTTAAAAATATTAAAAGTTTTAAATATTTATTTTTTTAAAATTGAAATAATAATTTTGATATCCTATAACATAAGCATATTTTATTCAAGATTAAAACATAATCAAAATTATAATTTTTTCAAAAAATTATATTTTAAAAATAATTTTTATAAAAACATATTTTAAATAAATTTAAAGTTAAATGATTTTTTGAAACTTCGATATCTAAAAGAAATTTTAATAAAAAAATGAAATATTTAATATAACATTTAAAAAATATTTATTTATACCAAATTTTCATTTTTGAAACTTATATGTGTAAAATAAAATTAGGTAACAGTATAAAAAAAATGATTTAAAAAGACAAAACGTAAGATTGAGTGATCCACACAAATCAAATCCAATCTGGTCCAACAACACCAACTCACCGCACCAAACCTTTTTTGTATTCCTTTTTTCCTGGTCTCTCTCCGTTTGTTCATTGGTTCTTCCTCATCGTCTTCGTTTTTCAACATCCATCTCTGCAACCCTTTATCATTTTCAGACGTGATTTATGCTTTCAAAACCTGGGTCTTCGTCAAAATCTCATCTTGGGGGTGCATGTCACCCTGCTGAGTGCTGACGCATACATTTTCTAAGATTTGATTTGTTCGGATTTCTGTTATTTCAATGGGCTGTTTAGATGGCGGGCGTTTCATTCTTGAGCTTGAAAATGGTATCAACAACGGTTGTTCTGAAATCGGAAAAGATGCTTCTGCCATTGAAGATGCTGTCAAGGTTTTGTTGCTCGGTCTAGGAGAGGATATTAACAGAGAAGGTATTAGAAAGACACCACTTCGTGTTGCCAAGGCCCTTCGTGAAGGAACAAGAGGTAAAAAGATGTTTTTTTTTTCTTACTCTAGAAGATATGTATGTGTTGTTGAAACATAGTTATCAACTAACTTAGCTGTAAAGTCTATGTTTGATCATGCTGTGAAGAAAATTGGATCTAATGTTATTTTGATGTTTATTAGCTGGATCTTTTTCTATCTTTCTTACTATGAAAATGTTTGAGAAAAAAAAGCTGATTATAGTTGAGGATTTATTTGTTATTTACGTACAGGTTTCTCTTTTTATGTACATGTTTGTCCTTTTCTTCTGAGTGGACAAAATTGAAGTTCTTGGATATTGGTACTGAATACTGAATAATAGTACTTGCTTGCTTAACCAAAAAGGGTATATATCTTTATACCCTTCTCTTCAATTGAAACATTACATCTCAAAATTGAATCTTTTAAGTACAGAAACGATGAAGGAAGGTAAAGGCTGAGTTTCAATTTAAATTTGATTGGATAACCCTTAAGTTACTCTTAAAACATTTTAAATTTAAGGGGTGATTTCGGTTTTTCATATGGTAAAACGCTAATGGGCTAGAACCGTAATCCTATCCCGCTATTTACCCTATAACGGCAAAGGATTGTGGGCCAGAAACCGCTCCGGACAGGGAACAGCTCCGCCATCTCGCTATTTACCCTATAGTGGCCACTATTGTTAGCACTGCTAAGGCTCTTCCCATAGAGGCCTCCGCTTCGCTCCCCTATAGCGCCGCTATTGACTACTCTGATATCTATAAGTGAGAATGCTAAGTACTCAGGTTACAAAGTGTGGAGAGAGAACTCTGAGAATTCTGGACTATCAGACTCTTTGAGTTGAGTTATGGGAAAAGGGTCTTCTTTAGCATGAAACTTTTTCTTAACTTTAGCACCGAGATAATATTTTACTTCGTACCTGACTGATGAAATTCACAAAGTTCTGTTCTAAGCTTCTGTTTATCTTCTTCCAGGTTACAGGCAAAAGGTAAAGGACATTGTTGAAGGTGCTTTATTCCCTGAAGCTGGTCTTGACAACAGAGTTGGTCATGCTGGTGGAGCAGGCGGACTTGTGATTGTCAGAGATATTGACTTGTTTTCCTACTGCGAGTCATGCATGCTTCCATTCCAGGTTAAATGTCATGTAGGTTATGTTCCTTCTGGCGAAAGAGTTGTCGGTTTAAGCAAGCTATCTCGTGTTGCTGATGTATTTGCAAAACGACTCCAAGATCCTCAGCGTCTCGCAAATGAAGTGTGTTCTGCTTTGCATAATGGAATAAAGCCAGCTGGTGTTGCCGTCATACTTCAATGTACACATATCCACTTTCCTGACATAGAATCTATCTTTCTCGACTCAAACCACCAAGGATTGGTTAAGATACTTGTTTCCGCCGGTTCCGGGGTTTTTGAAAACAAAAATGCAGATGAATGGGCTGATTTCTTTAATCTCCTAAAATTTAGAGGTATCAGTATGGAAAAAATCCATTCTAGAGGATCGTCGGACTCCTGCTGGTGTCCTTCTCAATCTGCCAAAGTTTCCTCCGAAATCGGACCGGTCAACCCTGCAATGGTCACTGCAGTAGCTTCAATTATTAAATCTTTGGGAGAAGATCCGCTGAGGAAGGAGCTTAGAGGAACCCCAACTAGATTTGTGAAGTGGTTAATGAACTTTCAGAACAGCAACTTCGACATGAAGTTGAATGGTTTTCTCAATGGTAGGATAGATTCTTTAACCGCGAATGAGAAGGTTGCCATGGAAAACAAGAAAATATGCTCTGAGCTGAACTTGTCATTTTGGTCACAATGCGAGCACCATTTACTTCCATTTCACGGTGTTGTTCACATAGGTTACCTCCTATCAGACGGGTTCAGTCCAATCGGAAAATCTCTCTTACAATCCATAGTACATTTTTATGGTTTCAAGCTTCAAGTTCAGGAGAGGCTTACCAGACAGATAGCTGAAACGATTTCGCCGCTGATCGGTGGAGACGTGATAGTTGTTGTAGAAGCAAGCCACACATGTATGATTTCTAGGGGTATTGAAAAGTTTGGAAGTAGTACCGCCACTATTGCTGTCTTAGGACGATTCTCGACAGAACTTAAGACAAGGGCTTCCTTCTTGCAGGGTATTCCAACTCCTAGTTATTTTTCGGAGCAATGATTGTTGTTTGAATGCGCTTGAAATAATTTAGCAGTAGCTCCAATTGTTTTGGATTTCTAAGTCCAATTGTTTTGGATTTCTAAGTTTTGAAGTTGCTCAAATTTAGTTTCAGTTTTACATAGAATTATAGCTAGAAGTTGTTGAAGAAAAATTGATGGAATTCCTCTTGAATCCATATTTTCATACTGGCCAACTTTGCTCATAATTTGTTGTTGTTTAAGTTTACTCTCATAGTTTTCTTGATGTTGAAGTTAGAATGATTGTGATCTATTTTGATTATTTTGTATGAAGGTTCTCAACATATTTTGCAATTTGCATGCAAATGGTTCAATGAAGGTTCTCAACATATTTGAAAGCAGTATGTACTTGGTAAAAAAAATCATATGGATTTCACTAAAGAGAGTGCCTTTAAGTAAAAGAGAAATGCTATAGACATATTTGAAATCAAATTTCAAAATCGGTTTTAAGATATGTAACTGATTATATTCCAGAAGTGATTATAACAAAATATAATAATTTATTATACTACAAACAATCCACAATCCGGAAGACTAAGGACAATACTGTATCACACATGCTGAGTGTTTCTAATTCAATTATTAGACAAATACTCCAGAGTTTTATACAGAAATATTCGTAGTTACCATATGTGTCGAATTTTATGCCACTCTATCTTGGGTTCCTTTTCATGAACTTCCATTTTCGGACGCTCAATCTTGGGTTTCTTTTTAGAAACTTTCAGATTTGGATGCATCTCATGAACTTCACTACTACAAGCTTGCGGTTGAGAGGCATGATACTGGTGCATGGACTTATTTTGTGCCAAGCCAATGGCAAATTCTATTCTTAGTATTAGCAAAATCATGAATAGAAATGCAGATATTTTAAAAACCTGCAAGCACCAACAGTATGAAAATGAAAATGAAAATTCAATGAGGTTTTGTTAACATTCATCTTGCACGCGATTTCACTCAGTCATACCTTATTCATAACATTGGGTTTCTGAGGAAAATTTCTATCAGCATGCTCAAGAGTATGTCTTAACATTCCAATTATGGAAGATTCTGTCACAGGGCCATCACAGTCTGCAGGATAATTAAGAAGTTGTGAAATTTATATTAATTTAACGACATCAAAGAATATTCAATGAAATCGATGGTTACAAAAAGTTGAAAGGCTACCTGGTATGTCAAAAATCTGTGTTGTTGGCGGAACTCCCAATAGCTCCCCCAAATATGCTCGAACACGAGCACGGTCAGAGAGAGATAGGAGATCTCCGTGAGTAAAAACAAGCACAGGTTTGTCATCTGAAGACAATAGAAATAAACTATCAGATTGACTACTGTTATGAACTTAGGCAAGATGAATGAGAAAAGCACATAAGCTAGTCTGGAAAATACCTTTAAATGACAGGAATGGGCAATTGAAGTTAGAAACAACTGTTTTAATATACCGAGCCTCCAAAGCACCCCCAGCATTCTTCATCGCATTCAGAATCGAAAGACCATTAAGGACATATATTACAGAATTAACTTTTCTACTCTTACTGGAAACGAAACCTTTCTTGTCATCTTTGCACTTCAAACCTTCACTCAGTCTCTGATTTTCTGTACTCCTGATAGAGAATTTGTAAAACGCGATGTAAATATTAACATTTGTATAATACCGGAAATGTTAAGTACTTAAATATTCAAACCTGAATACAAGCTCTCCATGACGAACACCTTTGGTCATCCAATTCTTCAGCATTTTGTTATTCTCATGAGAATTATCCGTCAAACTAGGTGTATCATACAGACAGATAGAATTTGTGTTTCTTGGAATCATATACTCATGGAGGAAGTATGTTCCACCCCCTATAAGTGAGTTATCTGGCATCAAAAGATAAATGCAATGAAAGTTTCTTAGGTCAATGAATAGTTATTTAGTCTGATCATGTATAAAAGATATGTTTATGGAATGAATACATGATACTTGTGCTCTTGCGGGTGCGAACTTGTCGTCATCAAACACCTTGGAGATTCTATTTATGAGACTACTTTTCCCAGATCTACTTGGACCAACTAATATGAGGCATGTTGTCTCTGGTACATCATAATCACACACCTTTAAGCCCCTGGACTTCCAAATCCATGTTCCAGGCCTATAGCTGTGACAATCAAACCACACTCACGATAAAACTCATTCTGATCAGCAACTACACGGAATTCTGAAATTTGTTTTCATAATTAACATGAACTACACAACACAATTTCAATTACAGACTAGAAGGATTACAAGTTTTCAGCCAATGAAGCCTGCAAGTCTTAAAGAATGTGGCAGAAACCTTCATTATTATGTAACAAAGCGAAAAATTAAGCGATCAAAAGTAAAAAAATTGATGCTTTTGAATAGAATCCTACATTCATTTTTTTCAATGAGTTGTGAACTATAAAGCAAGACACCTCTAGGAGTAAGCATGTCACGGTATCAGACACTTTTATGACACTGTCGGAAAAGTTACACAAGTGTCTCAAAAGCCAGATAAATGTCCCTAAAAAATGGTTTTTTCCCTTGTTTCAAGATTGTTAAAATCGGTGTTCAGCACCCGTATGACACTCATTCATATGTGTCCAACAATTTAGACAAATGTTCTTTCTATTTTCTTTGCTTCAAACACCTTTATCCGTTCTTTGGACATATTTCACACATCTAAAAGGGCTAAACATGTACTGATACATCTTTTGAACGTATTTCACACAAATCTAAAAGGGCTAAACATGTATTAAAGCAAAGTTACCAGTAAAGATGTTAAAACATTAATGTTGTTTAAAATATTTTTAACTCTTTTAATAATAAATTAATAAATGAAGCCCAAATAACATCATATCATATATATATATATATATATATATATATATATATATATATATATATATATATATATATATATATATATATATATATATATATATATATATATATATATATATATATAAAGATGTCAGTATCGGAGTGTCTAGTGGCCGAGTGTCTGTGTGTTCCTGTGTTCGTGTTCGTGTTGACGTTTGTGCTTCATATGTTTTGAAACAACAAAAACAAGTTGGAAGATTGTGCTTAATATTAAAGCATATATTGGCCAAACAGATAAAAACAAGAAAGTTTGAGTTCAAATAACACCTCAATATTTTTTTCTTCCCTTTTTTCAAAGTCTCAGTATCAATCTTCAATTCATTGAAACTTTGCAACATTTCCTGGTTGATACCAATTCTCTTCTTCCTCTCACTGACTACCAAATCAGCACAAGAAGTGTTTCCACTTTCCACACCAACTTGTTGAAAATCCAATCCATTATCTTCATCCTCCAGGCTCAGATTATCATCACTGAAAAACATTAGAAATCACAAAATCAGAATAAATAAATAACCTATGATCATCATCATTCATGGATCATGAGAGTACCTGGAAAAGGGAAAATCTTCATGTATACCTGATTGATCATTAGGTCAAACACAAGAACTCAATAAGTTTAACAAAAAGTAAAGGAGTGTTATTGGAAGAGAATGAAAAGGAATAGTACCATTAGAAGAAGAAACAATGGAACCACCACCCATGATATTGATGCGTTATGTTTTCGGTTTCATCAATTCAATGGGTTTTGTAGTGAAGTGGAGATAACTTTCAAGCTAAGTAAGAAAGAAGAAATTATCATGGAGAATATATTTATTTTAGTGGCTATTGCCTATTTAATTACTCATCACGTAAGTAGAACAATTCATCAGCTACTTCAGTTACAAAATCAAACCGATCTAAACTCAATCATCATGTTATACTTAATAAAAATATTTTTAATTATTTTATTATAACAAAATTTATTTTGATCCCTTAACTATTTTTTCGTGTAACTTAGTCCTTTAACTTTTTAAACATTATCACGTTTGTCATTTTGTTAATGGACGTTAGTCAAAATCAAAAAACAGCTTTCAAGTGGCATGTTACTTGATGACATGGATTTGTGGACTCCATATTATCGCGGTGGAAAAAAAATGAGATTAAGCTATTGATTAACTTAATTCGAAAAAGATAAGAGTCACCACTAACTTTATTGTTTCCAAAGGAAAGAGAAAATATCGAGAAAAATCAACGCAAAAAATAAAACAAAAGAGAAATCTGGATATGGGGGTTGGTTATGTAAAGGGAACATATTAGAACCTTTCACTTCTATGGTACTCCATAGGAACCTCTTGAAAATCTATGTTATAATAAAACCGGATTGTTTGCAAAAAGACTGGGGTGATGAGAAAATAATTCTTTTATTAGTTTTGTACTCGCCAAGACTTCAAGAGTCTTGTGCCTACCTATCTTCTATGTGCAATAAAGAAGTCAGAGTCCCATAGTTCAAGTAAAAAATAAACATAAAGTTTGTTGATTGCTTTTAAATTGAAAAGACATTTCGTCGTACTCGAGTGAAAAATTCAACTTACTACCCACAAGTATGAGGAGTGAGCATTTGCATCATCTTGATATGGAGAACTTTTACTTGGACTTTCTCACAAGTACGTCTCAATATTCAAGTGAAAAATGTCAATCACTTCACAACATCTTGTACAAGTATAGTGGTTTGCATCACTACCAGAATAGATTAATATCCAATCTTTGAGAAAAAGTTATGAAAAGAAAAGTGCACAAAGACACAAAAATAAATATTATGAGGTTTGTCTTTTTTAGAAGTTTTGAAATGAGTTTGAATATGTTTAAGTGTTTTAGCATTTATTAAGAAAAATGTTTTCGGGAGCACTTAACAAAGTCAAGGTTTATTAAGAAAAGATTTGAAGTTTGAAAATAGAGGTTTTGAAAATAGGGAGAAGTTTTGAAAATTGAATAATGGGGTAGGAGATGAAGAGATTATCCTAAAGCATAAAGTAAATGACATGAAATAAAAGGTCTCATTGTAAGATAGCCCAAGAGAAATTCTTTGTGTGTGCAAGTGTACTAATCACAAGATGAAGCAAGTATTTGATATTGGTCAAAATGAGCAGTTTTTTTCCTTTGGAGTAAGCCACAAGATAAGAAAATAACATGAGAGAACACATAAACAGATGAATATCAAAGTCACTGACCCACAAAGAAAGTTCCAAGTCTTTAAACAAAGATCAAAGTTTCTCAGAACAAGATAAAGTCTTGATTTAAAGTTCCAAGGTCCAGAGGAATCACAAAGTCTCATATATCATTCAAAGCAAAGGAAAGTACTAAGTCCTAAGGTCTACAATCCAAAATACTCCTCAAGCATGAGATAGTAACACAAAGTTCACAAGATTAGATGAAAGTTTTTTTTAGGGTTTTAGCCATTTTATTAATATTTTTTTTGTTCTTTTTGAAGCAATAAAGCAACAAAAGCAAAAAGATTAAAGGCATAAAGTAAAAGGAAAAATAAAATGACAAGAATGTAAACGACTTGAATGTAAATTTCATGAAATTAAATTGCAATAAATTTAAAATGCATAAAAGTAAGAGTCAGTACAATTAATATGTCAATGTTAGTGTTAATAAGGAATCAACCGAGTCAGGACAATTTAGCTATATATTAAGCAATCGTAAGTGGACTTATGTAGAAGTCACACCTATGTGAGGACGGTCAATAGTAATATATGTGTTAAACATGTTAGAGAAATGATACAAAAACCATCCTCCTAAAACAATGTGACACAATGATCAAAATAAAAGCAAAAAGAAGAAGATGGAGAAGGAGAGATGATCAAGCACACTTGAATTTGAACAAGGGATTATCTATCATCAATTTCAACCATTCAAATTCATAATACAATGAGATAAACTTATTGTTATACCCCAAAATTTGACCTCTCATTTATCAAATATTTCTCACAAAGATCTCTCTTGGTTCAAGACTGCACTAGGGTTGATCAACTCAAGACACCTCCTTAAGCAATGATGACCAAAATTAGGGTTTGAGATTGCACAAGGATAATTTAACTTTCAATGTCTCATGTGACTTTAATGGATCATTATGGACCCCTAAGGTTACTCATGTCAAGTTTCAAGCCTTGGATCACACTTTTGCGCAGTCAATAGAGTAGTTGACCTAAAAATCAGCTGTATTGGGGAAAAAGTCATTTCTGGCCAATTTACAGTCAAACTTCAAAAATTTTGACCCACATCAACATTATAAACTCATATGTATCATTTGATCAAGTTTGGACCATAATTCCTCAAGAATTTTGATCAGATCATCAAAAGGGCAAAATGGTCAAAATTAGGGTTTTGACTGAGGAAAGGCAATTTCTGATTTTTGACCTAGCAAGTGGTCAATTGGTTTGAAGCATGATCTCAAGAGTTCAATTGCATTATTTTTACCTAATGGCATGACCCAAAACATTGCTCAAGATCAATTGGATTGATAGTGAATTTTCAGTCAACTGATCAAAAGTCAATTGTACACTAAAAAGTCAAACTTTGACTTTTTTGGTCAAAATCCAATGTCAAAGATCACAATTCATCAAAAAATGTCAACATATGAAACTTATTCATCAAGAAATCAAAAAGTCAAGATTTCATTTTGAAAAGTCAAAGTTTTCTAACTTAGAAATTTTTCTAAGTGTTTAAAACTTCATATTTTTTCACAACTTTGAGCCAATTTTTCACCATGATGCAAGATGATTCAAAAGAAACTTTCAACATGAAAGTTGTAGATCTCTATGATATATACAACATTTCTTTACACAACTTCTTCTAAAAATTCTTGGATCTCAAGTTATTAATTCATAAAGTCATGGTCTTGAAATTGAACACTTGGTGAAATTTTGCCCTAGTTTTAGTCAGGATTTTGACCTAACTTCATGGAACTTTTTCATATAGTTCCAAGGAGAATTTTCAAAAGTGATTCAAAGAGGTGTTGTAGAGAACGTTACAAACTTTCCAAAATGTCCCAGAACTCCTTGAGATCATTTGTGAGCAAGGAGAATCGAAGAGATGAAGTTAGGGTTTTCAAACTTAAGTTACAAGCCATTTCATGATGAACAAAAAACTTCCTATACTCAATGACCACGTTCGAAGGCAACCAAGCGAGGTGTACCCTAAGAGTGCGCATGTGCGAGTGTGTCATTTTTCAGTTATTTATCTTTGTACATGTCAATGGGTGAGCTATGTTGATTTTAAGTTCATACATTTGATCTTGTCATGCATTCCCTATTATCAAACATCTAACAGTGTATAGTTGCAGAATTTAAATGCGGAAATTAAATCTAAACTATTACAAGGCGTCGGGTATTTACATCGCCAAAAACAACCCTTGAAATTAAATTGCGGAAAATAAAAGAAAGCGATAAAATAAAGTCCTAATTAAAAGCTATTACATTCCGGGAAACAATTACATCAATATGATAAAAGGATCGCATGCGAAAAATTAAATCGGGCGCATTTAGGGTTTTGACCCTTTTTGAAAGAAAGCATGTTTTTGGTTTATTTTTGAATTAAATGGAATTAAACTAAGTCAATAAATAAATAAATAAATAAATAAATTAATTAATAAAATATTTTTGGAGTTTTTTGATATTTAAGGAAATAAAATAAATTTGATTTAAAGTTAGTAAAAACCTAATTTTCTACATTGATTTTAAATATTGCAAAAAATATTAAAAGTTAAACCTAATTAAACTAAATTAATTGAATTAATTTATTTACAAAAATAAAGTCATGAATTTAATTTTTATAAATAAAATATATTTTTGTGTTTTTTATTTTATGAGGAAAAAAATGTAATTGGTTAGTGATAATAAAAATAATAATTAACAAAACAATTAAATAAAAAGAAATATAAAAGAGAAAAGAAATAACCCAATGAGGGGTTTGGGCCCAGATCAGGGGGGTGAAGCTGGCAATTCAGAGGCCCATTTGTGCAAGCCTCGTTTGACCTCCTGGAATTCCATGCACATGCGTTGACTAGGTCTTATGGTGGACTCTCAATCCTGGCCACCAGATCTGGCCTGGGGCCATCTGGCAGGCATCTGGGTGATGGTGTATGATAGGCCTTAATTGTTGAAAAGAGCTTGAATACCTGAAACAAAATAATAATATGCAATATGGTGGACCTGGGATTCGAACCCAGGTCCTGCTATTCATTGGCCAACACGTCAACCACTCCACCAACGCCTGCTAATTGTTAGAATAATAAACAAAGAATAATATATGTGAAAAACAAACAATATGCTGGAAAATAAAAAAAAGAGCGCGAAATACGAATGGACGAATAGGGAGGGGGCACGTAGTCGTCTTCTTCGTTGGCCCCTGGATATTTACCTGCGGATTTTTATCCGCAGCTAAATCTGTGGCTTGCTCCTAAAATGAATTCTAGGCCATGAAAACTCAAACTAAAACCACAACCATGCTCATCTTCCTCTCCTGATTTCATTCATGTCCATTATTTGCCTCAATTTTGCCTGAAACTCAAATGCCTAAAAACAAGAACCAAAAACCCTAGTTTCGGGTATGGCATTACAGGCTACAAACACACAATCAAATATTGCAGACAGTTTGGAAATCATACAAAGATCAAGAATATGTCCATGGTTTGTCAAAAAAATGCAAGAATGAGAAGTTTCAATTTCAGATACAGGGCGATTTCCAGGGATACTTACAGCGCGATTGGGGATGTTTCAGAGCTTGATTTTGATTGCCTTTCACTCAGTGGATGTCCAACAAGAGGTCTACGTTGAGATTTGACCTTGAATCTGCCTCTAGTATGGATTTCAGTTTCACACTTTTTCAAGCTTTTTCTCAAGTTTTTTCTTGTGATTTTTGCAGCCTCTTTGTTCTGATTCGTGCCTCTTTAGCTTGTATAGGTATAAGGCAATGCATTAGGTTAAAAATTTAGGCTTGAATCTTTATGCATTGATGATTTTGGATTTGATATGATCCTCCATTACAAAGCTTCCAAAAATGTCCAAATTCTAATATTTTGTTCATAACATGGCTTGATACGGATTTGATTGTGTACATGATGATAATTGAAACCTGTATCAATCAAAAAGATACCAAGTTATTAATATTTAGATTTTATTTGGATTTAAATTGATTACAAATGAATTAATTCAATAAAAATCAAATAAAATATAAAAATTAATAATTGGGCACAATAATGAAGATAGGACACGTGTGTGATGTGACAAGATCAAATCAAGTGGAAAAAAGTGGGCTCTTTTGACAAAATTTGAGGCTTTGGGGATAGTTGACTTTTGGCAATTTTGGAAAAATGCCCAACTTCAACAATGCATAACTTCTTCAATTTTGAACTTTTGGAGGTGTTATTTAACTTTTTAGAAACCTTGAGATGTCCTCTAACAAAACCTTTTGGTCTCATCTCATTTTGATATTCCATGCTCAAGTTATAAGCTTTGGGAAAAAAGGTGTTTTTGTTGACTTTCAAAAATGACCTATAATGTCCAAATTTGTAACTTTTTGTGAGTGCATTTATTGATCTTGGGGTGTGAATATGGATTGTAGGAAATTGAATCCTATTCAAAATGAGCTTTGGATGGGTCATTTCTCATAAAGTATGAGAAAGTTATGCTTGGTCAAAGTTGAGTTGACTTTTCCTACAAACCCTAATTTAGCAACTTTTGAATCTTGATGAATTTTGAGCAATCCTTGATGAATCATGATCAACCCTTGATCAAATTATTAATTATCCTTAAAAATGATAATGTTGATAAAAAATATTGAGGTTTGACTGTTTGTAGGTCACAATTGACTTTTGCCCTAACACAGTCGATTTTTTGGGCCTCTTGAGCAATTGACTGATCAAACTTCCTCTGCAAGGCTTGAAATTTGACATGGATGAACTTGAGAACATATTAGGACATTGGGGAGAATTTGAGGCCATTTGGATGTAAGGACCTTGATGCAACACAAAACCCTAATTTGAGATTGACTGCCTTAGGAGATGATTTGATTGTCCAACCTTTGAGCAATCTTGAGCCACTTGGAGATTCTTCTTGACATGTATTGGGAAATATGAGAGGGAAAATTTTGGGGTATAATAGTTTCCCCTGTTCAATTTTCTTAAACTTGAGGATATAGATTGGCTTTCGGGCCTTTCGTGATCCGAAGGTGGAAGATGATTGAACACTAGAGTGCCCAGAAATTTGCACTCGCATGAAGTAGTATCCGCCTTGCGATGTCGGGAATGGGCTTACAGATGCCATTTGGAGATTGTTGGTAGGTGGTCTTGTCTTCTTTGACTGGATTGACATCAGAAAAATCTTTAGGAATCGATTTAATTGGACCAGAGGAGGTTTTGTCTTCTTTGACTGGATTTGCATCAAAAAAATCTTTAGGAATCGATTTAACTGGCTTTGTCTTCTTTGACTGGATTTATATCAGAAAATTTTTTAGGAATCGATTTAACTGGTTTTGTCTCCTTTGACTGGATTGGCCTCAGAAAAATCTTTAGGAATCGATTTAACTGGTTTTGTCTCCTTTGACTGGGTTGGCCTCAGAAAAATCTTTAGGAATCGATTTAACTGGTTTTGTCTCCTTTGACTGGGTTGGCCTCAGAAAAATCTTTAGGAATCGATTTAACTGGTTTTGTCTCATTTGACTGGGTTGGCCTCAGAAAAATCTTTAGGAATCGATTTAACTGGTCTTGTCTCCTTTGACTGGGTTGGCCTCAGAAAAATCTTTAGGAATCAATTTAACTGGTCTTGTCTCCTTTGACTGGGTTGGCCTCAAAAAAATCTTTAGGAATTGATTTAACTGGTTTTGTCTCCTTTGACTGGGTTGGCCTTAGAAAAATCTTTAGGAATCGATTTAACTGGTCTTGTCTCCTTTGACTGGGTTGGCCTCAGAAAAATATTTAGGAATCGATTTAACTGGTCTTGTCTCCTTTGACATAGCTGAGAACTTAACTGCATCTTTCCTGAAAGGTAAAGGTCAGTCATATGCAATGCATGATGGGGATCAAGCAATGATGTTCTCAACATAAATGAGATTTGTTTGGTATGATGCGTACATGCATGCATTATGATGTATGGGAATGTAATGCTTTAGCTGGGGAAAATAAATCTCGGGTAGCTGTTGGAGAATAGAGTTGAATTCTTCGTTTCTGCTAGGGATGGTGAACGAAGGTGGTTGTGAGAATAAACCTGCGGGAGAAGAGAACTCCATTGGGGCATAAACTGATGAAGATATTACTCTGTGGGGAAGAGATGCTCTGTTGAGTATTTCAACGATAAACTCCACTGGGGATTCCGCTGATAAACCCCGCGGGGGATTTCAACGATAAACTCCGCTGGGGATTCAACTGATAAACTTCGTTGGGGATGGATTAATGTTGCTGGTGATACTGAATCTGTTGAGGATTGAATTCCTGCTTGGGGAAAAGAAAGAACTTCGTTGGGGATGGTCTTTCAGTTGCAACTTGCTGGGGATATCCCTGTTAGACTCTTGTGGGGATAATCCTCTGAGCTTTGCTAGGAATGATCCTTTGAATCTGGATGGGGAGATTTATTTTTGTACTCCGTTGGGGATAAACTTCCAGAGTCTACTGGGGATGATGTTTCAACTCCGTTGGGGAAGCTTTTTAGACTGCGCTGGGGAAACATTGACTCCACCGGGGTATCTTGTATTCTGCCAGGGAACATTCTTATATTTCGTTGAGGAATATTAAGACTGTCGGGGATACTCTTATACTTGCTGAGGAATATTCTTATACTCCGCTGGGGAATATTAAGACCTTTTAGTGCTGATGGTAGACCAACTCTGCTTAGGGAGAGTATTGCTGATTCGTTCACGATTGCAAGTCACAGCTGGGGAGAGCTAGCATTACTGTCTTACTCTGCAGGGAGTGAAAGTATCTTAACCATATTCTTCAGCTGAATATAGCCTTGTACCTGGTGGACAGAGCAACTAGACAGTTCAGACAATTCTTATTGCCCCTGTTTCTGATATTACCAGTAATTCATCCTTTGTTGCGTATGTAAATACTTATGAGCAGCAATTAATGTCAAATGCATATATCAAAAATGAACATTGGATGTTCTTTGCAAAACAAAACAGATAAAGGAAAAACAGTTTGAAATTGGTTTGAAAATGAATTTGTATTGATTTTGAAGTTTGGCCTGTAAATAGGCGTTTTTGTACAAGAGGCTGACGTCCTAGTAAGAGAACGCCGCCGAATAGATAGAATTTACAATTTTTGAAAAGAAAACAAAACAGCTATGTGAATAATCCCACTGGGTTCCAACTCTGCTACTACCCTTATGTCCTTGAGCATCTCATCACTTTGCTACTAGTTGAAGATGAATCAGATTAATGGTGTCGTTCGAGCTTGATAGTCGATACCGAAGTCTGGATGCAAGGTGATCCAATGAGACATAGCGTTACGCTTTGATCCCTAACTTTTTCCTGGACCGCCCTTTTGGGTTTTCAGTCCACCGGGATACCCTTTTTTGCCCAAGCCTCCTTTTCAGGTTTTCGACTTGCCGGGTGTACAGATTTTTTCATTTTCATCCCTTATTTTTTCCCGAACCCTTTTGGTTCGCCGGGAAGCCCTTATTTTTGCCTAGGCCAGTCAACCTAGTGGGTCTTTGTTTATGCGTAGTATCTTTTTACTATGTCTGCATTGACGGGGTGAGGAAGGTCGTCACCATCCGTGGTGGTTAGAATCATAGCTCCTCATGAGAAAATGTTCTTAACCACAAATGGCCCTTCATAAGTAGGGGTCCATTTTCCCCTGGGATCACCTTGAGGTAGGATAATGCGCTTGATTACCAAGTCCCCAACTTGATACTCTTGTCGTCTAACTTTCTTGTTAAATGCCTTGATCATCCGTTTTTGATACGTCTGACCACGACAAATAGCAGTAAGTCTCTTTTCATCGATTAAGTTTAGTTGATCAAGCTGGGTCTGAATCCAATCATCTTCACTCAAACCTGCATCTTTCATGATCCGAAGAGAGGGTATCTGAACTTCAATGGGCAAGACTGCCTCCATACCATATACCAAGGAGTAGGGTGTTTCCCCTGTTGACGTCCGCGCTGAGGTACGGTACACATGAAGAGCAAATGGTAACATCTCATGCCAGTCTTTGTATGTCACAGTCATCTTCTGCACGATCTTCTTAATGTTCTTATTAGCCGCTTAAACAGCCCCATTCATCTTCGGCCGGTAGGGAGAAGAGTTGTGATGCTGTATCTTGAATTGCTTGCAGATCTCAGTGATCATCTTGTTATTGAGATTGGTACCATTATCTGTAATGATCCTCTCTGGTACACCGTATCGACAGATCAGATTATGCCGAATGAACCGTGCCACGACGTTCTTGGTTACAGTAGCAAAGGAAGCTTCTTCAACCCACTTCGTAAAGTAATCAATTGCTACCAGGATGAAACGATGCATGTTGGATGCCGTGGGTCTGATCTCGCCGATCATATCAATGCCCCACATTGCAAAAGGCCAAGGTGCCGTCAAGACGTTTAGAGGAACTGGAGGTATGTGGACCTTATCAGCATAGACTTGGCACTTGTGACATGTCCGAGAATGCAGATAACAACCGGCTTCCATTATGGACCAATAATATCCTTCCCGTAGGATTTTCTTTACCATGGTGTATCCACTGGAATGAGTTCCGAAAGTACCTTCATGTAAATCTGCCATGATCCTTTCTGCTTCATTCTTATCCACACAACACAGTAAGGTCGAATCATGGTTACGCTTGTAAAGGATGGCATTGCTGATGAAGAACTTCGCCGAAAACCTCCTCAGAAACTTCTTATCATTAACAGATGCACCCTCAGGGTACTCCTGAGCTTCAAGATACCTCTTCACCTCATGAAACCATGGTTTTTCTGTTACCTCTTCAGTCTCAATGTCACAATAATGTGCAGGTTCGTCCAATCTTTCAATGATGATCCGGGGAGCTTCGTTGTCCCAATTGACTTTGAACATAGAAGACATCGTAGCCAGCGCGTCCGCCAACTGATTCTCCTCTCTAGGGAAGTGTTCAAAGGTTATCTCCTCGAAATGGGGAAGCAATGTCAATAATACTCCTTGTAAGGAATAAGATTTTGGTGTTTCTTATCCCACTCGCCTTTGATCTGACTAATCACGAGAGCGGAATCTCCGAAGACACTTAGAAACTTAATCCTTAGGTCAATTGCTGCTCGAAGACCCATAATGCACGCTTCATACTCCGCCATATTGTTGGTGCAGTTGAAACATAGTCGGGTTATGAACGAAGTATGAGAGCCTTTAGGAGATATGATCACAGCACCAATGCCGTTACCCAAAGCGTTTGAAGCTCCATAAAATTACATATACCATCGGGATCCTTCCTCAGGTCCTTCATCCGGTCCAGGTGTCTCACAATCAGTTACCAACATGATATTCTCGTCCGGAAATTCAAAGTTCATAGACTGGTAATCATCCACTGCCTGATGTGCCAAATGGTCTGCCAACACACTTCCCATGATTGCCTTTTGGGTCGTATATTGGATGCCATACTCAGTCAAGATCATCTGCCATCTTGTTATTCTTCCGGACAAGGCAGGCTTTTCGAAGATATACTTGATTGGATCCATCTTTGATATCAACATAGTAGTATGAGTCAACATATACTATCTCAGCCGGCGAGTAGCCCATGCCAAAACGCATCAAGTTTTCTTGAGCAGTGAGTATCGGGTCTCACAGTCAGTAAACTTTTTGCTAAGATAATAAATAATATGCTCTTTTCGGTCAGACTCATCATGCTGACCCAGCACACACCCCATTGAGTTGTCAAGTACTGTCAAGTATAAGATCAGAGGTCTCCCTTCAACTGGAGGCATCAGAATGGGTGGCTCTTGGAGATACTATTTGATCCTTTCGAAAGCGGCTTGACATTCATCGTTCCAACGTACTACTTGATCTTTCTTCAGCAGATTGAAGATTGGCTCACAAGTAGCAGTCAGGTGCGAAATGAATCGGGCAATGTAATTTACTCGTCCCAGGAAGCCTCTGACTTCTTTCTCTATTCTGGGAGTTGGCATTTCTTGTATAGCTTTCACCTTTGCAGGGTCCACTTGAATACCTTTGTCGCTCACGACGAAACCCAGTAGCTTACCAGATCTCACCCCGAAGGTGCACTTGTTCGGGTTTAACCTCAGCTTGTACAACTTTAGCCTGTCAAACAGCTTCTGCAGGTGGTCAAGGTGTTCTTCCTAAGCTTGGGACCTTGCAATCATATCGCCGATGTATACTTCAATCTCATGATGGATCATGTCATGAAACAAAGCAACCATGGCACATTGATACGTTGCCCCAGCATTTTTCAGTCCAAAAGGCATGACCTTGTAGCAAAAGGCACCCCACTGAGTAACAAAGGTCGTCTTCTCCATGTCTTCGAGAGACATTTTTATCTGATTATAACCTGAGAAACCATCCATAAAGGAGAATACCTTGTGATGGGCGGTGTTGCCAACCAGAACGTCGATATGAGGTAGAGGAAAATCATCCTTGGGGCTTGCGCTGTTCAGATCCCTATAGTCAACACACATTCGAACCTTACCGTCCTTCTTCGGCACAGGAACCACATTGGCCACCCACTCAGGGTAAGAGGTAACTGCTAGAAAACCGGCGTCAAACTGTTTCATAACTTTAGCCTTGATTTTCTCAGACATCTCTGGGCGCATTCGTCGGACCTTTTGTTTCACTAGGGGACAGTCTTCCGTGGTAGGCAGACGGTGAACCACAATATCAGTATCCAAACCAGGCATATCTTCGTAAGACCAGGCAAAGATCTCAACATAGTCATGCAGCATCTGAATTAACCGTTGTTTCACACTAGCTTCCAGATTGGCACCGATCTTGACTTCCTTCTTGTCTGTCTCAGTACCCAGATTCACTGATTTCACCGGCTCTTCATGCGGCTGAATAGCCCTCTCTTCTTGAAGTAACAGTCTTGCAAGTTCACCAGGCACTTCGCAATCATCTTCACCTTCGTCTTCAGCTAAGTTGATCGGATTTTCAAAGTCATAACTAGCAGTAGCAGAGTCGTTACCAGTGAGATCCAGAGTGGATGTGGACCTGTATATGTGAGTGTGTGTAAAATAGCTGTTTTGCAATATATAATAAAGGAAAAAACAGGGAGCGTAAGATTTGAAATGCAAGAAACGTCCAATGTTTTTATTAATGATATATGTAGATGACACACAAAAGCCCTCACAAATGAAGCCACGGTACCCCGGGTAAGACACTGGGCCATAAAGTTTAAAACATTGTCTGTTACAAATTCAAAACAAAAAGTTTCATTACTGGGTAACGAAAGTAATAAGGATGAAGTCCTTTGCTATCCAGTTGCTTGGTCCACCGTCGGTCATTGGGTAGATCCAACTGTCAATATCAAACTCTTCATCATCGTCATCCCTGATAGCATTCACCCCTGCATCTTGTTTAGGCTTCTCTGGTGCTCCGAACTCAATCTCATTCGCATCAATCAAGTCCTGTACCTTGTTCTTCAAGACCCAACAATCATTTGTATTATGCCCCGGGCTATCAGAGTGAAAAGCATAGCAGGCATTAGGGTTATACTTTGGTGACGTTGTATTTGGATTCTTTGGGGCTTCCTTTAGAATAACCAGATTAGTCTTCAGCAACTGTGGCAGAATCTGAGATAAGGTCATGCTGAGACGAGTGAATTTCCTTCAAGGTCTCTCGTCCTTTTGTTGATTGTTGTGCTGAGCAGCACCAACAGGTTTTGAAATAACAACCGTATTAGCAGCTTGGCGGCGTTCAGGTCTATTCTGGTTTCCTGAACTGTAGACGGCACTAGACTCTTTCTTAAATGGCTTCTTCTCGATACTTGATGAGGCACCCTTCTGTATCTTACCAGCCTTAATACCAGCCTCAATCCTCTCACCGGTCAAAATAAGCTCTGTAAACCCAAATGAAGAGCTTCCAGTTAGATGGTTGAAAAATGGACCAGACAGGGTCCCTAGAAACATATCAACAAGCTCCCGATCATCCAAGGGTGGTTGTACTCTTCCGGAGAGGTCCCTCCACTTCTGAGCATAATCTTTGAATCTTTCACCTGTTCCCATTGACATACCCTGGAGTTGGGTACGCGTAAGAGCGAGGTTAAAGTTGTACTGATACTGCCTGTAGAACGCAATAGCCAAATCTTCCCAACTGCGGATACTGGCTCCGTCTAACTGATAGAACCACTCAAGCTGAGTCCCTGAGAGACTGTCCTGGAATAAGTGGATCCATAGGTTTTTATCAGCGGTGTACGGCTGAATCTTCCTTACATACAACTGGAGGTGCAGCTTCGGACAAGAAACTCCGTCATACTTAGCAAAGGCTGGCGCCTTGAATTTGTGGGGAATCACCACCCCATATGATAGACCTAGATCACCAAAGTCCATACCAGGCACTTTCTGAACTTCCATAGCACTCAACCGGTCTTCCAGTTGTTTGTACCTATCCTCAGCAGGAGGATATTGTTCTTCGTCGAAGTCCGTCTTGTTGTCGGAGACCATAGGGCTAGGAGCCCTCCTTTCCTCTTGACTATCTTTCCCTTCAGATGAGGTGGTCAAATCAACTTCATTCTGAAGCCTATTTCCAAACCTGTGCCCAGTGTTGAACATGATTGTCCTCTTCTTCTTCTTCTTCTCTTTCAGAATCAGGGTCTTCAGATCTTACTGACCCTTTGCTAGATTCATGAACAGCTCTTGGAATTGGGCATTTTGGGCCTGGAGGGCCTTGATGGCTTGCTCAGTTGAAGGTTCAGCAGACATGATGAGTGCTGAAATAAACAGCAAAGAAGATAAGAGACCTGTAATGGGTACATGTTTATGAAGTGCATGGGATGAAATGCGTATATTATGATTTCAAAGACAATTGGGAGATTCAAATTTGTAAACACGAAAGGAAACACACTTTATTAGATAAACTTTAGAATTCAAATTGTTCAACTGATTGCCCTCAGGGCGTTACAAGAATGGAAATACTAAAAAGTAAATAAAAACTGGAAAAGAAACAATCAAAGGTCCATCAGTGCTCCCATGGTCTCTTCTTATCGGTGCGGACATAGTCATTCAGAATCCGCTCGTTCTCCAACTGCCTAGTCAACTTCTAGATCTTCTGCTCTTGCTCGTTGAACTTCTCTTGGTAAGAATCCCGTTCCTCCCTTAGTTGCATCCAAGATCTCTTCAGTGCCCCAATGTCAGTGGGCATATAAGGATGGAGGATGGTTGGAAAAACTCCTTCTTCATTAGCAACTTCAAGAATGACAGGCCAGACGACTTCATATGGCATACCTAACTTTTGGGCACGGATGCGGACCCATCTGAGATATGGCTCCATTAGAAGAGAGGTCTTTGGGCCCAGCTCATGTGGATCAGATTGGTGAACTCTATCTCAAGCCCTTATGAATCTGTGACGCTGCTCGTCGCTATCCCCTTGAAAATCAAAGATGATACTAGGCATTAACAACTCATGAGGTCCTTCTCTTTTGGCTCGCCCAAACTGACGTAGAGCTAAGCATGGGTTGTAAGAAATTCCTCCACAAGTTCCTATCAGTGGAACATTAGGGTACTCCCCACAACGATCAATGATAGTCACCTCATCCATACCCTTGAGAGTCCAAATGATGTCATTATGCGAGAGAGACATAACCCTATAGGCCCATCCCATGCCTTCTTTGTTCTTCAACACTGACTTGGGGAGGTGCAAAATAAACCACCTCGACAATAATGGAGCACAACACATCAAGGTTCCCCGCTTTCGGGCAGTACGAGCATAAAGATGATGAAGGATGTCACCCAAGAGAGTGGGTACAGGATTGCAAGAGATGAAGATTTTTATCGCATTCACATCAACAAAAGTGTCAGAGTTCGGAAACAATACCAAGCCATATATCAGAAGAGCCAGAATATCCTCGAATGCCTTGAAGTCTAGACTATCCCAGAAATAGTTAGCCTTACTGTGATACGGTGGGAGAGAGAACTGACTGTTTTGGATATGCTGGTTTGCGTTTTGCGTTTGTTTTCGCAAAATGTCGCGGTAAGCAAGAGTCGCTGCCGTCTTTTATTTTATCCAACAAGGAAAGGAAAAAAGCAAAGAAAAATTCCTTTTTCGAGATGTTTCTCGGGTTCGGGAGGTAGATTATAGAAAGGGAAGGTGTTAGCACCCTTTCTATCCGTGGTTATCCACGGGCTCTTAGGTACTTTCTCAAAGTGTTTTCAAAATTGCTTTTCTTTGTGTTTGTGGGTTTGAAAGAGTTTTTTTTTGTTTTAAAGAGAGTGTAAGTGCGAAAAGTTTTTTTGTTTTGTTTTAAAAGGAGCAAGTACTTAAAACCATCTACCTACTCGAAAAAGGAATTAAGTTGTACTAATGTCCTTTAGACAATGCTACCCCACTATTGAGGAGTAGGGAGCACCGTCATTGGAGTTTTAAGGGTCAATTCGATTAAGGGACGTGTGGTCACTAAAGTAACGTTAGGACGCCTTAGCGGCAACCCTAATGTCTTAGATCATTTTATCCGAGACAACCGTTTCGAGGCAACTTATGATCTTTGGACAAGAGGGCGACCTCTAAAACTTCCTATACTCAATGACCACGTTCGAAGGCAACCAAGTGAGGTGTACCCTAAGAGTGCGCATGTGCGAGTGTGTTAGTTCGGTTATATTTATCTTTGTACATGTCAATGGTTAGCTATGTGTATTTTAATTTCATACATTTGATCTTGTCATGCATTCCCTATTATTCAAACATCTAACAGTTTATAGTCGCGAAATTTTAAATTTGCGGAAATTAAATCTAAGCTATTACAAGGCGTCGGGTATTTACATCGCCAAAAACAAACCCTTTAATTTAAATTGCGGAAAGTAAAAATAAAGAGATAAATAATTAAAGTCCTAATTAAAAGCTATTACATTCCGGAAGCAATTACAATATTGGAAATATGGATCACGCGCGAGAAATTAAAACGGCGCATTTTTTTAGGGTTTTGACCCTTTTTTTTATTAAAGAAAATATTTTTTTGCTTATTTTTGAATTAAATGGGATTAAATTAAATGAATAATTAAATTAAATTAAACAATGAAAATATTTTTGGGTTTTTGAGTTTTTAAGGAAATAAAATAAAATAGATTAAAATTATTAAAAACCTAATTCTACATTAGTTTTAATTTATTCAAAAATATTAAATGTTAAACCTATTTAAAACTAAGTTAATTAATTAATATTTATTTACAAAAATAAAATAATGAAATTAATAAAAATAATATTTTTATGGTTTTGATTTTATTAAGAAAAATGATTTTAATTAGTCAGTGGTTTAAATAATAAAAATAATAATATAAAATAAATAATTAAATAAAAGAAAGAAAGGAAAAGAAATAAACCAAATGGGGAGTTTGGGCCTGATTTGAAGGTGAGGATAACAATTCTGAAGCCCAACCCAAACCAGCCTGTTTTGACTTTCACCATTCCATGCGTATGCATTGACTGGAGAGTATGGTAAGCCTTCAATCCTGGCCTTCAGATTTGGCCTGGAGGCCACCTGGCGCCTGGAAATTTGAGGTGTATGGTAGACCACAAGGCATGAGAGACGCTGGATCAACTGCAAGAAAATAATAGCAAATATTTTGGGGGACCTGGGATTCGAACCTAGGTCCCAATGGACAATCCACTAACATGCTTACCATCTCTACTAACGCGCCTGCTTGTTAATGGAATACAAAACAAATATTATATTGAAAACATTTAATATGCCTGGCAATTAAAAAAATAGCGCGAGATTTGAAACCGGCCAATGGGAAGAAGATGCGTAGTCGTCTTCTTCGTTGAAACACTAATCTTTTTACCTGCGGATTTTATCCGCAGCTAAATTCCTAGGTTCGTCCTAAAATCATCTGTAGGCCATGGAAATGAATTTGGAGAACATCATCATGCTCATCTCTCTTCCCTGAACACAACCATATCCATGGCTTGTCTTAATTTTACCTGTAATCGAAACGCCTAAAAACAAAGAACGCAAACCCTAGATTCAGATGTTACGTTACAGGCCATAAAAACGAAATTGAATATTGCAAAAAGCTTGGAAATCATTCAAGGATTATGAATATATCAATAGTTTGGCAAAAAGATGCAAGAATCCAAGGTTGTGTTTTCGTGTACAGAAGCATGTTCATGAGTACTTACAGTGCGTTTGGAGGTGATTCAGGGCTCGTGAGTGATTGCTTTAGCTTCAGTGAATGGCTAGCAAGAAGATAGCGTTGAGCTTTTGCCTTGAATTGGTCTCCAAACAAGATTTCGATCTCCACTTTTTCAAGCTTTTTTCAGTTTTGGTTTGGCCGTTTTTGCAGCTTTCAGGTCGTGTTTTTGATGCCTTTAGCTTGTGTGTGTATATGGGAAGCAATTAGGTTAAGAATTGGACTTTCAATCCATGGGAATTGATGAATCAAGATTTGATATGATCTTCCATTAACAAACTTCCAAAAATGTCTCAAATCAAATATTTTGTGCATAATAAGGCTTGATACGAATTTGATTGGGTGTATCATGTTAATTGAAAGCTGTAATGATCAAAAAGATCTTATTCCATCAATTTTTGAATTTTATTTGGATTTAAATTGATTAAAAATGAATTAATTCAATAAAAATCAAATAAAAAAGAAAAATTAATAATTGGGCACAAGACTGAAGATAGGACACGTGTGTGGTGTGACAAGATCAAATCAAGTGGGAAAAAGTGGGCCCTTTTGACAAAATTTGAAGTTTTGGGGATAGTTGACTTTTGGCAATTTTGGAAAAATGCCCAACTTCAACAATGCATAACTTCTTCAATTTTGAACTATTGGAGGTGTTCTTGAACTTTTTAGAAACCTTGAGATGTCCTTTAACCAACCCTTTTGGTCTCATCTCATTTTTATATTCTATGCTCAAGTTATAAGCTTTGGCAAAAAAGGTGTTTTTGTTGACTTTCAAAAATGACCTATAATGTCCAAATTTGTAACTTTTTATGAGTGCATTTTTTGATTTTGGGGTGTGAATATGGATTTTAGGAAATTGCATCCTATTAAAAATGAGATTTGGATGGGTCATTTCTCATAAAGTATGAGAAAGTTATGCTTGGTCAAAGTTGAGTTGACTTTTCCTACAAAACCCTAATTTAACAACTTTTGAATCTTGATGAATTTTGAGAAATCCTTGATGAATCATGATCAACCCTTGATCAAATGATGAATTATCCTTCAAAATGATAGTTTTGATAAAAAATCTTGAGGTTTGACTGTTTGTAGGTCACAGTTGACTTTTGCCCTA
This sequence comes from Vicia faba, assembly GCA_948472305.1. NCBI lineage: Eukaryota > Viridiplantae > Streptophyta > Magnoliopsida > Fabales > Fabaceae > Vicia > Vicia faba. The sequence goes on along the minus strand of CATIWC010001309.1, from coordinate 180,549 downwards.
GCACAATCGATTTTTTGGGCCTCTTGAGCAATTGACTGATCAAACTTCCTCTGCAAGGCTTGAAATTTGACATGGATGAACTTGAGAACATATTAGGACATTGGGGAGATTTTTAGGCCATTTGGATGTAAGGACCTTGATGCAACACAAAACCCTAATTTGAGATTCACTGCCTTAGGAGATGATTTGACTGTCCAACCTTTGAGCAATCTTGAGCCACTTGGAGATTCTTCTTGACATGTCTTTGGAAATATGAGAGGGAAAATTTTGGGGTACAACAATATCCATAGTTTGCATTTATATGGCCTGAGCTTAGAGAATTTTAGAGTTGAAGTTTCTGAAATTTTTAGGTTTTAAATTAGGGCTAGAAAAATTCTCATTCATCTTTGACTGTTAGCTTAAGTTATTTACATGGTTGGATTCGTGGGAAGAAATGCCACAACTTTCATGTTTGAACTTTTTATTTTTGTTGAGAGATGAAAAAGTTACATATCCTTTGGCTAGAGGTTGAAGATGAAGTGTAATCAGGGCGCGTTTTGTGTTATGTATTTATCCTTTCACACAAGTTAACGGATGTATCACCACTCCAGTGGTTAAAGCGCACGCCTGTCACCCTTAGGTCCCGGGTTCAAGCCCCAGCGTGACCTTTTGCATTTTTTTCCACTATTTTTGACATTTTTGAGTTTTTTTGCAACGCTTGGGCTTCTATTTGGGCCTCTTGTTTTTTTTCTTTTCACTAACCTTGATTTACTTCAACACCCCCTGACCCATTTTTTCTTTAATTATTTCATTTTATTTTTTTATTTCATTATATTTTATTTTCTTTAATATTTTTATTATTTATTATCATTAATATTATTATTACTTTTATTAATAAAAATCCAAAAAATATTTTATTATTTACACTTATATATTTTATTTTCTCTATAAAACAAAAAGACTAAAAACATTTTCTTAAACAAATTAATTTCTTTTTCTTAAATAATTAATATTTAGACTTAGGCTTAATTATTATTTTATTTTCTTTTATATTTATTTATTCAAAATTAATTTAGAACTTAGGTATATTTTAATTAATTAATTTTCATATTATTTTTATTAAGTTAAAACCTATTCACAAAAAACCCTAAAATACATTTTTTTAACTTATTCCTTCTTAATTAATTTAGGTTTAAATTTTGTTTATTTTTCATTAATCATCTCACATAATTTGGATAAAACCCCTTTCATAAAAACAACAAAAAATCTTTTCTTTTTTCCATTTATATTCTTGCATTTTATTTTCAATTTTGTACAATATTCAATATGGTTGTAATAGGTAATTAGGTTTAATTTTATTGCAATCCCCATTTGTAAATTTGTACACCCCCTCCCATAAGTATTGTAATAGCGTAGTAATTTTAAATTCCGTAATTTATCGCTTTATATAAATGCTAGTGTTGTACCCCAAAATTTGCCCTCCCATACTCTTCAAGGTTTGCTAAGATCATGCTTCAAAATCCCCCAAGGGTTGCACAGTCCAATTGCCTCCTAACAGTCAAAAATTAGGGTTTTGGTTCTGGCAAAGAAATTGAAGTTTCCAAGGGTCCAAACAAATCCCACATGCCTACATACATTGTCAAGCATCCATATGCCAAGTTTCAAGACTCACAGCATCAAATTGCACAGTCAAAAACCCTAAATGCTTCACAGTCAACTGCAGGGGCAAAATGGTCATTTGACAGTCAAAAGTCCAAATTTTTGGTCAACATCTTATTTTGAAGCCACAAACATCATTTGATCAATTCTTGATCATGATTCTCAAGGCATGGCTCAAAAAGTCTCAAGATGCAAAAGTTTCTATTTTTGGACAGTTGAAAAGTCAACTGCAAATTGACCAGGGCATAACTTCTTCATGGTTTATCAGAAAAATCCCATCCAAAGCTCATTTTGAAGAGAATGACGTTTCCTACAACTCATCATCACACTTCAAATCCAAGAAATGCTCTCACAAAAAGTTATCAATTTCAACATTATAGGTCATTTTCAAAAGTCAACAAAAAGGCACTTTAAGTCAAAGACCATAACTTGAGATTGGTAAATCAAAATGACATGGGACCAAAGACATTGGTTATAGGACTTCAAGACCTTTCCAAAATGTCCAAGAACATGTTCATAACTTAAAAATTGAGCAAGATATGCCTTGTAGAAGTTGGGAAATGTTTGGGAATTTTGAAAAGTCAACTTTGCACAAAAGGCCTCAAAATTGCTAATGGGCCTCAATTTCTTCCATGAATCATTACCCAAAGGCTATGCACGACCCATTAGGCTAAAAGGGAGTTATTTTCTTATTTTTAATTAATTAATTGAATTTTTAATCTTATTAATTCATTTAATTAAAATTAATTATGAGAAAAATACTAAATCATGTTTGTTAAATCTTTTTATGCAGCAAATTCTTCCATTATGAATCAAATATTTCGTGCATCATTCAAAAAGGAAAGATTCTACACAACTGGCAAGTTTCCATGGCAAAAAGATTTGAAAAAAAGATGTAACAAAATCAAATATTTGAATCATGAATGCATAGACTTTGGGCCTGGTTTTCTTGACCTAATTCCATCCACATACATATGCAAAGCTAACCTAATGTTGCAAGACACAAGAGCTGCGCAGAAAAGAGAGAACAACATTGCATTTTTTGACAAAAATATTGAAAACTGAAAACCTAATTACAAGGTGTTTCAAGGCTTGAAAGGTGTTCCAAAACATTGTTGAGACACCTAGGAAGCGTTTGCAATCAAAGCCAAGTCTCCAGACCTCCAGAAGTGGTAGAACGACATCACACTTTTCATAAAATTTTTCATAATCGTGTTTGAACTTTCATGCATTATTCATATCTTTTAATGGTTGATTTATACTAATATGAATGTTCTGAAGCTAATGGTGCCCTTTGATTGAACTAACAATGCCTGTATCGTGATCCACCATTAATTCATTTTAGGGTTTCAGAAGCTTTGAATTAGGGATTCCTTAATATGGAAAAATTAGCCTTTCAAACTGGTACCAATGGATTCCTGGCAACAAGACGAACTGAACTCACACCTTGCGCCTTTTTTATATTGATCTATGTGCTAATCGCTATTTTCAGGTTTTGTAGTTAGTGGGGGTTTAAAACCCCCGCTATTCGTTTTTATTTACAGGCAGATGGAGAAGATGAAGCTGGCGTGTCAAAGCATAACAGGGTGGTTCAAATGTTCGCGCGTGATTTTTTGTTTTACACCACTAACGCTTGTCTTCCATTATAATGATCACGTTCCATAATAATAACAAAAGCGCGCGTTGGCTCAGATGGTTGGACATTCACTTGGTAAAGGCTGGGACCTGGGTTCGATTCCCAGGCCCCCTCTTATATTTCATATTTTTCTCCATAACATGTTTCCACGCAGCGCTTCATCCAAAGACCATCGTGCATCCTCATATGCTTGCTTGCCACGCGCCCAGAAGATCTCATCCAAAGGCCATAACGTGGATTCCACCGTGCACCTCAGTCAACTACTCCATATGCAATCTCTGAAAGTCAAAAAAGGCTTTGCATTATTGGGCCAAAATGCTTCAACAAACCTCCCAAATTGGGCCAAACACCCCCATTGTTTGTATTTTTTTTCCTTTTCTTTTCTTTTAATTATTTTAATTGTTTTCTTTTAATTCACAAAATATAATTTTCATAATAAAAATCAGACATCAAAATATGTTAATTAATTTATTCCTTAAATATTTTTGTAAATAAATTTTTAATAATCAATTTAGTAAAATTAGGTTTTAACTTTAATCTTTTCTTAATAACTAAAATATGTAGAAATTATGGTTTTTTAGCATTTTTATCTTTTTCTTAAATAAATAATTTCTTATTCTTATTATTATTATTAATTATTAATTATTTTGTAAATACCCATGTAATTAATTAACTAGTGTAAATTAGGTTAAAACTTGAATATTTTTCTTTAACAATTAAAAAATAATTTAGAACTAGGGTTTCATTTAACTTCTAATTTTAATTAATTTTCTTTATTTCATAAATACCAAAAACCATAAAAAATAACTTCTTTTCTTTATTAAATAATTAATTAATTTTTAATTTCATTTAATTTCTTTAAAGGGTCCAACACCCTCGAACACTCGATTCTAATTTCTTTTCGCGCACTTATTCTTATTTTCTTCCAAATATTATGTAATTGCTCAAGCCTTGTAATAGTAATTAGGAATTTATTTATTTTCCGCATTTTTATTAAAAACGGGTCTTTGTTAATTTGGCGATGTATAGACCTGCGCCTTGTAATAGCGTAGGATTTTACTTTTCGCACTTTAATTTCCGCACTTTTAAATTCTAAACTTCGCATGAAAGAATGAATGGTCTAAATTAAAAGCAATGCGTAGCTCACCAAATGCATGATTAAAGACAAATATTAACATGAAAACAATGCACAAATTCACACACCACTCTTAGGGTACGCCTCACTGTTGCCTTGCCCCTCGAAACGTGGTCGTCGAGTATAGGACGTTTTAGTAAGTCCTTATGTCCATGACCCATGGCATAAGGGTAGCTTCTAAGGTGTCCTACTATTGCTCTGGTGACCACACTGTCCCTACAAACGAATTGACCCAAACACCTCCAACGGTGGTGCTACCTACCTCTCAATGGTGGGATGGCACTATCTTAAGGACATTTACACAGCCTAATTCCTTAGGGTAGGTAGATGACTCATAGATACTTTCTCTAATTCAAAACAAATCAAAAACTCTTTTCACACCGACACTTTCAAAAAGCTTTCAAAACAATTTTTTCAAACACTCTTGAGGACAGATACAAGAGTCGATCTGAAATTTTTAAACGAAACTTTTTCAAACCCACTCACAATTGAAAAGCAAACACTTTTGAAAACACAATGAGCAAGTATCTAAGAGCCCATGGATAACCATGGATAGAAAGGGTGCTAACACCTTCCCTTTCTATAAATCTACCTCCTGAACCGAGAGACAATCTCATAAGGAATTTTGTTGTGCTTTTGTCCTGTCCATGTTGGAGAAAATAAAAAGACGGCGGCGACTCTTGCTTACCGCGACATTTCGCGAAACCAGCGTTAAACAGTCAGTTCCAGATCCACCGATCACAGAACTGGAGACTCTGCTGGGGATATATTTTAAAGTGAGGTGTACCTTAGGACTAAGATCACTTGTGTTTTCAATTGTCTGAATTGTTTGCTTTAAATTGTGGGTACTGTCTTGGGAGTTCTATAGATCCTAACTCGGATCTGGGGATACCTTCTTAGAAAGTAGCAACAAGGCTGTGAGGGAACTGTGCGGGGTATACCGACATGGTTGAAGCAGTCTGCTACGTTGATGTGGCACTTTGGTGTGTACCGGTAACCCTTGAGTTCAGTCAAGGAGAGTACGGGGCCTCCGCGTGGTGTCATGAAGCATCAACTGACCTTAGGAACCTTAATTGAACCATCTTTGCCTCTTTAGGGTAGTGAGATAACTGACTTTGGTGCAGTCCGAGGTTGGTTGATACTCGATACTACACTCAATTGAGGGTTGTTTTCCTGGAATATTTCGGTCGCCAGTTCAGTGGCTAAATCGAAACGATGAACAATGAAAACAATCCAATGATATTGGGACCCTTAGAACCCGGTTACTTCTGATAGGACAGGTTGAGCCCACCAACTTCAAGAGGGTAATACCCAGACCCCATGCTGGCCTAAACTCTAAGGGCTTGTCTTGTGTGACTTGTGTGCCTTACCATGTTTGCCCTTGTAAATATTTGTGGTGTGTTTAATCATAGCATCATAACATCATAAAGCATCATATGCATTGGCTAACCATTTCAGGGGTTCGAATCTTCATCTTTGTTCTTGTTTTGTAGGACATGGAAACTGTTTGCAGAAAGACAATTCAGATCAGCCTTGTAAGGATCCCTCCTCAGCTTAAGGAGCTTATATCCAGGATTCCCGAGAGCTCTTCATTCAGTGAAAGACATGGAAGACTCATCAGCTTGGTCAACACCAACATTGAGGAAGATATGATAAAGGTCCTGTTCCAGTTCTTTGACCCTCTGCACCATTGCTTTACTTTCCTGGATTACCAACTGGTACCTACATTGGAAGATTTCTCCCGGCTTCTGAAGATCCATATCCTTAGTCAACTACCCTACAACGGTACGGAAAAGGAACCCAAGCTTGAAGACATTGCTAAAGCCTTACACCTACAACCCTCTGACATCAAGGGACATTGGGAAGTTAGAAGTGGTATCAAAGGGTTCTTAGCCAGGTTTTTGTTTGAGAAGGCCCAAGAATGTTGGAACTCCCTTGACTTACAAGCCTTTGAAGAAGTTGTGGCCCTCCTTGTCTATGGATTGGTTTTGTTCCCGAATCCCGATCAGCTTATAGATATCAGTGTTGTCCAGATCTTCATGTCCAGGAATCCTATACCTACGTTGCTTGGGGACATCCTTCACTCATGTTACACTCGAACCATGAGAAAAAGAGGTGTTCTTATGTGCTGTAATCCTCTCCTGGGAAGGTGGTTTATTTCGCACCTTCCGCAATCAGTTTTGAAGAACGAGCGGGGTTTGAGATGGTCACAACGATTGATGACTCTTACACATGCAGATATACATTGGTGCTCTCGGTCCAGAGAGGATGTCACTATCATTGATCGTTGCTGGGAGTACCCTAATGTTCCTTTACTTGGAATCAGAGGAGGTATTACTTACAACCCGTGCCTGGCTTGGAGAGAGTTTGGTTATGCTAGGAGGGACGGCCCTCATGACATGTTAATTCCTGACATAGTTTTTGACTTCGACAACGATGCACAAGGACTTCGCCAGAGATTTATCAGAGCTTGGAGGATGCCAAGTAGGATAGACAGCAAGACACTGGGGCACAGGAACTCCATCCCGTTGGAGCCTTATCTCAAGTGGGTACGAGCCCGCTCCCAGAAGTTAGTAATGCCTTACCCTCATGTTCTCCCTGTGATCAAAGAGCCAGTATTGGAAGGAGAGGTGTCCTACACCATTCAACATCCTGACATGCCCACGTCCTGGGAAGAGATGCAGAAGAGCTGGATCCAGCTTAAGGAAGAACGGAATTCTCTTGAGTCCAGTCTACATGCTAGCGAAAAGAAGGTCTTGGAGCTCACCCGCCTACTGCACGAGGAAAGGAATCTCAACACTTACATAGCTCCAAAGAGGATGCGTAGTGTCTTCTGGGATTGATTCACTTTTGTAATGTTTTGCCCATGAGGCCCTGATGTACTGAACAATTATTTTCTTAATGATAACATGTGTTCCTTTTTGTCTACAACAAATTTGAACTTTCGAACCCTTGAATGCATTGCATAAACACATATCATTCATCATGTGCATAGCAGGTACTTTTCTTTTCAGGTTGCTTAATGTTCTTCGCTGTTTATTTCAGCATCATGAACCCTGAATCATCTACCGAGCAGTCTATCAAGGCCCTTCAGGCTCACAACGCACAATTCCAAGAGCTAATTATGAGTTTGGCCCAAGGTCAAGAGGAGCTGAAGGCTCTGCTGGTTAAGAAGAAGAAGAAGAAGAAGAAGAGAACTGTTCTATTCAACACGGGCCGGAGATTTGGTAACACACTGCAGAATGAGGAAGCTGGTTCTTCTGTAGGCAAAGACAGTCCCCAGGGGGGAAGGGCTCCTAGCCCGGTGGTCTCTGACAACGAGACTGATTTTAATGAGGAGCAGTATCCTCCAGCTGAAGACAAATACAAGCAGTTGGAAGACCGTCTGAATGCCATGGAAATTCAACAAGTGCCTGGTTTGGATTTCGGAGACTTGGGTCTATCTTCTGGTGTGGTCATCCCACACAAGTTCAAAGCACCATCTTTCGTAAAGTATGACGGGGCGTCCCGCCCTAAGCTACATCTCAGATCTTATGTGCGGAAGATTCAGCCGTATACTGTGGACAAAAACTTGTGGATCCACTTCTTCCAGGAGAGTCTTTCAGGGACTCATCTCGAATGGTTCTATCAGCTGGATGGAACCAAGGTTCATAACTGGGAGGAGTTGGCTACTGCTTTTTACAAGCAGTATCAATATAATGCCGACCTCGCTCCTACACGTACCCAACTCCAGGGTATGTCGCTAGGATCAGGAGAAGGTTTTAAAGAGTATGCGCAGAAGTGGAGGGACCTGGCTGGCAGGGTGCAGCCACCGTTAACAGACCGTGAGCTAGTAGATATGTTCTTGGGGACCCTATCCGGGCCGTTCTTCAATCATCTCATTGGCAATTCATCTGCAGGGTTCACAGACCTCATTCTGACTGGGGAAAGGATAGAGGCTGTTATGAAATTAGGTAAAATTCAGAAGGGTGCGTCCTCAAGTTCTGAGAAAAAACCTTTCAAGAAGGAAGCCAGTGCTGTGTATGGGCCTAGAAGGCAGAATAAACCAGAACACCCCCAAACTGTCAACGCGGTGGTGATTGCTAAGCCTGCTGCCGCTCCTCGGCAACCCAACCAACCCAGGGCTGAGAGGCCCAGAAGAGAATTCACTCGGCTGAGTATGACCTTGTCACAAATCTTGCCGCAACTGCTATCGACCAACTTGGTGACCGCCAGAGAGGCTCCGAAGGTCGTGAATACTGCATCTTCGAAGTATAATCCAAATTCCCGCTGTGCTTATCACTCCGATAGCCCGAGGCATTCTACTGATGATTGCTGGCCCCTAAGGAATAAGGTGCAGGACCTTATTGATGCTAAGGAGGTTCAGTTCGAGGCACCTGAGAAGCCCAATGTGGTGACAGCTCCCCTACCTGACCATGGAGTGAATGCTATCAGGGATGGTGACAAAGTGGAAGAATCAGAGTTTGACAGTTGGATCTACCCGACGACCGACAGTGGACCTAGCAATTGGACCGCAAAAGATCATATACCTGTTACTTTTGTTACGCAGTAATGAATTCCTTTGTTTTTCTAATTTGTAATAAACAATAAATTGAAACTTTATGGCCCGGTGTCTTACCCGGGGCAGCGCTGGCTTCATTTGTGAGGGTTTATTAACTGTCATTTCCATATATCATGAATAAAGACATTGGACGTTTTTTCGTATTTCAAATCTTGTGCTCCCTTTCTTTCTTTCTTTCTTTATATATTGCAAAACAGCTATATTTACACACACTCACCCATACAGGTTTCAATCCACTCTGGATCTCACTGGTAACGACTCTGCTACTGCCAGTTATGACTTCGAAAATCCGATCAACTTAGCCGAAGACGAAGGTGAAGATGATTGCGAAGTGCCCGGTGAACTTGTAAGACTGTTACTCCAGGAAGAGAGGGTCATTCAACCACATGAAGAGCCAGTGGAAACAATAAATCTAGGTACTGAGACGGACAGAAAGGAAGTTAAGGTTGGTGCCAATCTAGAACTCAGCGTGAAGCAACGGTTGGTTCAGATGTTGCATGATTATGTGGAGATCTTTGCCTGGTCCTACGAAGACATGCCTGGGTTGGATACTGACATTGTGGTCCATCACTTGCCTACCAAGGAAGACTGCCCTCCGGTTAAACAAAAGGTCCGCCGTATGCGTCCAGAGATGTCCGAGAAGATCAAAGCTGAGGTTATGAAACAGTTTGATGTCGGGTTTCTACCAGTGACTTCTTACCCTCAGTGGGTTGCCAACGTGGTTCCGGTACCGAAGAAAGATGGTAAGGTCAGAATGTGTGTTGATTACAGGGATCTGAACAGGGCGAGCCCCAAGGATGACTTCCCCCTACCTCACATCGATGTTCTGGTTGACAATACTGCTCAGCACAAGGTGTTCTCCTTCATGGACGGCTTTTCAGGTTATAATCAGATCAAGATGGCTCCTGAAGATATGGAAAAGACTACCTTTGTTACTCAGTGGGGCACCTTCTGCTACAAGGTCATGCCTTTTGGACTGAAAAATGCTGGGGCAACCTACCAATGTGCCATGGTTGCTTTATTTCATGACATGATCCATCATGAGATTGAAGTGTATGTCGACGATATGATTGCAAGGTCCCAAACTGAGGAGGAACACCTTGACCATCTGTAGAAACTGTTTGACCGTTTGAAACTGTACAAGCTGAGGTTGAACCCGAACAAGTGCACCTTCGGGGTAAGATCTGGAAAGTTGCTAGGCTTCGTCGTAAGTGATAAGGGTATTCAAGTGGACCCTGCCAAAGTTAAATCCATTCAAGAGATGCCAGTTCCTAAGACAGAGAAAGAGGTCAGAGACTTTCTGGAACGTCTGAATTATATTGCCCGATTCATCTCGCACCTAACCGCTACCTGTGAGCCAATCTTCAAGCTGCTGAAGAAAGATCAGGTAGTATGTTGGAATGATGAATGTCAGGCCGCTTTTGACAGAATCAAAGAGTATCTCCAAGAACCACCCATTCTTATGCCACCGGTTGAAGGGATATCTCTGATACTATACCTGACAGTACTTGACAACTCAATGGGGTGTGTGCTGGGACAGCATGACGAGTCTGGCCGAAAAGAGCACGCCATTTATTACCTTAGCAAAAAGTTTACCGACTGTGAGACCCGATACTCATTGCTTGAGAAAACTTGCTGCGCTTTGGTATGGGCTGCTCGCCGGCTGAGACAGTATATGCTGACTCACACTACCTTGTTGATTTCAAAGATGGATCCAATAAAGTACATATTTGAAAAGCCTGCTCTGTCTGGGAGAATAGCAAGATGGCAAATGATCTTGACAGAATACGACATCCAGTACACAACTCAGAAAGCTATCAAGGGAAGTGTATTGGCAGATCACTTGGCACACCAGGCAGTAGACGACTATCAGTCAATGAACTTCGAGTTTCCGGACGAGAGCATCATGATAGTGACTGATTGTGAAGTACCTGGACCGGATAAAGGACCTGAGGAAGGATCCCGATGGTCTATGCATTTTGATGGAGCCTCCAACGCTTTGGGTAACGGTATCGGCGCTGTAATCATATCCCCTCAAGGCACTCATACTCCACTTACTGCCCGGCTATGTTTCAATTGCACCAACAACATGGTGGAGTATGAGGCGTGTATCATGGGTCTTCAAGCTGCAATTAACTTAAGGATCAAGTTTCTGAGTGTCTTCGGAGATTCCGCTCTCGTGATCAATCAGATCAAAGGCGGGTGGGATACGAAACATCCGAATCTTATTCCTTACAGAGAATGTGTGTTGACATTGATCCCCCATTTCACAGAGATAACTTTTGAACACTTCCCAAGAGAGGAGAATCAGCTGGCGGACGCGTTGGCTACGATGTCTTCCATGTTCAAAGTCAAATGGGACAATGAGGCTCCCCGGATCATTATCTGGAAATTGGACGAACCTGCATACTGTTGTGACCTTGAGGCTGAGGTAGTAACTGAAAAACCCTGGTATCATGAGGTGAAGAGGTACTTGGAAGCTCAAGAATACCCTTAAGGTGCGTCCGTCAATGACAAGAAGTTTCTGAGAAGGTTCGCAGCAAAGTTCTTCCTTAGCAACGACATTCTGTACAAGCGAAACCATGATTCGACCTTACTGCGTTGTGTGGATAAGACTGAAGCAGAAAGGATCATGGCAGAGCTACATGAAGGTACCTTCGGAACACATTCCAGTGGACACACCATGGCAAAGAAGATCCTTCGGGCAGGATATTTCTGGTCCACTATGGAAGCTGAATGTTACCAACATTCTCGGACATGTCATAAATGCCAGATTTATGCAGATAAAGTGCACGTTCCTCCAGTTCCTCTGAATGTCCTGACTGCACCTTGGCCTTTTGCAATGTGGGGCATAGATATGATCGGCGAGATTAAACCTACGGCATCCAATGGGCACCGCTTCATCCTGGTAGCGATCGATTACTTTACGAAGTGGGTTGAAGCAGCTTCCTATGCCACTGTAACCAAGAATGTTGTGGCACAGTTCATTCGACATAACTTGATCTGTCGATACAGCGTCCCGGAAAGGATCATTACGGACAACGGTACCAATCTCAACAACAAGATGATCACTGAGCTCTGCGAGCAGTTCAAGATACAACACCACAACTCTTCTCCTTACCGGCCGAAGATGAATGGGGCTGTAGAGGAAGCTAATAAAAACATCAAGAAGATTGTGCAGAAGATGACAGTGACCTATAAAGATTGGCACGAGATGTTACTGTTTGCTCTTCATGGGTACCGTTCCTCAGCAAGGACGTCAACCGGGGCAACTCCTTTTTCCTTGGTCTACGGCATGGAGGCAGTCTTACCAATTGAAGTGCAAATACCCTCTCTCCGGATAATGAAGGATGCAGATCTGAGCAAAGATGACTGGATCCAGACTCGACTTGATCAATTAAATCTAGTTGACGAAAAGAGACTTACTGCTATATGTCATGGTCAAACGTATCAAAAGCGGATGATCAGAGCATTTAACAAGAAAGTCAGACCACAAGAGTATCAAGTTGGGGATCTGGTAATCAAACGCATCATCCTTCCTCAGAGTGATCCCAGGGGCAAATGGACCCCTACGTACGAAGGGCCATTTGTGGTTAAACATGTGTTCTCAGGAGGAGCCATGATTCTGACCACCATGGATGGTGACGACCTTCCTCACCCCGCCAATGCAGACATAGTAAAAAGATACTACGCATGATAAAAGACCCGCTAGGTTGACATACCTAGGCAAAAATTAGGGCTTCCCGGCGAACCAAAAGGGTTCGGGCAAAATGAGGGATGAAATGAAAAAAAAATCTGTACACCCGGCAAGTCGAAAACCTGAAAAGGCGGCTTGGGCAAAAATGGGTATCCCGGTGGACTGAAAACCCGAAAGGGCGGTCCAGGCAAAAGTTAGGGATTAAAGCGTAATACTATGTCTCATTGGATCACTTCGCATCCAGAATCCGGTATCAACACCAAGTTCAGACGGCATCGATCAATCAGCTTCATCGTCAACTGAGCAGCAAAGTGATGAGACGCTCGAAGATATAAAGGCGATATCAGAGTTGAAACCCAGTGTGATTATTCTTTTCACATAGCTGTTTTGTTTTCCCGTTTTCACAAATTGTATAAACTCTTTTATTCGGCGGCATTCTCCTACTAGGACGTCAGCCTCTTGTACATAAACGCCTATTTACAGGCAAATTCAAAGATCAATATAAATTCACTTTTCAGCTAAAATTGCCGATTGTTTTTCCTTTTCTGTTTTGTTTTGCGAAGAACGTCCAAGGTTAAATTTGTGATATATGCATTTGACAATAATTGCTAACTCATAAATATTTGCATACGAAACAAAGGATTAATTACAGGTAACATTAGAAACAGGGGCAATAATGAGTCGTCTAAGCGATCTAATTGCTCTGTCCACCAAGGTACCAAGGTAAGTTCAGCTGAAGGACGTAACCAATATATCTTAAAACCCCAGAGAGTGAGCCAGCAAGTCAATACACTCTCCCCAAGCAGAGTTAGCCTACTCCGTCAGCCTTATGGAAATTGGGTATTCCTAGCAGGTCTCAACATCCCTCAGCGGAGTACACAGACATTCTTAACAAACATCCCCGGCAATCTTGACCTAAGATTGTTCCCCGGCGGTATACCAGACATTCAGCGGAGCCACTTCCCCAATATATCTCAAAAATTTCCCCAGGAGAGTCCAGTCTGAAGATTTCCCCAGGAAAGCTGAATCATCGCCCCAGCAGGAAGCTTATCCCCAGTAGATTCTGGAAGCTTCCCCCCTGCAGAGCACGAACGCGTCTCCCGGCTTTATTCAAAGGTTATTTCCCTACCAGGATATAACTGGGTTATCCTCAGCCAAAAGCCACGGAAAGATCGTCCTCGGCGAAGTCTTCTTATCCCCAGCGGAGTCTATTAAAACTTCCAACATAACAACGGTATTCCCAGCGAAGTTATCATTAACATACCAGCAAAGTACCTCTCTTCCCACAGAGTATTGTTCCCCAGCAAGGTCTCTAGAGTAATTTCCCCCCACAGAGTAATCTCCAAGTTTATTCACCAACGGAGTCATCTTCTCCTACCGGTATTCTTGCAACCATCACTCCCCAGTGGAAACAAAGAATGCTATTCACATCAGCCCAGGATTTAACTTCCCGGCATCCGTCAAGGATTTATTTTCCTAAGACGAAAACATACATTCATAAACATCGCATCTTCATACATTATAGCATGCATATACGCATCATGAACATACAATCTCACTTATTTTGAGAACATCACGCATGTCATACATCATGACATTGCATGCAACTAACGTTTTGTCTTTTTAGAACAAAGGTTAATACCAAGATGATTACCATCAATGGTCGCAACTAAAGATCCGATTCCTGTATCTTGCCAGGGTGTATCTGTTGACGACTAACATTACCAGACCCGATTCCTGTATCTTGCCAGGGTGCGTCTGAAGAGTTTGAGGATCTGATTCCTGTATCTTTCTAGGGTGTATCTGTTGACGACTAACATTACCAGACCCGATTCCTGTATCTTGCCAGGGTGCGTCTGAAGAGTTTGAGGATCCGATTCCTGTATCTTGCCAGGGTGTATCTGTTAACGACTAACATTACCAGACCCGATTCCTGTATCTTGCCAAGGTGCGTCTGAAGAGTTTGAGGATCCGATTCCTGTATCTTGCCAGGGTGTATATGTTGACGACTAACATTACCAGACTCGATTCCTGTATCTTGCCAGGGCACGTCTGAAGAGTTTGAGGATCCGATTCCTGTATCTTGCTAGGGTGTATCTGTTGACGACTAACATTACCAGACCCGATTCCTGTATCTTGCCAGGGTGCGTCTGAAGAGTTTGAGGATCCGATTCCTGTATCTTGCCAGGGTGTATCTGTTGACGACTAACATTACCAGACCCGATTCCTGTATCTTGCCAGGGTGCGTCTGAAGAGTTTGAGGATCCGATTCCTGTATCTTGCCAGGGTGTATCCGTTGACGACTAACATTACCAGACCCGATTCCTGTATCTTGCCAGGGTGCGTCTGAAGAGTTTGAGGATCCGATTCCTGTATCTCGCCAGGGTGTATCTTTTGACGACTAACATTACCAGACTCGATTCATGTATCTCGCCAGGGCACGTCTGAAGAGTTCGAAGATCCGATTCCTGTATCTCGCCAGGGTGTATCTGTTGACGACTATATTCTCCGGACTCGATTCCTATATCTTGCCAGGGCACGTCTGAAGAGTTTAAAGATTCGATACCTGTATCCAGCCAGGGTACATCTACGCAAAGAGTTTGAAGGCCAACTCCTGTAACAGGCCAGGTATTTACTTTATTTCTCAGGTACGCAAGTTCTCGCTAAGGAATCTCTTACGCGATCGACAACCTCCCGATGGCATCTATAAGCCTATCTCTCCCATCCATCAGTCTCCAAATGGAATCTGTAAGCCCATTCCCCACATCATACTGCTGACACTCTACAATGTGAGTACAAATTTCTGGGCACTCTAGTGTTCAATCATCTTCCACCTTCAGATTACGAAAGGCAAGCCAGCCAATCTACACCCTCAGGTTTAAGAAGATTGAACAGGGGCAACTGTTGTACCCCAAAATTTGCCCTCCCATACTCTTCAAGGTTTGCTAAGATCATGCTTCAAAATCCCCCAAGGGTTGCACAGTCCAATTGCCTCCTAACAGTCAAAAATTAGGGTTTTGGTTATGGCAAAGAAATTGAAGTTTCCAAGGGTCCAAACAAATCCCACATGCCTACATACATTGTCAAGCATCCATATGCCAAGTTTCAAGACTCACAGCATCAAATTGCACAGTCAAAAACACTAAATGTTTCACAGTCAACTGCAGGGGCAAAATGGTCATTTGACAGTCAAAAGTCCAAATTTTTGGTCAACATCTTATTTTGAAGCCACAAACATCATTTGATCAATTCTTGATCATGATTCTCAAGGCATGGCTCAAAAAGTCTCAAGATGCAAAAGTTTCTATTTTTGGACAGCTGAAAAGTCAACTGCAAATTGACCAGGGCATAACTTCTTCATGGTTTATCAGAAAAATCCCATCCAAAGCTCATTTTGAAGAGAATGACATTTCCTACAACTCATATTCACACTTCAAATCCAAGAAATGCTCTCACAAAAAGTTATCAATTTCAACATTATAGGTCATTTTCAAAAGTCAACAAAAAGGCACTTTAAGTAAAAGACCATAACTTGAGATTGGTAAATCAAAATGACATGGGACCAAAGGCATTGGTTAGATGACTTCAAGACCTTTCCAAAATGTCCAAGAACATGTTCATAACTTAAAAATTGAGCAAGATATGCCTTGTAGAAGTTGGGAAATGTTTGGGAATTTTGAAAAGTCAACTTTGCACAAAAGGCCTCAAAATTGCTAATGGGCCTCAATTTCTTCCATGAATCATTACCCAAAGGCTATGCACGACCCATTAAGCTAAAAGGGAGTTATTTTCTTATTTTTAATTAATTAATTGATTTTTTAATCTTATTAATTCATTTAATTAAAATTAATAATGAGAAAAATACTAAATCATGTTTGTTAAATCTTTTTATGCAGCAAATTCTTCCATTATGAATCAAATATTTCGTGCATCATTCAAAAAGGAAAGATTCTACACAATTGGCAAGTTTCCATGGCAAAAAGATTTGAAAAAAAGATGTAACAAAATCAAATATTTGAATCATGAATGCATAGACTTTGGGCCTGGTTTTCTTGACCTAATTCCATCCACATACATATGCAAAGCTAACCTAATGCTGCAAGACACAAGAGCTGCGCAGAAAAGAGAGAACAACATTGCATTTTTTGACAAAAATATTGAAAACTGAAAACCTAATTACAAGGTGTTTCAAGGCTTGAAAGGTGTTCCAAAACATTGCCGAGACACCTAGGAAGCGTTTGCAATCAAAGCCAAGTCTCCAGACCTCCAGAAGTGGTAGAACGACATCACACTTTTCATAAAAATTTTCATAATCGTGTTTGAACTTTCATGCATTATTCATATCTTTTAATGGTTGATTTATACTAATATGAATGTTCTGAAGCTAATGGTGCCCTTTGATTGAACTAACAATGCCTGTATCATGATCCACCATTAATGCATTTTAGGGTTTCAGAAGCTTTGAATTAGGGATTCCTTAATATGGAAAAATTAGCCTTTCAAACTAGTACCAATGGATTCCTGGCAACAAGACGAACTGAACTCACACCTTGCGCCTTTTTTATATTGATCTATGTGCTAATCGCTATTTTCAGGTTTTGCAGTTAGTGGGGGTTTAAAACCCCCACTATTAGTTTTTATTTACAGGCAGATGGAGAAGATGAAGCTGGCGTGTCAAAGCATAACAGGGTGGTTCAAATGTTCGCGCGTGATTTTTTGTTTTACACCACTAACGCTTGTCTTCCATTATAATGATCACGTTCCATAATAATAACAAAAGCGCGCGTTGGCTCAGATGGTTGGACATTCACTTGGTAAACGCTGGGACCTGGGTTCGATTCCCAGGTCCCCCTCTTATATTTCATATTTTTCTCCATAACATGTTTCCACGCAACGCTTCATCCAAAGACCATCGTGCATCATCATATGCTTGCTTGCCACGCGCCCAGGAGATCTCATCCAAAGGCTATAACGTGGATTCCACCGTGCACCTCAGTCAACTACTCCATATGCAATCTCTGAAAGTCAAAAAAGGCTTTGCATTATTGGGCCAAAATGCTTCAACAAACCTCCCAAATTGGGTCAGACACCCCCATTGTTTGTATTTTTTTTCCTTTTCTTTTCTTTTAATTATTTTAATTGTTTTCTTTTAATTCACAAAATATAATTTTCATAATAAAAATCAGACATCAAAATATGTTAATTAATTTATTCATTAAATATTTTTGTAAATAAATTTTTAATAATCAATTTAGTAAAATTAGGTTTTAACTTTAATCTTTTCTTAATAACTAAACTATGTAGAAATTAGGGTTTTTTAGCATTTTTATCTTTTTCTTAAATAAATAATTTCTTCTTCTTATTATTATTATTATTAATTATTAATTATTTTGTAAATACCCATGTAATTAATTAACTAGTGTAAATTAGGTTAAAACTTGAATATTTTTCTTTAACAATTAAAAAATAATTTAGAACTAGGGTTTCATTTAACTTCTAATTTTAATTAATTTTCTTTATTTCATAAATACCAAAAACCATAAAAAATAACTTCTTTTCTTTATTAAATAATTAATTAATTTTTAATTTCATTTAATTTCTTTAAAGGGTCCAACACCCTCGAACACTCGATTCTAATTTCTTTTCGCGCACTTATTCTTATTTTCTTCCAAATATTATGTGTTGTACCCCAAAATTTGCCCTCCCATTTCTCATTGATTTCTCATCACAAAGCCTTTAAAGCTCAAGATCCAGTTAGGATTTCATCTGCTCAAGGCCTCTTCTTGCACTGTTAACTCAAATTAGGGTTTGTGTTTGCACAAAGATGTTTTGACCCAAAATGCCTAAGATGACTTTCATGCTTCATATTGGACTCCCAAGTTTACCCATATCAAGTTTCAAGTCCTGATTCCAAGTTTTGCCCAGTCAATTGGACAATTGACCTAGAAATCAACTGTATTGGGGAAAAAGTCAACTGTGGCCAATTGACAGTCAAACCTCATGAAATTTGACCCACATCAACATTATGAACTCATATGAACCATTTGATCAAGTTTGGACCACAATTCCATAAGAAATTTGATCAGATCACCAAAAGGGCAAAATGGTCATTTTTAGGGTTTTGACTGTACCAAGGCAATTTTTGACTGTTTGACCTAGCCAATGGCAAACCAAGCTCACATATGGACTCAAGGACCCCATGGAATTATCTTGACATGATCAACAAACTCAAAAGATCCCAAGTACACAAGATTGACAGTTGAATTTCCCAGTCAATTGATCAATTTTGACTGTATACTAAAAAGTCAAACTTTGACTTTTTGGGTCAAAATCAAGAGTCAAGATTCATTTTTCATCAAAACATGCCAAATCATGAAACTTGTTCACCAAGAAATCACAAAATGCAAATTAGGGTTAGAAATTTGAAATTTTCATAACTTAGAATTTTTCTAAGTTATGAAAAACCCTAATTTTTTCCCAACTTTTCCCCACTTTTTCACCAAGATCCATTTGGATTCAAACAAAAGTCCAAACATGAAAGTTGTAGCTTGTTGCATAATCTACAACCTTGATTCACAAAGTTTTCTCATTTGAAGCTTGTATCTCAAGTTACAAATTTTTGAATAAGGGCACTAAACCATTTTTAACTTAGTGAAATTTTAACCTATTTTGACAAGGTTTTCTACCCCACTTCAAGGCCATTTTCCATACACTTCCACTTGGAATTTCAATTTGCATTTCAAATATGGATTGTAGTACACATTCAAAGCTTTCCAAAATGTCCAAGAACTTCTCAAACAACCTCATGGTTAGAGAGAATCGAATTTCACAATATAGCAAAAAACCACTTTGTTCATGACCAAGTTCCATGTCCATAACTTTGCAATTTGAACTCAGCATGCTTTAGGTTAGATTACAGGTCCTTAAACCAAGTTACACTCAATAATTTAATGCATATTCATTGTGTTAAGGTGTTGTCCTATGAGTTTGAGCATTGTATAAAGGTTTAATCCCAAACTAGATAAAGCAAATTAACCATTTTGGTAAAAGGTAGCTTTATGTCAATTTGGAAATCCAACAAGTACATTGCAAATCTGAATGGCACAAGATTATGAACATAACAAACTGATCAAGGAGGGATTATGCAGCACATTAGGGGCCCTCTACATGCCTAGAAACACAAGTTGCATTTTGTTGCTTAAGTGTGAAGAAAAGTTGCATAACTCACAACAACTCTCATCTCAGTATTGGAACACAAGAACAAACTTATCAAACATACTCAGCATATCCCAATTAAGCTAACACACGAGCCCTTGGCCTCTCAAACACTCCCATTGCCATAATCACCTTGAAACTGCTCAAACAGAGCAACCCCTGCAGATTGAGTGCTACCTCTCAATCCCTTCAAGCATTCTTGCCCAAACCTGTTCCTCTACCTTCCTTACAACCTATGCAAGCTATCCAGAAGCTAAGACACGACCTGTAACACCTCTAAGCCACTTCACCATTTTTGTTTTTCTGTTTTGCAGTTGAAGTTCTCTAGCTCGATTCAGAAGCTCTCAAGACAAAGTAAGCATTGAAACAGCATCCCTGGACCTCAAGGAAGCTTTTCCAATCATCACCTTGCACTGAAAGTTCCTACATCTCCAGATAGAAGTTCAACTGAATAGGTAAAATTTTGAATTCGTATCTCTCTTATTATGCATCATTAGTCTTAAGTTTGTGAAGAAATGATGTCATACTCATGCCACTGAACATGTCCATGTCTTTACTTTTCATTTCTTTTGCCTGAGTAGAGAGAATTTGGAGTTTGAAAATGACAGAAAAACTAGGTTAGGATTTGGGGGAGGAGAAATTCTCCTTCATCTTAGAGAGTTAGGTCAAGTTCTATACATGGTTAGAATCGTCTCTTCATGCTGAACATTTGTTATGTTATGAGTTTTTGCTAAAAAGCCAGGAATCAAGAGTTGGAAGATGAGGAACAGAGCGCGCGTTTTTTTTCAAATATTGTTGCTGGAGGTTGAAGACAGTGGTCTTTGGGCTGGGCTTGTGTTTTTTTCTTATTCACACCTCATGATTGCTTTCACACCCCCTGAGCCCATTTGCTTTATTTTTATTTCTTTTTGACTTTTTTCTTTTTTTGTTTGACTTATTTATTTTTTCTCATGACATTAAAATTTTAAAAATATTTTTCCCATCATTTTTTGAATTTATTGCATATTTATTTGATTATTTCTCTTGTTTGTACATAAATAAACAAATATATATATATATATATATATATATATATATATATATACTTTTTTTGTTTAAAATAATACAAACATACTTTTTATACACTTTTATTTTATTTGTACTCCCTGAAAATAGTTTATAGAAAAAATACTTTTTTTTTACTTTTACCAAATATTATTAATTAATATATATATAATGCATATTTTGTAAATAATATAAATAAATAAGTATATTAATATATTTAGGATAAAAATGCTAAAAAATGTACATATTTTATCTTTAATATATTTAATACTAAAAAATGCCTTTTTATAAATATACCATATTTTATTTTATTCTTGTATGTAAATATTAATTATTATATGAATTAATTAATTAATATTCATTTTGACTAAAATTAGGGTTTTTACCCTAAATATGAAAATACTTCAAAAATAATACCTTTTTATTTTTCTTTTATTTTGCATAAACAATACTTTTTCATACATATGAAAATTCACTTTTTGCATTTTGCATATTTATTTAATTTCCATTTGATTATGCAATTTATTTACCTTGTAAATATTCATAGAAAATGATGTAATAGTTTAGATTTAAATTCTTGTCTAAATAATCCCCATTTGAAACATTGTACCCCCCTCCCTATATTATTGTGATGTAATAGCGTAGGAATTTAAATCTCGCATTTTATACGCTTTCTAATTATGTCATGTTAGAATTAGGGTTTGTATGCGAAAAACGACAAAAAATAGTTTGACCTAATACAAGACAAGAAAGCATGAAAAATGGACAACACATTCCACACTTGCACCCCTAGGGTATTCCACTTTGTTGCCTTTCAAAAATGGGCCATATTGCATGTTGAACTTCTTTGGGTGAAACAAACAATCAAAATGATCATAGTCCCACAAAATGTTGCTTAAATAAAATGATCAAGTCCCTTTTAAAGCAAAATTGCCCAAAGACATTTAACACTATTGCAACTATGGTCTAAACGATGACCCGCGCCCGTCCCTTCAATCTCCTAAGACAAGATTGTCCACCAAATGCAATGGTGGAACAAAATTGTCAAAAGGTTTAAAACATGACAAAAATCTTTGAGAAAATTTTAGGGTAGATGAACTCTTAAGTACTTGTCAACTTTCCAAGAAAACACTTACCTTATTTCAAAAACCCACTTCACAAACACTTTCAAAATCAACTTTTCAAACCCTTGAAACATCTTTTCAAAAAGACAAACACCTTTTGTAAAACATTCGAGTAAAGAATTGTTACAAGGGTAGCCTATGCAAGGCATCTTTTTCAAAACCTTTTCAAAGCCACACACAAAGCACCATTTCAAACAATTGAAAACCAAGGCAAGTTGATCTAAGCAAGTAACTAAGAGCCCATGGATAACCATGGATAAAAAGGGTGCTAATACCTTCCCTTTCTATAATCTACTCCCCGAACCCAAGAAAAATCTCAAAGGTTTTTGCTGTGCTTTTTAAACCTTTCCCTAGGATAAAATAAAAAGTCGGTGGCGACTCTTGCTCAACCGAAACATTTGCGAAAATAAACGCAAAACCATAGTCAGTTCTCCCACCGTATCACAGAACTGGCGACTCTGCTGGGGATAATTTTAAAAGTGGGGTAACCTTAGGGCTTAGATCACCCTCTTGCATGACTAATTGTTTGATTTGCTTGCTTTATACTTTGGCTCTATTGTTTGGGTTTGCAATCCTCCACCCGGATTTTTGGGAAACATTCATAGATAGCAATACGTTGTGGAAACTGTGCGGGGTATACCGACACGGTCTAAGCAATAGCTATATTAGTGCGACATATTTGTGAGTACCGGTAACCCTTGAGTTCAATCAAGGAGAGTACGGGGCCGCTGAGTGATGTCACTAAGCACTAATGACCTAGAACCTTACTTGACCATCTTGGCCTTTTATTAGGGGTAGTGAGATGACCGGCTTTGGTGCAGTCCAAAGTTGGTGGATACTCGATACTACACTCATTGAGGGTTGTTTTCTTGGAATATTTTGGTCGCTAGTTAAGTGGCTAAACCAAAACAATGAACAATGAAAATAATCCAGTGATATTGAGCTCCTTAGAACCCGGTTACTATTTATAGGACAGGTTTTTAAGCCAACTACACTCAAGAGGGTACTTACCTATGAAACCCCATGCAAGCCTGAAACTAGGGTTTGGTGTGATTTGCTTGTACATATGTCTTGTGCATACATCATAAACATCATGAAGCATCATATGCATTTACTAACCATTTCAAGGGTTTGGATCTTCATCATTGTTCTTGTTTTGTAGGTCATGGAAATACCTCGCAGAAATACCATTCAAGTCAACCTTGTGAGGATCTCTCCTCAACTCAAGGAGATCACTTCAAGAATTCCGGAAAATTCATCCTTCAGTGAAAGACATGGAAGACTGCTCAGCCTAGTCAACACCAACATTGAAGAAGACATGATGAAAGTGCTATTCCAATTCTTTGACCCTCTTCACCACTGCTTCACCTTCCCTGATTATCAGTTGGTTCCCACTTTGGAGGAGTTTTCTCAACTCCTAAGAATCCCTATCCTTAATCAACTACCCTTCAACGGTACGGAGAAGGAACCAAAGCCTGAAGATGTTGCTCGAGCATTACATCTACAACCATCCGACATCAAGGGGCATTGGGAAACCAGAAGCGGCGTCAAAGGATTCTTAGCAAAATTCTTGTTTGAGAAGGCACAAGAATGTTGGAACTCATTGGACCTACAAGCCTTTGAAGAGATTGTAGCACTCCTTATCTACGGGTTGGTCTTGTTCCCAAATCCTGACCAATTGGTAGATATCAACGCCGTCAAAATCTTCTTAACCAGAAATCCAATACCAACATTGCTTGGGGACATCCTTCACTCATTTTACACACGAACAATGAGAAAGAGGGGTGTTCTCATGTGTTGTACTCCTGTCCTCGCAAGGTGGTTTATTTCGCACCTTCCACAATCTGTCTTGAAGAATGACCAAGGTACAAGGTGGTCCCAACGGTTGATGACTCTTACTCATTCTGATGTGCATTGGTGTTCTCGGTCCAGAGAAAATGTCATCATCGTCGATCGTTGCGGAGAATTTCCTAATGTTCCTTTACTTGGAATTAGAGGAGGTATCACCTACAACCCTTGCCTAGCTTTAAGGAAATTTGGATATGCACGGAGGGATGGCCCTCATGATATGTTGATTCCTAGCCTAGTTTTTTACTTCGACAACGATGGGCAAGGACTTCGCCAAAGATTCATCAGAGCTTGGGGGAAACTCAACAAGGTTGATAGCAAGACTCTGGGACACAAGAACTCCATCCCTCTTGAGCCCTATCTCAAGTGGGTACGAGCCCGAGCCCAAAGTCTAATGATGCCTTATCCTTATGTACTCCCAGTGATTAAAGATCCCGTCAATGAAGGAGAGGTTCCCTACACCATCCTGCATCCAGACATGCCTACATCGTGGGAGGAAATGCAGAAAAGTTGGATTCAGCTCAAGGAGGAACTGAACACTTTTGAAGCTAGCTACTACGCCAGTGAAAAGAAGGTTCTAGAGCTTACCCGCCGACTCCACGAGCAAGAGGCCCTCAATACCTACATCGCACCAAAGAGGATGCGCAATGTCTTTCTGCCTTAAGAAGTTTATTTTGTAATATTTGGCCCATGGGGCATTTATGTACTAACGAATTTCTTCTTATTAATATGACGTGCGTTCTTCTTTGTCTGAAACAATTTTGAATGTCCTAAATCCTTGAATGCATTGCATACATCAGCATACCATTCATCATGTGCATAAGCAGGTCTCACTCCAGGTTTCCTTATCTATCTGCTGTTTATTTCAGTAGGATGGATCTCGAGCAAACAGTTAAAGACCTACAAGCCCAGAATGCACAATTCCAGCAACTCTTGATGACTTTGGTTAAAAGTCAAGAGGACCTCAAGGCTCATCTGGAGAATAAGGACCCAGTGAAGAAGAAAAAGAGGGTCGGAGTGGCTACTTCGGGGAGAAGATTTGACAGAGAAGCTCGGAGAGTGCTTGAATTTCCTCCTACTTCTGATGAAGGTACCAGTAAAAGAGATCGGGTTGCGGTGCCTTCCGAGTCTGATGCGGAAGAGGAAGAAGTTGAAGAGGATGAAGATTATTCTGACCAGCAGTATCCTCCAGCTGATGACAAATATAAAGGTTTAGAAGACAGATTGGCTGCCATGGAATTGCAAAGGGTACCGGGTTTGAATTTTGAAGACATGGGTTTGGTTGCCGGAATTGTGATTCCCCCAAAATTCAAAGTACCAGTGTTTGTGAGGTATGACGGGATGTCCTGTCCCAAAATGCATCTCAGGTCCTATGTGAGAAAGATTCAACCCTATACGGCAGATAAAAACCTCTGGATTCATTTCTTTCAAGACAGCCTATCGGGAGCCCAGTTGGAGTGGTTTTATCAGTTAGAAGGAACCAGTGTCAGAAATTGGGAAGATTTGGCCACCGCTTTCTACAAACAATACCAGTATAATTCCGATCTTGCTCCTACTCGTACCCAACTCCAGGGTATGTCACTAGGAACAAGTGAGGGATTCAAGGAATATGCACAAAAATGGAGGGATTTGGCTGGCAGGGTGCAGCCTCCTTTAACCGATCGTGAGCTCGTTGATATGTTTCTTGGGACCCTATCTGGGCCGTTCTTCAATCATTTAATTGGTAACTCTTCCGCAGGGTTTACCGATTTAATCTTAACAGGTGAAAGAATAGAAGCTGGCATCAAGTCAGGAAAGATTCAGAAGGGTGTTGCTGCAAGTGTTGAGAAGAAGCCGTTTAAGAAGGAGACAACTATGGTATATTCTCAGAGAAGAGCAGGGAAGATGGAGCGTCGGCCAACTGTGGGGGCCGTAATGATTCAAAACACTCCAAGTGAGCAGCCTCGCTACAACCAATCCAGACCAAACCAGCAACGGGTGGAAAGGCCACAACGGCAGTTCACCCGTATTAATATGACTCCAGCGCAGGTGCTTCCCCATCTATTGAAGTTGAATCTTGCCACCATCAAGGAGGCGCCAAAGAATGTAAATACGTCCTCCCCGCATTATCATGCCAATGCTAAGTGCGCCTATCATTCAGACAGTGTTGGACACGACACCAATGATTGTTGGGCACTCAAGCATAAGATCCAGGACCTGATAGAAGCTAAGGAGGTGGAGTTTGACGCTCCAGAGAAACCCAATGTGATATCTGCACCTATGCCGAAGCACGGTCGGAATGTCAATGCCATTGAGGAGGATCTGTATGTCGCTGACGTTAGTGATCTGACTACTCCTCTGCTGACCATTAAGTTGAATTTGTTAAGGGCCGGGATCTTCCCGGGATGTAAAGAAAACTGCTACTGTTGCCACTCTCTGCCGTTTGATTGTCCGCTATTGAAGAAAGGCATCCAAGGCCTTATGGATAGCCGACAAATTTTGTTCGAAAAAGTTTCTGTTGTTCTAGTTCAAGTTGAAAATGTCTCAATTATAACCATCCACGCCAATCTTTCCAAGGCCGTCAAAAAGCCTGTTAAGATTACACCAGCTGCAAGATCTATACCTTTGAAGATAACAATGCCGGGGCCTGTTCCCTATGTTTCCGAGAAGTCGATACCTTGGAACTATGGTGGTGACATCTATTACCATGGTATCAAGCAAGTTGAAATAGTTGAAGAAAATTCGGATGATGAAGAAGCCAGCATTAGTAACATTGCGGGCACCAGCAAAATCACCAGGAGTGGGAGAATATTTTCTCCAGAGATTGCCCCTCCAAGAGAAGTCTTTGGACCCTCATCAGCTAAAGAAGTCATCCCGGCACCAATTAAACTCTCTGCTAGAACTCCTTTGATTGAAGAAGTTGTCGTTCCTAGTGCTGTCTCCCCTACCATTGCTGACAAAGGAAAGGGAATACAAGATGAGCCCGTCAGGACGAGGGCTCAACCCTTGGTGATCCCGGAAGCCTCCAAGAAAGAAATGGACGAGATTTTGAGGATAATCAAGAGAAGTGATTACGATGTGGTGGAACAGTTGGGGAAAACCCCCTCCAAGATCTCCATGCTGGCATTATTGCTTTGCTCAGAAGCGCACGCTCAAGCTTTGATTAGGTTTCTGAAGGCAGCTCATGTGCCCCAGGAAACCTCTGCGGACCAATTTCAACATTGCGTGGCTAGCCTGACTGTGGACAATGGATTAGGCTTTTCTGATGCCGACCTAACCCCTAAGGGCCGAAACCACAATGATGCGTTGCATATTTCAATCGAGTGTCGCGGAACCACCCTTGCACATGTTTTGGTTGATACCGGTTCATCGCTGAATGTCTTGCCTAAGAAGGCCTTGGACCGGCTAGATTGCGAAGGTTTGGAATTGAAGCCTAGTGATATTGTCATTAGAGCTTTCGATGGGTCGAAAAGAATGGTCCATGGAGAAGTTGAAATTCCTGTCAAGATAGGTACTGAGGTGTTTAAATCCACTTTCTATGTAATGGACATCCGTCCATCATACTCCTGCCTGCTGGGTAGACCTTG
This sequence comes from Vicia faba, assembly GCA_948472305.1. Lineage (NCBI taxonomy): Eukaryota > Viridiplantae > Streptophyta > Magnoliopsida > Fabales > Fabaceae > Vicia > Vicia faba. The sequence goes on along the minus strand of CATIWC010001309.1, from coordinate 153,085 downwards.
GATACACCATGCTGGGGTAGTCACCTCCTCCTTGCATCAAATGCTGAAGTATCCTGTAAAGGGAAAGATCATTACTGTTCACGGCGAAGAGGAGTACATGATTAGCCATTTAAATTCTTTCCGGTATGTGGAGGTTGAAGGAGAGTTCATTGAGACACCGTTTCAACATTTCGAAGAAGTTCTTCCTGAAATAGCAGTGGCGAAATTGGCAGCTGAGACACCAAGACAGATGGCCAGGATGGCATCTCTGGAGGATGCAAGGGCTGCAGTTAAAGAGGGGAAGAATTCAGCATGGGGGCAGTTACCCGACTTTCCACATAAGACCGACAAGTTTGGATTAGGGTTCACAGCTGCTGGTCAGAAAGCTATGCGCCAGTCAAAGATTGAGAGAGCGCCGGTCAAAATTTCTCCTTACAAAATCAACGCCCTGGAAGATGAAGACAAGGAAAGCAACATTGAAGAGTGGATTTATCCAACTGTCGGAGGAGGATTGAGCAATTGGGAGGCTAAAGACTTTGTCCCCATCACTTTTATTCATCAGTAATTTATTTGTTAAACATTTCTTATTTGGTCTGTAATATTTTACTTTCAAACAATCCGTACACTATCTTTCCACCTCCTGCCTTGCCCGGGGCATGTAGGTCCACTTGTAAGGGTTTTGACTATTTTTCATATTCATATGCCATGTTTAATGATTCATTGGACGTTTTTCATTTGATAAACTGCTTATGTTCATTTTCTTTCCTTTTTCATTTTTGTTTAAGGATGGCTATCCCTTACACACACCCACACTCACCAATGCAGGTACCCATCCACTCCGGATTCCATGGGTGACTATTCTGCTGTATCTTTCAATAACTCTGAAGATCTGGTCAATCTAGCCGAGTATGAAGATGACGAAGGTTGTGAAGTACCCGGGGAACTAGCCAGACTTCTGCAACAAGAGGAAAGGGCCATCTTACCGCATGAAGAGCCATTGGAAGCTGTTAACTTGGGAACCGAGGAGAATCAGAAGTAGGTGCAAGTGGGTGCCAACCTGGAACCAAAAGTCAAGGAACGCTTGGTACAGTTATTGAATGAGTATGTTGAAATCTTCGCTTGGTCCTATGAAGACATGCCGGGTCTAGACACCGACATCGTGGTTCACCGTCTCCCCACAAGAGAAGACTGTCCCCCAATCAAGCAAAAAGTTCGCCGAATGAGGCCTGACATGTCCGAAAAGATCAAAGCAGAAGTAATGAAGCAATTCGATGCTGGCTTCCTGGCTGTTACGTCCTATCCTCAATGGGTCGCTAACATTGTGCCCGTACCGAAGAAAGATGGCAAAGTCAGAATGTGTGTGGACTACCGGGATTTGAATAGGGCCAGCCCTAAAGATGATTTCCCGCTACCTCATATTGACATCTTAATCGACAATACAGCTCCGCATAAAGTGTTTTCCTTCATGGATGGATTCTCGGGCTATAATCAAATCAAAATGGCCCCCGAGGATATGGAGAAAACGACTTTTGTCACACAATGGGGCACTTTCTGTTATAAGGTGATGCCGTTCGGGCTGAAGAACGCAGGGGCAACTTATCAACGCGCCATGGTAGCTTTATTTCATGACATGATACATCATGAGATTGAAGTCTACGTAGACGATATGATAGCTCGATCACAAACAGAGGAAGAGCACCTCGAGCATTTGGAGAAGTTGTTTGCCAGGTTGAAAGAATACAAGCTCAGGCTGAATCCAAGTAAATGCACTTTTGGAGTTAGGTCTGGTAAACTCCTGGGATTCATTGTAAGCAACAAAGGCATTGAAGTCGATCCAGCAAAAGTAAAAGCAATACAAGAGATGCCTGCTCCCCGTACTGAAAAGGAGGTTAAAGGATTCTTGGGGCGCATAAACTATATTGCCAGATTCATCTCACATCTGACTTCTACCTGTGAGCCAATTTTCAAACTCTTGAAGAAAGATCAGGTAGTTGAATGGAACGACGACTGCCAAGCCGCTTTTGATAGAATCAAGGAGTATTTGCTGGAACCTCCTATTCTGATGCCACTTGTCGAAGGAAGACCATTGATCATGTACTTAACTGTCTTGGATAACTCAATGGGGTGTGTTTTGGGCCAGCACGACGAGTCTGGTCGAAAAGAGCACGCTATTTATTACCTTAGCAAAAAGTTTACCGACTGTGAGACTCGCTACTCACTGCTCGAGAAAACTTGCTGCGCTTTGGTATGGGCTGCTCGCCGACTAAGACAGTATATGTTGACTCATACTACCTTGTTGATCTCCAAAATGGACCCTATCAAGTATATCTTCGAGAAGCCCGCTTTATCTGGAAGAATAGCTAGATGGCAAATGATCTTAACCGAATATGACATCCAGTACACCACCCAAAAAGCCATAAAAGGGAGTGTATTGGCTGACCATCTGGCTCATCAGGCTATCGAAGACTATCAACCCATGAGATTTGACTTCCCAGACGAAGACATCATGAATTTGGACAACATTGAAAGTGACGGACCATATGACGGACCCGAGAAGGGATCCCGATGGACCCTGTACTTTGATGGTGCTTCAAATGCACTTGGAAATGGTATTGGCGCAGTACTCATTTCTCCGGAAGGTCGTCACACTCCTTTCACGGCCCGACTTTGTTTCAGCTGCACAAACAACATGGCTGAGTATGAAGCTTGCATCTTTGGTCTCGAAGCTGCTATAGACTTGGGGATCAAATCTTTGATCGTATTCAGGGACTCGGCTTTGGTCATCAGCCAAATCAAAGGAGACTGGGATACCAAGCATCCTAATCTTATCCCATACAAAGAACATGTCCTGACATTGTTGCCTCGTTTCAAGCAAATTACCTTCGAGCATTTCCCGCGAGAAGAGAATCAACTAGCCGATGCTCTGGCCACAATGTCCTCCATGTTTAAACTCAACTGGGATAACGAGGCTCCCCAAATAACCATCAAGCGAATGGATGAACCGGCACATTGCCACGAGATTAATACCAAAGAAGTAGTGGAACAACCTTGGTTCCATGAAATCAAAAGGTATCTCGAGACTAGGGATTATCCTGAAGGAGCTTCCGTGAATGACAAGAAGTTCTTAAGGAAATTCGCTGCTAAGTTCTTCCTGAGCAACGACATCCTTTACAAATGAAGCCATGATTGTGTACTACTCCGATGTGTGGATAAAGTTGAAGCAGAGTTGATCATGACTGATATACACAGCGGCACATTTGGCACTCACTTAAGCGGGCATACAATGGCTAAGAAGATCCTAAGGGCAGGCTATTATTGGTCTACTATGGAGGCTGACTGCCATCAACATTCCCGTACTTGTCACAAGTGTCAAGTCTATGCTGACAAAGTTCATATCCCTCCGGTTCCCCTCAATGTCCTGACTGCTCCATGGCCCTTTGCAATGTGGGGCATTGATATGATTGGAGAGATCAAGCCCACGGCTTCCAACGAACATCGCTTCATCCTGGTTGCCATTGACTACTTCAGTAAATGGGTCGAAGCAGCTTCCTTCGCCTCTGTTACTAAAAATGTGGTTGCCCGCTTTATCAAGCAAAGTCTCATATGTCGGTATGGTGTTCCAGACAGGATCATCACGGACAACGGTACGAATCTGAATAACACAATGATCACTGCACTATGCGAACAGTTCAAGATTTATCATCACAATTCATCTCCCTATCGGCCGAAGATGAACGGTGCTGTTGAAGCTGCGAACAAAAACATTAAGAAGATCATTCAGAAAATGACAGTCACTTACAAAGACTAGCATGAGATGTTACCGTTTGCTCTGCATGGATACCGTACGACGACGCGTACTTCAACTGGGGCAACCCCATTTTCTTTGGTTTATGGCATGGAAGCTGTTTTGCCTATGGAAGTCCAGATCCCTTCTCTGAGGATTATGAAGGATGCAGGTTTGAATGAAGATGATTGGATGCAGACCCGACTCGATCAACTCAATTTAATCGACGAGAAACGACTTGCTGCTATATGCCATGGTCAGACGTATCAAAAGCGGATGATCAAGGCCTTCAATAAGAAAGTCAGACGTCAAGTGTACCAAGTCGGAGATCTCGTAATCAAGCGGATTATCTTGCCGCAAAGTGATCCCAGGGGCAAATGGACTCCTACATATGAAGGACCATTTGTGATCAAAAGCATATTTTCTGGTGGTGCAATGATTCTGACCACCATGGACGGCGACGATTTACCGCACCCTGCGAACGCATACATAGTCAAAAGATACTACGCATAAGATAACCCGACAAGTCGAAAACCCGAAAGGGCGGCTTGGGCAAAAATGGGCATCCCGGTGAACCGAAAACCCGAAAGGGCGGTTCAGGCAAAAATTAGGGATAAAAATAAAAAAATCTGTACACCCGACAAGTCGAAAACCCGAAAGGGCGGCTTGGGCAAAAAGGGGTTTCCCGGTGGATCGAAAACCCGAAAGGGCGATTCAGGCAAAAGTTAGGGAATTAAAGCGTATGACTATGTTTCGTCGGATCACTTCAAAGACAATCTCTTCATCAACCGGTTCCAGGTTTCTGATCAATCCAGCCATCGTCGAACGAAGCATCTAATGGACAGATATTCAGAGTTGTGAAAGCTATAGCGGAATGGAATCCCATGGAATTATTTCACATAGCCATCTTTATTTTGTATAAATTTTTCAATATTTACGACAAAATCCTCTTACTAGGATGATTGTCTCCTTTGTACAAATATACTCAAAGAAAATCAATACAAATACTCTTCCCAAAAATTTGTGTCATTTCCCTCTTCTTCTTCTCTTGCACTATTTGTTTTATTTTGAGAAACGTCCAATGTTTTGTTGAATAGGCATATGCATTTGAAACATAATCATTCCCTAAATGAACCTAAGGAAAAGGATTACTGATAGGATGAAGGTACAAAACGGATATCTTGACACCCTTTCAAAGGAAATCCCTCAAGAAATTTGGAATCCACATCCCTAGTGAACCTTGAGGTTTATCTCCAGCAGACTCTCGAGGCTCATCCCCAGCAAGGTTCTGGAGGGTATTCTCCCGCAGAGCACGAACGTCTCCCCCGAGTTTTATTCAAAGTTATTCCTCGCAGAGGCTTATAACTGGGTTATCCTCAGCTAACAACCACAGAAGATCGCACTCGCCAGAATTCTTCCTATCCCCAGGGGAGCTTATCCTTGTTATCCCCAGCCGAGTTAAAATTTCAAATTATCAACCCCCAGCGGAGCCAGATTAATGAGCCTTATCCCCACAGGGTCTTAGAAAGAGAAATCTTGAGTTCCCCAGTAAGATCACCAGAGTTACTTCCCATCAATTTGAAGATTCTCAGTCTTGCCGCCCCAGCATGAATCTATTAGGATTGATACTCCCCAGTAGAGGTCATCAGGAATTTTCTCCCCCAGCAGCAGCCAAGGATTTATTTTCCCCGGCAGCAGTCAGGATTCATTTATCTTCAGCAAGACAGCTCGTCAGCTTACATGCGCATCCATCACATTCACATCATTTACCTTCATATAACATACATTGCATCATGCATCATGACATTGCATGCAACTAACTCTTTACCTTTTCAGGAAAGATCAGTCGAAAGACTAAAATCATTCAACTTCAAGATTTCTGAAAACAGTTCACGGGTTCTCCAAGTAACAGATGTTAACCTATCACTTGTTCAGATTCTTCTCAAGACTTCTGAAAACAGTTCATGGATTCCTCCCAACAACGGATGTTAATCTATAACTTGTTCAGACGCAACCTTTGAAAACAATTTACGGATGCTTCCCAACAACGGATGCTGCTCTATTGCTTATTCAACTTCAAGATTTCTGAAAACAGTTCACGGGTTCTCCAAGTAACGAATGTTAACCTATCACTTGTTCAGATTTTTCTCAAGACTTCTGAAAACAGCTCATGGATTCCTCCCAACAACGGATGTTAATCTATCACTTGTTCAGATGCAACTTTCTGAAAACAGTTTACGGGTTCCCCAAGTAAACGGATGTTAACCTATCACTTGTTCAGATTCTTCTCAAGACTTCTGAAAACAGTTCATGGATTCCTCCCAACAACGGATGTTAATCTATAACTTGTTCAGACGCAACCTTTGAAAACAGTTTACGGACGCTTCCCAACAACGGATGCTGCTCTATTGCTTATTCAACTTCAAGATTTCTGAAAACAGTTCACGGGTTCTCCAAGTAACGGATGTTAACCTATCACTTGTTCAGATTTTTCTCAAGACTTCTGAAAACAGTTCATGGATTCCTCCCAACAATGGATGTTAATCTATCACTTGTTCAGATGCAACTTTCTGAAAATAGTTTACGGGTTCCCCAAGTAAACAGATGTTAACCTGTTGCTTGTTCAATTTCTTTTCCAAACCACTGAAAACAGTTTACAGATTCCCCCCAACAACGGATGTCAATCTATTGCTTGTTCAGACCCCCAGTTCAGAAATGGTCCAAAGCTTGGACACCTTCCTAATTTTCCCTTCCAGATGGCATCTCTAAGCCCATCCCCGACAAGATTTCTGTCACTCTCCCAGATGGAATCGTTAAGCCCATCTCCAAATGGCATCTCTAAGCCCATTCCCGCATCCATTGCTTCGACGAGTGCAAATTTCCGGGCACTCTAGTGTCCAATCTCCTTTTACCCTCGAGTCACGAAAGGCAAGCTTGCCAATCTGACTCTTCGGATTCAAGAAGATTGAACAGGGGCAACTGTCGTACCCCAAAATTTGCCCTCCCATTTCTCATTGATTTCTCATCACAAAGCCTTTAAAGCTCAAGATCCAGTTAGGATTTCATCTGCTCAAGGCCTCTCCTTGCACTGTTAACTCAAATTAGGGTTTGTGTTTGCACAAAGATGTTTTGACCCAAAATGCCTAAGATGACTTTCATGCTTCATATTGGACTCCCAAGTTTACCCATATCAAGTTTCAAGTCCTGATTCCAAGTTTTGCCCAGTCAATTGGACAGTTGACCTAGAAATCAACTGTATTGGGGAAAAAGTCAACTGTGGCCAATTGACAGTCAAACCTCATGAAATTTGACCCACATCAACATTATGAACTCATATGAACCATTTGATCAAGTTTGGACCACAATTCCATAAGAAATTTGATCAGATCACCAAAAGGGCAAAATGGTCATTTTTAGGGTTTTGACTGTACCAAGGCAATTTTTGACTGTTTGACCTAGCCAATGGCAAACAAAGCTCACATATGGACTCAAGGACCCCATGGAATTATCTTGACATGATCAACAAACTCAAAAGATCCCAAGTACACAAGATTGACAGTTGAATTTCCTAGTCAATTGATCAATTTTGACTGTATACTGAAAAGTCAAACTTTGACTTTTTTGGTCAAAATCAAGAGTCAAGATTCATTTTTCATCAAAACATGCCAAATCATGAAACTTGTTCACCAAGAAATCACATAATGCAAATTAGGGTTAGAAATTTGAAATTTTCATAACTTAGAATTTTTCTAAGTTATGAAAAACCCTAATTTTTTCCCAACTTTTCCCCACTTTTTCACCAAGATCCATTTGGATTCAAACAAAAGTCTAAACATGAAAGTTGTAGCTTGTTGCATAATATACAACCTTGATTCACAAAGTTTTCTCATTTGAAGCTTGTATCTCAAGTTACAAATTTTTGAATAAGGGCACTAAACCATTTTTAACTTAGTGAAATTTTAACCTATTTTGACAAGGTTTTCTACCCCACTTCAAGGCTATTTTCCATACACTTCCACTTGGAATTTCAATTTGCATTTCAAAGATGGATTGTAGTACACATTCCAAGCTTTCCAAAATGTCCAAGAACTTCTCAAACAACCTCATGGTTAGAGAGAATCGAATTTCACAATATAGCAAAAAACCACTTTGTTCATGACCAAGTTCCATGTCCATAACTTTGCAATTTGAACTCAGCATGCTTTAGGTTAGATTACAGGTCCTTAAACCAAGTTACACTCAATAATTTAATGCATATTCATTGTGTTAAGGTGTTGTCCTATGAGTTTGAGCATTGTATAAAGGTTTAATCCCAAACTAGATAAAGTAAATTAGCCATTTTGGTAAAAGGTAGCTTTATGTCAATTTGGAAATCCAACAAGTACATTGTAAATCTGAATGGCACAAGATTATGAACATAACACACTGAACAAGGAGGGATTATGCAGCACATTAGGGGCCCTCTACATGCCTAGAAACACAAGTTGCATTTTGTTGCTTAAGTGTGAAGAAAAGTTGCATAACTCACAACAACTCTCATCTCAGCATTGGAACACAAGAACAAACTTATCAAACATACTCAGCATATCTCAACTAAGCTAACACACGAGCCCTTGGCCTCTCAAACACTCCCATTGCCATAATCACCTTGAAACTGCTCAAACAGAGCAACCCCTGCAGATTGAGTGCTACCTCTCAATCCCTTCAAGCATTCTTGCCCAAACCTGTTCCTCTACCTTCCTTACAACCTATGCAAGCTATCCAGAAGCTAAGACACGACCTGTAACACCTCTAAGCCACTTCACCATTTTTGTTTTTCTGTTTTGCAGTTGAAGTTCTCTAGCTCGATTCAGAAGCTCTCAAGACAAAGTAAGCATTGAAACAGCATCCCTGGACCTCAAGGAAGCTTTTCCAATCATCACCTTGCACTGAAAGTTCCTACATCTCTAGATAGAAGTTCAACTGAATAGGTAAAATTTTGAATTCGTATCTCTCTTATTATGCATCATTAGTCTTAAGTTTGTGAAGAAATGATGTCATACTCATGCCACTGAACATGTCCATGTCTTTACTTTTCATTTCTTTTGCCTGAGTAGAGAGAATTTGGAGTTTGAAAATGACAGAAAAACTAGGTTAGGATTTGGGGGAGGAGAAATTCTCCTTCATCTTAGAGAGTTAGGTCAAGTTCTATACATGGTTAGAATCGTCTCTTCATGCTGAACATTTGTTATGTTATGAGTTTTTGCTAAAAAGCCAGGAATCAAGAGTTGGAAGATGAGGAACAGGGCGCGCGTTTTTTTTCAAATATTGTTGCTGGAGGTTGAAGACAGTGGTCTTTGGGCTGGGCTTGTGTTTTTTTTTCTTATTCACACCTCATGATTGCTTTCACACCCCCTGAGCCCATTTGCTTTATTTTTATTTCTTTTTGACTTTTTTCTTTTTTTGTTTGACTTATTTATTTTTTCTCATGACATTAAAATTTTAAAAATATTTTTCCCATCATTTTTTGAATTTATTGCATATTTATTTGATTATTTCTCTTGTTTGTACATAAATAAACAAATATATATATATACTTTTTTTGTTTAAAATAATACAAACATACTTTTTATACACTTTTATTTTATTTGTACTCCCTGAAAATAGTTTATAGAAAAAATACTTTTTTTTTACTTTTACCAAATATTATTAATTAATATATATATAATGCATATTTTGTAAATAATATAAATAAATAAGTATATTAATATATTTAGGATAAAAATGCTAAAAAATGTACATATTTTATCTTTAATATATTTAATACTAAAAAATGCCTTTTTATAAATATACCATATTTTATTTTATTCTTGTATGTAAATATTAATTATTATATGAATTAATTAATTAATATTCATTTTGACTAAAATTAGGGTTTTTACCCTAAATATGAAAATACTTCAAAAATAATACCTTTTTATTTTTCTTTTATTTTGCATAAACAATACTTTTTCATACATATGAAAATTCACTTTTTGCATTTTGCATATTTATTTAATTTCCATTTGATTATGCAATTTATTTACCTTGTAAATATTCATAGAAAATGATGTAATAGTTTAGATTTAAATTCTTGTCTAAATAATCCCCATTTGAAACATTGTACCCCCCTCCCTATATTATTGTGATGTAATAGCGTAGGAATTTAAATCTCGCACTTTATACGCTTTCTAATTATGCCATGTTAGAATTAGGGTTTGTATGCGAAAAACGATAAAAAATAGTTTGACCTAATACAAGACAAGAAAGCATGAAAAATGGACAACACATTCCACACTTGCACCCCTAGGGTATTCCACTTTGTTGCCTTTCAAAAATGGGCCATATTGCATGTTGAACTTCTTTGGGTGAAACAAACAATCAAAATGATCATAGTCCCACAAAATGTTGCTTAAATAAAATGACCAAGTCCCTTTTAAAGCAAAATTGCCCAAAGACATTTAACACTATTGCAACTATGGTCTAAACGATGACCCGCGCCCGTCCCTTCAATCTCCTAAGACAAGATTGTCCACCAAATGCAATGGTGGAACAAAATTGTCAAAAGGTTTAAAACATGACAAAAATCTTTGAGAAAATTTTAGGGTAGATGAACTCTTAAGTACTTGTCAACTTTCCAAGAAAACACTTGCCTTATTTCAAAAACCCACTTCACAAACACTTTCAAAATCAACTTTTCAAACCCTTGAAACATCTTTTCAAAAAGACAAACACCTTTTGTAAAACATTCGAGTAAAGAATTGTTACAAGGGTAGCCTATGCAAGGCATCTTTTTCAAAACCTTTTCAAAGCCACACATAAAGCACCATTTCAAACAATTGAAAACCAAGGCAAGTTGATCTAAGCAAGTAACTAAGAGCCCATGGATAACCATGGATAGAAAGGGTGCTAATACCTTCCCTTTCTATAATCTAATCCCCGAACCCAAGAAAAATCTCAAAGGTTTTTGCTGTGCTTTTTAAACCTTTCCCTAGGATAAAATAAAAAGTCGGTGGCGACTCTTGCTCAACCGAAACATTTGCGAAAACAAACGCAAAACCATAGTCAGTTCTCCCACCGTATCACATTATGTAATTGCTCAAGCCTTGTAATAGTAATTAGGAATTTATTTATTTTCCTCATTTTTATTAAAAACGGGTCTTTGTTAATTTGGCGATGTATAGACCCGCGCCTTGTAATAGCGTAGGATTTTACTTTCCGCACTTTAATTTCCGCACTTTTAAATTCTAAACTTCGCATGAAAGAATGAATGGTCTAAATTAAAAGCAATGCGTAGCTCACCAAATGCATGATTAAAGACAAATATTAACATGAAAACAATGCACAAATTCACACACCACTCTTAGGGTACGCCTCACTGTTGCCTTGCCCCTCGAAACGTGGTCGTCGAGTATAGGACGTTTTAGTAAGTCCTTATGTCCATGACCCATGGCATAAGGGTAGCTTCTAAGGTGTCCTACTATTGCTCTAGTGACCACACTGTCCCTACAAACGAATTGACCCGAACACCTCCAACGGTGGTGCTACCTACCTCTCAATGGTGGGATGGCACTATCTTAAGGACATTTACACAGCCTAATTCCTTAGGGTAGGTAGATGACTCATAGATACTTGCTCTATTTCAAAACAAATCAAAAATTCTTTTCACACCGACACTTTCAAAAAGCTTTCAAAACAATTTTTTCAAACACTCTTGAGGACAGATACAAGAGTCGATCTGAAATTTTTAAACGAAACTTTTTCAAACCCACTCAAAATTGAAAAGCAAACACTTTTGAAAACACAATGAGCAAGTATCTAAGAGCCCATGGATAACCATGGATAGAAAGGGTGCTAACACCTTCCCTTTCTATAAATCTACCTCCCGAACCGAGAGACAATCTCATAAGGAATTTTGCTGTGCTTTTGTCCTGTCCATGTTGGAGAAAATAAAAGACGGTGGCGACTCTTGCTTACCGTGACATTTCGCGAAACCAGCGTTAAACAGTCAGTTCCAGATCCACCGATCACAGCTAGTAATTAGGGTTTGTATGGAAAGATAAAATCAACAAGTAGCAAACCCTAATTCAATACAAAAACAAAGCATGAAAATCAATACACTTGCACACAAGCACCCCTAGGGTAAATCCACTTGGTTGCCTTACACTACTGACCATATTACGCATGTGAGGTATCTTAGCAAAGACAAGCAAAATACAAGATCATAGTCCCTCGATGATGCTATCAAAAGTTTCCTTTCAAAATGATCTTAGTCCCTAAAGAAAAGTGACAAGATACCTTGCAACATTGCTAATCATGGTTATACGATGACCCACGCCCGTCCCTTTTACATCCAAAGATAGGGTTACTTACCAAATCAATGGTAAGATAACAATGTCAAAGGAAAAAGGAAACGAACATGAAAGACTTTTGAGTAGGTAGAATGTTCTTAGTTACTTGCTTAATTTCAAAACAAAACATCCTTGCTATTTTCAAAACAAACACTAACACTTCCAAAAACATCTTTTAAAACTTGAAAACATTTTCAAAAGATTAACACCTTTGTATACATTCTTACGAACAATAATCATTACAAAGTTTGCCTAAACAATGGCCTCTTTTCAAAAATACTTTCAAAACCACACAAAACACAACTTCAAACAAAAGCACGTGATCTAGCAAGTAACTAAGAGCCCATGGAAAACCATGGATGAAAAGGGTGCTAATACCTTCCCTTTTAATAATCTACCCCCCGAACTCAAGAAACAATCTCAAAGGTCTTTCCTGTGCTCTTTCACCTTTTCTTTTGGATAAAAGAAAGTCGGTGGCGACTCTTGCTAACCGCAACATTTGTGATCAAACGCAAAACACCTAAGTCAGTTCTCCCACCGTACCACACTTATCATTAATCCAAAGTACCAAACATTATCAAATGATCATTTAAATGATAAGTAGCAATACATTGTGAAAACTGTGCGGGGTATACTGATATGGTCTAAGCAATAGCTACGTTAGTGCGACATATTTGTGGGTACCGGTAGCCCTTGATTAGTCAAGGAGAATACGGGGCCGCTGAGTGATGTCATGAAGCACTAATGAACTTTAGAACCTTTACTTGACCAACTTGGCCATTAGGATGTAGTGAGATGACCAACTTTGGTGCAGTCCGAAGTTGGTAGATACTCGATACTACACTCATTGAGGTTTGGTTTTTTGAGATATTTCGGTCGCCATTAAAGAGGCTTGCGCTGAAACAATGTCCAAGGAAACAAAACAGTGATATTGAGCTCCTTATAACCCGGTTACTATGACTAGGACAAGTTTGAGCTAACTAAACTTCAAGAGGGTACTTACCTATAAGACTCCATGCAAGCCTAAACCTAAGGACTTGTTTGCTTTGTTTGTGTATATATACTTGTACATGACATCATAAACATCATAACATCATACTCATATTCACTAACCATTTCAAGGATCTTGGGATTTATCTTTTTTATGTTTTGTAGGACATGGATTCTATTCGTAGGAAAACCATTCAAGTCAACCTTGTAAGGATCCCTCCTCAACTTAAAGAGCTAGCATCAAGGATTCCTGAAAACTCTCCATTTACCGAAAGACATGGCCGCCTACTAAACTTGGTTACCTCTAACACTGATAAAGACATGATGAAGGTGCTCTTCCAGTTCTTTGATCCTTTACATCATTGCTTCACACTTCCCGATTATCAACTTGTGCCAACTTTGGAAGAATTCTCCTGACTCTTGAGGATTCCCATTCTCAATCAACTACCTTTAAAAGGTAAGGAAAGAGATCCAAATCCACAAGATATTGCTCAAGCTCTACACTTGCAACCATATGATATCACAACTAATTGGGAAGCAAGGAGTGGTGTCAAAGGTTTCCTAGCAAAGTTCTTGTTTGAGAAAGTCCAAAACTGTTGGAACTCTTTGGATTTGCAAGCTTTTGAGGAAATTGTGTCTCTCCTCATCTATGGGATGGTTTTGTTTCCAAATCCTGACCAACTCATAGATGTGAACACCATCAAAATCTTCATGTCTCATAACCCGATGCCTACTTTGCTAGGGGACATCCTACATTCCTTTCACACTCACACTATGAGGAAAAGAGGTATCCTTATGTGTTGTACTCCTCTCTTGGCAATATGGTTTATTTCGCATCTTCCCCAATCTGTATTGAAGAATGAGCAAGGTTCAAGGTGGTCACATAGGTTGATGACACTCAAACATTCAGACATTTATTGGTGTTTGTGATACGGTGGGAGAACTGACTTGGGATTTTGCGTTTGTGTTTGCAAATGTTTCGGTTTAGCAAGAGTCGCCATCGACTTTTTATTTTATCCAAAGGAAAGGTCAAAAAGCACAGGAAAGACCTTTGAGATGTTTTCTTGGGTTCGGGGGGTAGATTATGAAAAGGGAAGGTGCAAGCACCCTTTTCATCCATGGTTATCCATGGGATCTTAGTTACTTGTTTAGATCACTTGCTTTTGCTTTTCAATTGTTTGAAATGGTGCTTTGTGTGTGGTTTTGAAAATGTTTTGAAAAGAGGCCATCGTTGTGGCAACCTTTGTAATGATTCTTGTTTGAATATATACAAAGGTGTTTGTCTTTTGAAAAGATGTTTCAATGTTTGAAAGTTTGTTTTGGGAAATGTTTTGAAATTGTGTTGTGAGGTGTGTTTGAAAATAGCAAGAATGTTTTGGCAAGTTTTGATCAAGTAACTAAGAGTTGTCTACCCTATCTACTCAAGAGTCTTTCCTACACATTTTTAACCCTTTTGACAGTGTTGTTTTACCATTGTATTTGGTAAACAACCTTGTATTTGGATGTTAAACGGGACAAGCGCAAGTCATCGTATGACTATGATAGAAATAGTGTCAAGTATCTTAGTATGTTTAGGGATCAAGATCATTTTTTAGGCAACCTTTTGATAGTGTCATCGAGGGACTATGATCTTTTGTTTTGTTTTGTTTTGCCAAGATACCTAGCATGCATACCATGGCCATTTGTTTAGGCAACCAAGTGGGGATACCTTAAGGGTGTTTGTGTGCAAGTGTGTTTTATTGCATGCATGATTTTATTTTGAATTAGGATTTTCTATTTCATTGATTTTATCTTGCCATACATATCCTAATTACTAGCATTTACATTTGAAAGCAATAAAAATGCGGAAATGTAAAATCCTACGCTATTACAATATTTAGGGGGTGGGGGATACACACTTGTACATGGGGATGGTTCAACGAGAAAAATAGATAAAAAAAGAAAATAACAAGGGGAAGAAAAAGAGAAAGAGAGAGAGGGCTAGCGCGCTGCTGAGAGGAAGTCAGAAGTTATGACTCAGGCCTGTTGCAGGATATCAACCTGTTAGTGAAAATGTATGAGTCAGAACTTCTGACTCTGGTGCGCTGCAAAACAGAAACCTGTTAGTGGGGAGGTCAGAAGTTCTGACTCCCATGCGCTGCAAAACAAAAATTTGTTAGTGGGGAAGTCAGAAGTTCTGACCCTGCTGGAAACACAATAAGTTTCAATAGTTCTAATATTATTGATAGCAAAACAGGCCTCAAAAGTGCTGGCGTCAAAGTCAGAGCTTGGTCTCCCCCTGTGCTAGTCAGAACATCTGCAATTTTATTATTTTTCCACAAAACATAAGGCATGGCTAGGACAGTCTCAGCAAGTGTCATAGCATTTCAGAAGACAAAACCAAAAAGGTCACAGGTAGGTTCTACACTGATTCACTTCCTACTTAAGCATTCAGAGGCATGAAAATCCTCAGAACACGTACAACAGCAACATGATATCTACATTGTGTTTATTGATTATGCAAAGCTGATGATGCTTAGCAGCATGGTGAGAGTCAGCAGGTACTTACCTTGCTGTTGGAAGAAAATCTGTGAATTGGAGCTAGCTTTAGCTCTGATGGTGTTCTGAACATATTCTTTTTAGAATGGGTGGATGGAGAAGATATATGTATGTATGGTCAGAAACTGTATGGGTGTTCTCTAGTCAGGAAGCAAATTGGGTATCAATGAAGTTTGGAGGCAAAAAGTTCAAAGTTATGAAACACTAGGAATTTTGGCAGAGTTTCACAATGTTTTATTACTAGAGTTTTCTGTTCCTCTTCTAGCAATTTCTCTGGATTTTTGACCGGGCTTTTTAATGGACAATGGTGTCCTATTTATAGGCAAGGCTTTGTGAATTTTTAAACGTTAAATGGCGCCAATACTATGCAGTAGGGGTTAACTTGTTCTTGAAGGAAGTTTATGGAAAGTTGTGATAATGGACAGTTTTTCAGCCTAGACTGGAACAGTAGGCGAAGATTAAGGGAAAGTGACACCCATAGGTGAAAAGTGGCACATAGATCCAAGCTTAACCTTGCACGAGGGTGTTTTTATGCTGCACGTGGAAAGGCCCTTTGGATAAATGTTCAAAAGTAGTTGTGAGCATTTAATGGGCATTAAATGGTGATGAGATTGGTCAAGACTAAGAGATCTTAGTGTGATATTTGCATCATTACCTATATCCTGAGCCAGCAGTTCTGCTTTACCCAAAAAACAACGCAAACCAAACTCTGACCTTGGCCTCTTACTGCCCCAGCAAATTCTGAGGGTTCTCTAGATTTTCCAGCATGTTCTTTTTAATCTGCCTCTGAAAACTCTGGACTTAGAGATTCTGCTTCAGTATTATACCCAATTTGCTGGTCCCATTACCTTCTAATCCCAGCACGTTCTGAAGGAGTTTCAGGCTTTGTTGCCTTCCTTGCATTTCTCTAGCAAATTCTGGCTGAACTTGCGTAATTGTTGAAAGAGTCATGTTCTGTTTAAAGATTACGTGCTGAACCATGTTTATAAACCCTAACTGAGTTGGTGTAACTGCTGAAGAACCAACTTCTGACTGAATGTTATGTGCTGAGCCAAGTTTGCAACTTCTGACCATTTCTGCCTGGAGGTTGGTTCAGAGGTTCTGAAGTGCCATTTTTCTTAAATACTTAGAAAATCTCAAGTACTTAGAAATTTGGTTTTCGAACCTTAGCTGGAATACACTTCTCATTTCAAGCACGTTTTATTGAAATAAGATTTTTTTTTTGTTGTTTTTTTTTTGGACTTGATTTTAATCAAGAGGTCAAGGTTTGGCCTTTCAGCGCAGATGACTGTTTTGGTCTTGGGAGTGATCTTCATGAAAAATTTGTAATCCAAAGCTTGGGATTGAATGGGGAGTAAACCTGAGAAAAATGAGAGGGCAAATTTTGGGGTACAACAGCTGCCCCTGTTCAATCTTCTTGAACCTGAAGAGTTAGATTGGCGAGTTTTGTCGTTCGTGACTCGAAGGTAAAAAATGATTGGACACTAGAGTGCCCATAAATTTGCACTCATCAAAAACATGGTTGAGGGAATGGGCTTAAAGATGTCATTTGGAGATGTGTTAGAATCTTGTCGGAGATGGGCTTAAAGATGCCATCCAAGAAAATTGATCGCATAAGAGATTCCTTTGCGAGAGCCCGTATACATGTTGTTGAGGAGGACTACACCGGGGAATGCTGGTCTCTATAGTGGTAGAAATAGAACTTTAGTCGTCCGTTATTCTACTGGGGAGTCATCTCTTGGTTGAAGAGGTGAAAATGAACTGCTATCTGGTCGTGCTCCAAGCTTTAGAAGGAATTAAATTGTTATCCGGTCACCTCCGGGCTTCAAAGTAATTGGCCGAGTAAACTGTTATTTGGTCAAAATCCAAGTTTCACAGTATACCTTACTGTTATCTGGTCAACATCCAGGCTTCACAGTCTTGTATTGCTATCTGGTCAACATCCAGGCTTCACGATACCTTTCTTCCTATCTGGTCAACGTCCAGTCTTCAGAAGGAAATCAAATGGTTATCCGGTCACCTCCGGTTTTCCCTTTGATTTTGGGGCCTACTAATATCCGTTTGGATCCGGGCTTCAAAGTAATTGGCCGAGTAAACTGTTATTTGGTCAACATCCAAGCTTCACAGTATACCTCACTGTTATCTGGTCAACATCCAGGCTTTACAGTCTTGTATTTCTATCTGGTCAACATCCAGGCTTTATGATACCTTTCAGGGGGTTCAATTATTTTCCGGTCGATCTTCGGGCTTCAGTATAATCAAGACAAAATCCAGTTGAATCCAAGCTTTATAACTGGAACAGGAATCTGCACATTGATTTGAATCAGCAAATAGGAGAGCATTCGCGTCTGGAGCATCTCTAAGCCGTTTTCTGAGCTTTGAATATCTATTTTAGGTAGCTATTAATTTTATCCTGCAAAGGGTAAAAAGTTAGCTGAAACACAAAGTTATGTTGCATGAAAGGTATGATGCAATAAGATGTGTTTCATCAATGTTTATGATATGTAAATGTAATGTATGCGCATATAAGTTAATTCACTGTCTTGCTGAGGAAAATAAATCCTGGATAGCTGGAGATAATAAAATCTTTGACTGCTGTCGAGGAAAATAAATCCATGACCGTTGTTTGAGATTCAAGATCTTTTGACAACTTCTGTGGGGTGAAGCTATACTGCTGGGGAGATCATGAGTTTGGGTTGTATGCCAATCTACTGGGGACTTCAAGAATGAGAATCTCTGTTCTGTTGGGGGTATCAGAGGAAAACTGAATGGTTTCCGCTGGGGATTGGTAGCTCAAAGTTTCCTATCTGCTGGGGATCTTAATGACATGCTGATTTGATCGTGTATGGAAACTTGACTCCGTTGAGGAAGAAGGTTTCAAAATAACTCTCTGGGGAATTATTTGGTTTTTAAAGCGACTCTCCGGGGAAGGAAATTGGATGGTCTCTAATGATGTTCAAAGGTTGAAGGTTTGACTCCAATGGGGAAGAAAGTTTCAACTTTACTGAGGGTTTGTAGTTCAATGTTTTTCTCCGTTGGGGATTGGGAGTTTGAAAACTCAACTCTGATGGGGATTTTTGAAACTTAACTCCGCTGGGGATATGTATTTCAAGGCTTTTAGCTCCGCTGAGGATCTGGATGGTGTACTGCAGGGGATTTCTCCTGGAATAGCCTAAAGACATTCTCCTATACTTTCAACCTATCATTAATTATTCTTTCTCATTTTGTTTTATTCGTAAGCAGTGATTATATTCAAATGCATATGCTCATTTAATAAATCATTGTAAGTTTTCAAATAAAACACAAGTGTAAAAAAGAAAGAAAAGGCAAACAATTTTCCGCACTTTGAAGTATCTTTGTATTAACTTTGTGTAAGTATTTTGTACAAAGGAGACATACATCCTAGTAAGAGAATGTTGTCATAAAATTGAGAAAAATTTATACAGAGAAAGATGGCTATGTGTAAGAATTTCATGGGGTTCCCATTCTGCTATAGCCTTCGTAACTCTGAGTATCTTGTCCATTCGTTGCTTCGTCCGCGGATGATTGGATTGATCAGAAGCCTGGAGCTTGTCTGTGAAGAGATTGTCCTTAAAGTGATCCGACGATACATAGTCATACGCTTTAATTCCCTAACTTTTTCCTAGATCGCCCTTTCGGGTTTTTGATCCACCGGGAAACCCCTTTTTGCCCAAGTCGCCCTTTCGGGTTTTTAACTTTCCGGGTGTACAGATTTTTTTGTTTTATCCCTAATTTTTGCCTGAACCTCCCTTTTAGGTTTTCGATTCATCGGGATGCCCATTTTGCCCAAGTTGCCCTTTCGGGTTTTCAACTTATTGGGTCGTTTATGCGTAGTATCTTTTGACTATGTCTGCGTTTGCAGGGTGCAGCAGGTCGCCACCGTCCATGGTGGTTAGAATCATAGCCCCACCAGAAAAGATGTTTTTGATCACAAATGGTCCTTCGTAGATAGGAGTCCACTTGCCCCTGGGATCACTTTGCGGTAAGATGATCCGCTAGATTACAAGATCTCCGACTTGATATACCTGGCGCCTAAATTTCTTGTTGAAAGCCTTGATCATCCGTATTTGATATGTCTGACCATGACAAACAGCAGTAAGTCGCTTTTCGTTAATCAAGTTAAGTTGATCAAGCCGGGTCTAAATCCAATCGTCTTCACTCAAACCAGCATCCTTCATAATTCTCAAGGAAGGAATCTAAACCTCCATAGGTAAAACAGCTTCCATGCCGTATACCAAAGAAAAAGGTGTTGCCCCAGTTGAAGTGTGTGCCGTGGTACGGTATCCGTGCAGAGCGAACGGTAACATCTCATGCCAGTCCTTGTAGGTGACTGTCATCTTTTGAATGATCTTCTTGATATTTTTGTTCGCAGCTTCGACAACACCGTTCATCTTTGGCCGATAGGGAGATGAATTATGATGTTGAATCTTGAACTGCTCGCACAGAGTGGTGATCATAGTGTTGTTCAGGTTTGTACCATTGTCCGTGATGATACAGTCGGGGATACCATACCGGCATATGAGGTTCTGCTTGATGAAGCGGGCAACCACATTCTTTGTAACGGAGGCGAAGGAAGCTGCTTCAACCCACTTGGTAAAGTAATCAATAGCCACCAAGATGAAGCGGTGTCCATTGGATGTTGTAGGCTTGATCTCTCCAATTATGTCGATACCCCACACTGCGAATGGCCAAGGAGTTGTTAGGACATTGAGAGGAACTGGAGGAATATGTACCTTGTCCGCGTAGATTTGGCATTTGTGACAAGTACGGGAATATTGATGACAGTCAGCTTCCATGGTAGACCAGTAGTAGCCTGCCCTTAGAATCTTCTTAGCCATCGTATGTTCGCTCAAGTGGGTTCCAAATGTACCATTATGCAGTTCATTCATGATCTACTCAGCTTCAACCTTGTCCACACAATGAAGCAGAACACAATCATGGTTGCGCTTGTACAGGATACCATTGCTCAGGAAGAACTTGGAAGAAAATCTCCTTAAGAACTTTTTGTCGTTGACTGAAGCTCCTTCAGGGCATTCTCGAGTCTCGAGATACCTTTTGACTTCATGAAACCAGGGTCGGTCCACTACTTCTTCGGTATTAATCTCGTGGCAATGTGCCAGTTCGTCCATCCGCTCAATGGTGATTGGGGAGCCTCATTATCCCAGTTAAGTTTAAACATGGATGACATTATAGCTAGAGCATCCACTAGCTGATTTTCTTCTCGTGGGAAGTGCTCGAAGGTAATCTTCTCGAAATGAGGTAACAATGTCAGGACATGTTCTTTGTAAGGGATGAGATTGGGATGTTTAGTGTCCCACTCTCCTTTGATCTGACTGATGACCAAAGCGGAGTCTCCAAACACAACCAAAGATTTGATTCCCAAGTTAATAGAAGCCTTGAGACCAAAGATGCAAGCTTCATACTCGGCCATGTTGTTGGTGCAGCTGAAGCAGAGTCTAGCAGTGAAAGGTGTATGGTAACCTTTTGGAGAGATAAGTACTGCACTGATACCGTTTCCAAGTGCATTTGAAGCACCATCAAAGTACAGAGTCCATCGGGATCCTTGTTCAGGTCCATCATACGGTCCATTATCTTCAATGTTGTCCAATGTCATAATGTCCTCATCGGGGAAGTCGAACTTCATGGATTGGTAATCTTCGACAGCTTGATGAGCTAGATGGTCAGCTAGTACACTCCCCTTTATAGATTTTTGGGTTGTGTACTATATATCATACTCAGTCAGGATCATTTTCCATCTAGCGATTCTTCCAGATAAAGCAGGCTTTTCGAAGATGTACTTGATCAGATCCATTTTAGAAATCAGCAGAGTGGTATGTGTCAACATATACTTCCTTAGCCAGCAAGCAGCCCATACCAAAGCGCAACAAGTTTTCTCGAGCAGTGAGTAGTGAGTCTTACAGTCGGTAAACTTTTTTCTAAGGTAATAAATGGTATGCTCTTTTCGACCAGACTCGTCATGTTGGCCTAGTACGCACCCCATTGAATTATCCAAAACAGTCAAATACATGATTAGCGGCCTTCCTTCGACGGGTGGCATCGAGATAAGAGGTTCTAGCAAATACTCCTTGATTTTATCGAAAGCAACCTGACAGTCATCATTCCATTCAACCACCTGATCTTTCTTCAACAGCTTGAAGATTGGTTCACAGGTAGATGTTAGGTGAGAAATGAACCTTGCAATGTAGTTTAGGCGTCCTAAGAAACCTATGACCTCCTTTTCAGTGCGAGGGGCAGGCATTTCTTGTATGGATTTGACTTTGGAAGGATCAATCTCGATGCCTTTGTTGCTGACGATGAATGCCAAGAGTTTACCGGACCTGACTCTGAAAGTGCACTTGCTAGGGTTCAATCTGAGCTTATACTCCTTTAACCTGACAAACAGCTTTTGCAGATGGTCGAGCTGTTCTTCTTCTGTCTGTGAACGGGCTATCATGTCGTCTACGTAGACTTTAATCTCATGATGTATCATGTCATGAAACAAAGATACCATGGCTCGCTGATAGGTTGCCCCGACATTCTTCAGTCTGAATGGCATCACTTTATAGCAGAAGGTACCCCACTGCGTAACAAAGGTAGTCTTCTCCATGTCTTCGGGGGCCATTTTGATCTGGTTGTACCCTGAAAATCCATCCATGAAGGAAAATACCTTATGCTGAGATGTGTTGTCAACCAAGATGTCAATGTGCGGTAGTGGAAAGTCATCTTTAGGGCTAGCTCTGTTTAAGTCTCTGTAATCCATGCTTTTGTACCCCAAAATTTTCCCTCTCAATTCTCAAGGCTTTTCTTACAAGGATTGTCAAGGTTCAAGCTTGAACAAGTGCATTGGGGTTTTCCAGTACCAAAATTAAAAGGAAACTGTCAAAAATGGAGAAAACAGATAAAAATAACATTTTGACAAATTTGGAGGAAAATAGGTCTCCTTCGATTCAGCATACTTCGATTGACTCTTGGCCTCTTTCGATTGCTCAAAATGGCTGCTAGCGTGCCTCTTTCGCCTGGGCATGTGACTTCTTATTGCAGATTTCGTTTGTGTCTTTTGCTGCTTGCATGCTTGCAATCGAAGGCCATGACCTACTGGCCACACATGCCCCCTGCAAGGAAACCATTTTCGATTCACCAAGCGTACTGCCTACAAACATGCTTCGATTGGGCAACATTGCTTCCTTCGAACACGAGCTTTCTATTGGACAATATGTTTGTTTCAATCCAAGCTTCAACTGGGCATTAGCTTGTTTCGACCACAAGCTTCGACTGAGGCAAAGGCTTCCTTCGACTCAGAAGTTAATAACCTTCTAAAAAGGGCCATTCGAAGAACACACAGTTAGTCCATTCGAAGAACACACAGTTGGACCATTCGAAGGACACACAGCTGGTGAAAACGAATGCAGTGTTGTCCCAGAAAAATGGAGGATTCGACCCAGAAGATCAAGTTGAACATATAAACCCATAGGCTAGGCCACTTGTCTTCCCTTTATAGGCCTGTACCCACTTGCTGTCTAAGACCACTTGCATAGCACAGTACCACCTTTTAGAAAAGTTTGACTTGGTCCTTGCGCTTATTTTCCTTCATAGTGAAGCAACCCATCCTGAACCATTCATCTTGCTTTTGTGGCACAAGTGGACATTTACTTTCCAGCTGGGCCTTATTTTATTATTTTTGCTCCCCAAGCTTTTCTCTATAAATAGAGAGTTCATTTGCACAAAAAAGAAAAAAAAGAAAAGAGAGAGGAACGTATCTTCAAAATTCTCACACACCACAAAATTCCCAAACACTTCAACACTTGTGAGAACAAATCCAGAATCACATACTTATTCCCTTCAATTCTGAAAAACAAATACTCTTCAGTATCCTTTGAATCTAGTTTGGAAAGAAACATAAGACTTGTTTCTTTCCTTCCTTCGAATCCAGCATTCCCAGCGCAGCTGTTGGCCCCCTCTGTCAAATCCAGAACCTTGGACCTCCACTCAAGGTCCCACACCTATTCAACGCCTCCAGCAAGGTAAGTCACTCTTACCCTTGAACCTTTTCGTTTCATGGCATAACATGTAAATAATCTTCCCTTTCATTTCAAAACATGTACATAATACTTTGTTTCTTTTCGTTTCCACCTGCTTAATATGTTTTCAGAGCTAAATCCTTTCGTTTTGCTCTCTGTTTACCTGAACTTGATTTAACTGTTAAACTGTTTACAAGACAAATATTAGCATGGCCTCAGGCCACGTTGCCATTTAATGCTTAAAATGAAAGAAACAGGAGACATGAGTATGAAACGAAGCCTTTGGTTTCCACACTGACTTCCAGGCCCAGTCAGAGACACGCTCACACTGATTTCACTGGCCCAATCGAAGAAGGAAACAAGGCAGAAAGGCCCAGCCAGAGGCACACTTGCTGGTGCCAGCCTCCAATCGAAAGGTACTCCCATGCTGGTGCCAGCCTCCAATCGAAGTACATGACCTGAATGGTGCCAAAGCCCAATCGAAGGACAGAACCTCACTGGTGCTGGCCCCAATCGAAGGAGGCCAGCAGAATGCAAATCGAAGGGTGCTACTGCCTGGGTCGAAAGACACTCATTTTTCTCTTATTTTTGCCTTTATACTTTCTTGCCTTTCAATATGGTTGTAATAGTGTAGGATATTTATTTCTTGCATTTTTTGCTTTGCATAAATGTTAGTAATTAGGTGTGTATGATAAGATAAAACCAACAAATAGGCCACCCTAATCAAAGACTAAATGCATGCAATAAAATACACTCGCACATGCCACTCTTAGGGTACACATCACTTGGTTGCCTCAAACGTGGTCATTGAGTATAGGAAGTTTTAGAGGTCGTCCTTTTGTCCAAAGATCATAAGTTACCTCGAAACGGTTGCCTCAGATAAAAATGATCTAAGACATTAGGGTTACCGCTAAGGCATCCTAATATTGCTTTAGTGATCACACGTCCCTTAAATCGAATTGACCCGAAAACTCCAACGACGATGCTACCTACTCCTCAATAGTGGGATAGCATTGTCTAAAGGACGTTAGCACAGTTTAATTCCTTTTTGAGTAGGTAGAGGTTCTTAAGTACTTGCTCCTTTTTAAAATAAAACAAAACTTTTCACACTTACACTCTCTTCAAAACAAAAATCCTTTTCAAACCCACAAACACAAAGAAAAGCAAACTTTTGAAAACATAGTAAGCAAGTACCTAAGAGCCCGTGGATAACCACAGATAGAAAGGGTGCTAATACCTTCCCTTTCTATAATCTACCTCCCGAACCCGATAAATATCACAAAAAAGGAATTTTTCTGTGCTTTTGTCATTTCCTTGTTGGATAAAATAAAAGACGATGGCGACTCTTGCTTACCGCGACATTTTGCAAAAACAAACGCAAACGCGAGCCAACATTCCAAAACAGTAAGTTCTCATTTCCACCAATCACAGAACTGGCGACTCTGCTGGGGACTCAAAAGTGAGGTGTACCTTAGGATTAGATCACTATGTTTTCAATTGTATGCTTTGTTTGCTTTAATTTTGTGGGATTGTATCAGAGTTCTATAGATCCTAACCTGGATCTGGGGATACCCTTTAGGTAAGTAGCAATAAACTGTGAGGGATCTGTCCGGCGTAGACCGACATGGATGAAGCAGTAGCTACGTTGGTGTGACACCTTGGTCTGTACCGATATCCCTTGTGTTGGAACGAAGAGAATATGGGTCTTCTGAGGAGTCATTAAGCACCAACTGACCTTAGAACCTTAAATTGACCAACTTGGCCATAGAACAGTAGCAGTATGCTACACTCATTGAGACTAAACTCTCGAGATGATTCTGGCCGCAAGAAAAGGTTGCTAAACTGGAATTATGACCGATTGAGGATAGTCAGTGATATTGAGATCCTCTAGAACTCGGTTACTATTTTTAGGACAGGTCTTAACCCAAATGAACTGAAAGAGGGTAGTACATAAGCTTCATGCCAGCCTGAAATCTAAGGGCTCTATTGTGTGACTTGTGTGCCTTTACCATGTTTGCCTTTTGTGAATACTTGTGGTGTGCCTTTACCATGACATCATAACATCATAAACATTGCATACATCTTGCATAAGGACTAACCTGTTTCAAAGACAAGAAGGTTTCATCTTTGCTCTGTTTTGTAGAACATCATGATGCCCATGCGTAAGAATACTATCCAGATCAACTTTGTTCAAGTACCTACTTTGCTTAAAGAGTTGGTTGTCAGGATTCTAGACACTACTTCCTTCATCAAGAGGCATGGTTCTCTTCTCAGTTTAGTCACCTCAAAGTTGGACGTACAAATGATGAGTGTCCTGGTCCAGTTTTATGATCCCCTATATCATTACTTCACCTTTCAAGACTTCCAGCTGGTTCCTACCCTGGAAGAATT
Organism: Vicia faba; assembly: GCA_948472305.1. NCBI lineage: Eukaryota > Viridiplantae > Streptophyta > Magnoliopsida > Fabales > Fabaceae > Vicia > Vicia faba. The sequence goes on along the minus strand of CATIWC010001309.1, from coordinate 126,995 downwards.
CTTTGAGCTGCTTGGTATCTCTGTTTTGGAGCGGACTCCATTTACTGGTTGGGAAAAGACTCTTAAGCCCAAAGAAATTACTGCAGCCCTTCACTTGACCAAAGAGGAGGTAATGGCTAACTGGGAGACTAGGAGTGGAGCTAAAGGTTTCCTGACTAAGTTTTTGGTTGGCAAGGCTAACTACTTCTGGGACAGCTTAGACTTCAAGGCGTACGAGGACATTCTGGCTCTCTTGATTTATGGTCTGGTATTGTTTCCAAATCCTGACACTTTTGTTAATGTTTATGCCATAAAGATCTTCATCTCTCGGAGTCCGGTACCTACTCTCTTGGGTGATATCCTTCATCAGCTCTATGGTCGTACTGCCCGAAAGCGGGGAACCTTGATGTGTTGTTCTCCTTTATTGTCGAGGTGGTTTATTTCGCACCTCCCTAAGTCCGTACTGAAGAACAAAGAAGGAATGGGCTGGGCTTTTAGGGTAACGTCTCTTACTAACAATGACATTATCTGGACTCTCAAAGGCTTGGATGAGGTGACTGTCATTGATTGTTGTGGAGAGTATCCTAATGTTCCATTGATCCGAACCCATGGAGGAATTTCTTATAACCCATGTTTAGCTCTCCGTCAGTTTGGAAGAGCCAGAAGAGAAGGGCCTCATGAGATGTTGATGCCTCATATCATCTTTGATTTTCAGGGAGATAGCGACGAGCTGCATCGTAGATTCATCAGGGCTTGGGATAGAGTTCACCAATCTGACCCACATGAGTTGGGACCAAAGACTTCTCTGCCAATGGAGCCATATCTCAGATGGGTCTGCATCCGTGCCCAGAGGTTAGGTATGCCATATGAAGCTGTCAGACCTGTTACCCTTGAAGTTGCTGATAAAAACGGAGTTCTTCCAACTATTCTCCACCCTTATATGCCCACTGATGTTTGCACACTGAAGAGGTCTTGGACGCAACTGCGGGAAGAACAGGATTCTTATCGAGAGAGGTTCAATGAACAAGAACAGAAGATCCAGAAGCTGACTAAGCAACTGGAAAATGAGCAGATCCTGAATGATTATGTCCGCACTGAGAAGAAGAGATCATGGGAGCATTGATGGACCTTTGATGATTTCTTTTACAGTTTTTATTTACTTTTCAGTATTTCCATTCTTGTACCGCCTAAGGGCAATTTGTTGAAAAATTTAAATTCTGAAGTTAAATCTAATAAAGTGTGTTTCCTTTCTAGTTTACAAATTTGAATCCCGATTGTCTTTGAAATCATAAATCATACGCATTTCATCTCATGCACTTCATAAAATAGGTACCCCTTTTACAGGTCTCTTATCTTCTTCGCTGTTTATTTCAGCAATCATCATGTCTACTGAACCTTCCGCTGAGCAAGCTATCAAGGTCCTCCAGGCCCAGAGTGCCCAATTTCAAGAGTTAGTCATGAGACTAGCTAAGGGTCAGCAGAACCTGAAGACCCTGATTCTGAAAGAAAGGAAGAAAAAGAAGAAGACCATCCTGTTCAATACTGGAAGCAGGTTTGGAAACGGGCTGCAGAATGAGGTTGACCTGACCGCCTCATCTGGGGGGAGGATATTCCACAAGAAAGGAGAGTTCCTAGCCCCATGGTCTCCGACAAGGAGACGAACTATGATGAAGAACAGTATCCTCCTGCTGAGGATAAGTACAAACAGCTGGAAGACCGTTTGAGCGCTATGGAAATACAGAAGGTGCCCGGTCTTGACTTCAGAGATTTAGGTCTATCATCTGGGGTGGTGATTCCCCATAAGTTCAAGGCACCTGCCTTTGCCAAGTATGAAGGAGCTTCCTGTCCAAAGCTACACCTCCGGTCATATGTGAGGAAGATCCAGCCTTACACTGCTGATAAGAACTTATGGATCCATTTCTTTCAAGACAGTCTCTCAGGGACTCAGCTTGAGTGGTTCTATCAGTTGGACGGAGCCAGTATCCGTAGCTAGGAAGATTTGGCTACCACATTCTATAGGCAGTATCAGTATAACTCCGACCTTGCCCCTACGCGTACCCAACTCCAGGGTATGTCAATAGGAGCAGGAGAAGGATTTAAAGAGTATGCTCAAAAATGGAGAGACCTTGCCGGAAGGGTGCAACCACCTTTAGCTGATTGTGAACTTGTTGATATGTTTTTGGGGACCCTGTCTAGTCCATTCTTTAACCATTTGATTGGAAGCTCTTCAGCCGGGTTTACAGACCTTATCTTGACTGGTGAGAGGATTGAAGCTGGTATTAAAGTTGGGAAGATACAGAAGGGTGCCTCATCGAGCACCGAGAGGAAACTGTTTAAGAAAGAGTCCAGTGTTGTTTACAGTTCAAGAAGACAGAATAGACCTGAACACCGCCAAGCTGTCAATGCGGTTGTTATTTCAAAACCTGCTGGTACTCCTCAGCATCACAACCAACAAAGGGATGAGAGACCTTGAAGGCAATTCACTCGTCTCAGCATGACTTTGTCTCAAATTCTTCCACAGTTACTGAAGACCAATCTGGTGACTATAAAAGAAGCTCCAAAGAATTCAAATACAACGTCACCAAGGTATAACCCTAATGCCCGCTGCGCTTTTCACTCTGATAGCTCGGGGCATAATACAGATGATTGTTGGGTTTTGAGGAACAAGGTGCAAGACCTAATTGATGAAAAGGAGATCGAGTTTGAGGCGCCCAAGAGGCCTAATGTTGTGACTGCTCCCATGCCCAAACATGGAGTAAATGCTGTAGAGGAAGACTTGTTTGTAGTTTCCGTGGATGATATTGTTACCCCTCTGATGACTGTCAAAAAGAACCTGTTGCTAGCCGATTTATTTCCGGGTTGTGGCAAAGGTTGCCATATGTGTTCTATTTTACCTACTGGTTGCCCACTTCTGAAGTCAGGTATCCAAAACCTGATGGATAATAAAGAGATCTTGTTTGAAAGAGTTGTTGTTCCATCCTTTCCTATTGAAGAAGTTGCCATTATTACCAATTTTCGACAATTCTTCCAAGGCTCCCTCGAGGAAGCCTGTTAGAATTACATCCACTCCGAAGATCGCACCTGTAATCATCACTGTTATGGGGCCCATCCCCTATACCTATGACAAAGCTGTCCCTTGGCACTATGGGGAAGATGTTTATATTCTAGGAGTTAAGTAAGAGTTGGATGCTGATACCGGCGTCAGCAACATTACTGGGCCTGCTAAAGTCACCCGCAGCGGTAGACTTTTCTCACCTGATATTGCTCCGCCAACTGTCCGAAGATCCGTTGTCATTACACCTGCAAGTGTACCTGCTGCCATTCCTGATCAAGTTCTTAGTCCTCCCCCTGTCGCCGAGTCATCTAACGCTCGGGGCAAAGGGATCACCACTGATATGCCTGCCCAAACGGAGGCGCCAAAGACCATTACTGTTGAAGCTTCCAAACAGGAGATAGAAGAGATTTTGAAGATTATTAAGAAGAGTGATTATAATGTAGTTGAGCAACTGGGGCAAACCCCATCCAAGATTTCTATGTTATCACTGTTGTTGTGTTCAGAGGCCCATGCCAAGGCTCTGATTACCTTCCTGAAGTCTGCCCACGTGCCACAAGAGACATCAACTGTTCAGTTTACCGATTGTGTGGCCAATTTAACTGCTGATAATGGTTTGGGTTTCTCCGACGCTGATCTGACTGCTAAAGGGAAGAACCATAACGATGCCCTGCATGTCTCCATTGAATGCAGGGGCACTACTCTTGCACATGTGTTGGTTGACACTGGTTCCTCATTGAACGTCTTGCCCAAGAAAGCTCTAGACAGGTTGGATTGCGAAGGGTTGGAGCTGAAGCCAAGTAACATTGTTGTCCGGGCCTTTGACGGGTCTAAAAGGATGGTGCATGGTGAGGTTGATATTCCAATTAAAGTTGGTTCTCAGGTCTTCAATTCTACATTCTACGTGATGGACATTCGGCCGTCCTATTCTTGTTTGCTGGGTCGTCCATGGATCCACAAAGCTGGAGCTGTAACCTCAACGCTCCACCAGAAGCTGAAGTACCCGGTCAGAGGGAAGATCGTGACAGTACAAGGGGAGGAATAGTATATGGTCAGCCACGTCAACTCGTTCAGATATGTAGAGATGGATGGGGAGTTCATTGAGACCCCATTTCAGCACTTTGAAGAGGTTCCTCAGACACTGGCATCAGCTGAGACCGTGGTTAAAGATTCTCCTATGAAGATGGCTTCCTTAAAGGACGCCCGGGCTGTTATTGAGAAGGGTGAGTATTCAAATTGGGGCCGACTTCCTGATTTCACTCAGAAGACTAACAAGATTGGTTTGGGTTTCACGGCAGAAGCTCAAAAGGTTGTTCATAGTGCAAGGATGGGAAGACCTCCTGTGTTCATCAGCAACTTGGGAGTAAATGCCATTGAAGATGATGCGGAGGAGTCTAAATTTGACAGTTGGATCTATCCTATGACCAACGGTGGACCAAGCAACTGGACATCAAAGGACTTCATCCCTATTACTTTTGTTACCCAGTAATGAACTCTTTGTTTTGAATTTGTAACAGACAATGCTTTGAAACTTTATGGCCCGGTGTCTTACCCGGAGCATCGTGGTTTCATTTGTGAGGGCTTTTGTGTGTCATTTTCATATATCATTGTTGTACGCCAAAATTTTCCCTCCCATATTCTTCAAGATGTGTCAAGATCAAACTTCAAAATCTCTCAAGGATTGCACAGTCCAATTGCCTCCTAACACAGTCAAAATTAGGGTTTTGGTTCTTGCAAAGAAAATGAGATTTTCAAGGGTCCAATCAAGTCCCATATGCCTATATCCCTTGTCAAGAATCCATATGTCAAGTTTCAAGACTCACAACATCAAATTGCACAGTCAAAAGCCCTAATTGCTCCATAGTCAACTGCAGGGGTAAAATGGTCATTTGACAGTCAAAAGTCAAATTTTTTGGTCAACATCTTATTTTGAAGCCACAATCATCATTTGATCAAGTCTTGATCATGATTCCACAAGAATGGTTCAAAAATCATCAAGGATGCAAAAGTTGCTATTTCTGGACAGCTGAAAAGTCAACTGCAAATTGACCAAGGCATAACTTTTTCATGGTCCATCAGAAAAATCCCATCCAATGCTCATTTTGAAGGGGATGACATTTCCTACAACTAATCTTCACACTCCAAATCCAAGAAATGCTCTCACAAAAAGTTATCAATTTCAACATTATATGTCATTTTCAAAAGTCAACAAAAAGGCACTTTAAGTCAAAGACCATAACTTGAGATTGGTAAATCAAAATGACATGGGACCAAAGGCATTGGTTAGAGGACTTCAAGACCTTTCCAAAATGTCCAAGAACATGTTCATAGCTTCAAAATTGAGCAAGATATTCATTGGAGAAGTTGGGAAATTTTTGGGAACTTTCAAAAGTCAACTTTGCCTAAAACACTTCAATTTTGCTAATGGGCCTCAAATTCCTTCTTGAAACTTTACCCAAAGCCTATGCACGACCCATTGAGCTTAAAATGATTTATTTTCTTATTTTTAATTAATTAATTTAATTTTTATTATTATTAATTCATTTAATTGGTTTTAATTATAGGAAAATAAAAAAGATATGTTTTTTGGATCTTTTGTGAAGCAAATCATATCAGGGCAAGCTGGCAAACTCGTTTCTCAATCAAAAAGGTAAGATCATCCATATTTGGCAAGGTTTTCATTGAAAAAGATTGGAAATTAGATGATGGAAAATCAAGGATTGAAAACATTATTGCAATGGATTCATGGGCCTTATTCTAACCTAAATTCATTCACATACATATGCTGAGTGAAACCCTAAAGCAACACACGAAAAATTGCTGCAAGAACATCATATGCAACATTGAAAAAAAAGTGAAAAAACTCAAAACTGTTTTCTAATTTACAGTCCGATTCAAGGAAGTTTGTTGATTCTAATCCCTTTCTGAGAGTTTCCTGAACGGATTGCAAGCACTTTCCAACTCCACAGCCCAAAGAAACGGTAAAACAAAGTCACGGTTTGAACAAATATTTTCATAATCGAAATCTAATTTCTATGCATCATTGACATGTTTTGCTCATTGATTTGTATTACTGACATCTCCCTGAAGCTTTTGGTATAGTTGAATTATGCTGAAACTGCCTAAATCAAAATCCACCATGGGAGATATCTAGGGTTTCAAGGTTTGAAAATTAGGGCTTTGCGTATACTGTAAAATTAGACCTCAAGACCTAGGTGGATAAATTCTTCAGGACAAGACGAAATCAATGAGATCCTCGCGCTCTTTTTATGTGACCCATAGCCCTAATCGCTATTATTGGGACTTGTGTTTTGTGGGGGTTTAAAACCCCCGCTATCTTGTTCATGTTTGCAGGAAAAACGAAGAAGAAGGGTAAGCTGTCCAAGCGCTACTGGAGTATTCAAACTTTGGCGCGTTTTTTTAATGTCCCAGTATAATTGGCACTTTTCATATATTATATTTCTTTGTTATTAGTTTAACAAACACGCTGGATAGCTCAGTTGGCAAAGGCATAATGGCAAGAGGTACTGGGACCTGGGTTCGATCCCCAGGTCCCCCATATAATTCTTTCTATTTTTTCTCAAACGTTCACATGCAGCATCCGTTCAATGGTCCATCATGCACCTTCACGCGCTAGCTTGCCAAGTGGCCATGATGCCCAATCCAGTGGCCACAGAACAAAGTCCATGATGCACTCCAGTCAAACAGCACGCACACAATCAGGAAAGTCAACCAGGCTTTGCCTTAATGGGCCTGAATTGCTTCACAAAAACCTCCACTTTGGGCCATCACACCCCTTTGGTTTGCATATTTAAATTTTATTTTATTTTCTTTTAATTTCTTTCAATTGTTTTTTTAATAATTATTAATTCACCATAAAATATTTTTTCCTAATAAAAATCAGAAACTCAAAAATGTTTTATTTTTAATTAATATTTAATTTCACCATTAAAATATTTTTGTAAATAATTACTAATAATCAAATTAGCTTAATTTAGGTTTTAATTTTAACCCTTTTTCTTAACAAATAAAAATTACATAGAATTAGGTTTTGATATTTTTTTAATCATATTTTATTAATCAGCATTATTACTATTTGTTAATTATTATTTTTGTAAATAAACATGTAAATTAAATAATTTAGTTAATTAGCCTAATTTTGACCTTTTTCATTAATAAGTAAAATAAACTTAGATCTAGGGTTTCCTTTTAATTTTAATTTATTTATTTTCATAAATACAAAAAATATAAAAAAACACTTTCTTTTCTTTAATTAAATAATTAATTAGGTTTTAATTTAATTTAATTTCAAGCAAAGGGTCAACACCCTCGGACGTCCAGTTTAATTTATTCGCGCACTATTTTCTTATGGATTATTATGTAACTGTTTAAGGATGTAATAGTAATTAGGTTTATTGCTTTTTTACCTTCCGCATCTTTATCAAAAACGGGTCTTTGTATTTTGGCGATGTATAGAGCCGCGCCTTGTAATAGCGTAGCTTTTATCTTTCCGTCTTTTAATTTTCCGCACTCCTAACTGCTAAACTCGCATGAAAGAATGTATGATAACTAAAAACAACGCGTAGCTCACAATGCCATGATCAAAGATAAAACATAACATGAAAACAACGCACAATGCACACACCACTTCTAGGGTACGCCTCACTCATTGCCTTCGAAACGTGGTCGTCAAGTATAGGACATTTTAGCGGTCGCTCTTATGTCCAAGATCCAGTTGCCTCGAAACAGTTGCCTCGAAACAGTTGCCTCGAAACAGTTGCCTCGAAACGGTTGCCTCGGATTAAAAAGGATCTAGGATATTAGGGTTACTTCTAAGATGTCCCAACTGTTGCTTCGGTGACCACACTGTCCCTACAATCGAATTGACCCGAACATCTCCAACGGTGGTGCTACCTACCTCTCAATGGTGGGATGGCACTACCTTTAAGGACTTTTACACAGCCTAATTCCTTAGGGTAGGTAGATGACTCATGGATACTTGCTCTCTTCAAAAACAAATCAAAAATCTTTTCACACTGACACTTTCAAAAGCTTTCAAAACAAATTTTTCAAACACTTTTGAGGACAAATACAAGAGTTATTCAGAAATCTTTCAAAGAAACTTTTTCAAACCCACTCACATTTTGAAAAGCAAACATTTTGAAAACATAAGAGCAAGTACCTAAGAGCCCGTGGATAACCACGGATAGAAAGGGTGCTAACACCTTCCCTTTCTATAAATCTACCTCCCGAACCGAGAAACGTTCTCATAAGGAATTTTGTTGTGCTTTTGTCCTTTCCTTGTTGGAGAAAATAAAAGACGGTGGCGAATCTTTCTTCCGCGACATTTTGCGAGCTAGCTAAAAATAATCAGTTCTATTTCCACCGATCACAGAACTGGCGACTCTGCTGGGGATACTTATAAAAGTGAGGTGTACCTTAGGATTAGACCACTCTTATGTTTTCAGTTGCCTGTTTTGATTGCTTTAATATTGTGGGCCTGTTTTGGGAGTTTCATAGATCCTAACCCGGATCTAGGGGATACCTTTTAGGTAGCAACAAATTGTGAGGGAACTGTGCGGGGTATACCGACACGGTTGAAGTAGTTGCTACGTTGATGTGGCACTTTGGTGAGTACCGGTAACCCTTGAGTCAAGTCAAGGAGAGTACGGGGCCGCCGCGTGGTGTCGTGAAGCATCAACTGACCTTAGGAATCTTACTTGACCATCCTGGCCTCTTTAGGGTAGTGAGATGACCGACTTTGGTGCAGTCCGAAGTTGGTAGATACTCGATACTACACTCATTGAGGGTTGTTTTCTTGGAATATTTTGACCGCCAGTCCAGTGGCTAAATCGAAACAATGAGCACAGAAAACAATCCAATGATATTGAGATCCTTAGAACCCGGTTACTTTTGATAGGACAGGTTTTGAGCTCACCAACTTCAAGAGGGTAATACCTAGACCCCATGCTGGCCTGAACTCTAAGGGTTGTCTTGTGTGACTTATGTGCCTTACCATGTTTGCTTTTTGTGGATACTTGTGGTGTGTTTTATCATAATATCATAACATCATATAGCATCATATGCATCCACTAACCACTTCAGGGGTTCGAATCTTCATCTTTGTTCTTGTTTTGTAGGACATGGAAACTATCCGCAGAAAGACAATTCAGGTCAATCTTGTCAGGGTCCCTCCTCAGCTTAAAGAGCTTATATCCAGGATTCCCGAGAGCTCTTCTTTCAGTGAGAAACATGGAAGACTCATTAGCTTGGTCAACACCAACATTGAGGAAGATATGATAAAGGTCCTCTTCCAGTTCTTTGACCCTCTGCACCACTGTTTTACTTTCCCGGATTATCAACTGGTGCCTACCTTGGAAGAGTTCTCCCAGCTTCTGAAGATCCCTATCCTTAGTCAACTACCCTACAACGGTACGGAAAGGGAACCCAAACTTGAAGAGGTTGCTAAAGCATTACGCCTACAACCATCTGACATCAAGGGAAATTGGGAAGTTAGAAGTGGTATCAAAGGATTCTTGGCAAAGTTCCTGTTTGAGAAGGCCCAAGAATGTTGGAATTCCCTTGACCTACAAGCCTTCGAAGAAGTTGTGGCTCTCCTTGTCTATGGGTTGGTGTTATTCCCGAATCCCAATCAGCTTATAGATATCAATGCTGTCAAGATCTTCATGTCCAGGAATCCTATACCTACGCTGCTTGGGGACATCCTTCACTCATGTTACACTCGAACCATGAGAAAAAGAGGTGTTCTTATGTGCTGCACTCCTCTCCTGGGAAGGTGGTTTATTTCGCACCTTCCACAATTAGTTTTGAAGAACGAGCGGGGTTTGAGATGGTCACAACGATTAATGACTCTTACACATGCTGATATACATTGGTGTTCTCGGTCCAGAGAGAATGTCACTATCATTGATCGTTGCGGGGAGTTTCCTAATGTTCCTTTACTTGGAATCAGAGGAGGTATTACTTACAACCCGTGTCTGGCTTTGAGACAGTTCGGATATGCTCGGAGGGATGGCCCTCATGACATGTTGCTTCCTGACATAGTTTTTGACTTCGACAATGATGCACAAGGGCTTCGCCAGAGATTTATCAGAGCTTAGAGGATGCCCAACAAGGTAGACAACAAGACACTGGGGCACAGGAACTCCATCCCATTGGAGCCTTATCTCAAGTGGGTACGAGCCCGCTCCCAGAAGCTGGTGATGCCATATCCTCATGTTCTCCCCGTGATCAAAGAGCCAGTGTTGGAAGGAGAGGTCTCATACACCATTCAACATCCTGACATGCCCACATCCTGGGAAGAAATGCAGAAGAGCTGGATCCAGCTTAAGGAAGAACGGAATTCTCTTGAATCCAGTCTACGTACCAGTGAGAAGAAGGTCTTGGAGCTCACCCGCCTACTGCACGAGGAAAAGACTCTCAACACTTACATAGCTCCAAAGAGGATGCACAGTGTCTTTTGGGATTGATTTACTTTGTAATGTTTTGCCCATGAGGCCTTGATGTACTGAACAATTATTTCTTAATGATAACGTGTGTTCCTTTTTGTCTACAACAAAATTGAACTTTCGAACCCTTGAATGCATTACATAAACAACATATCATGCATCATGTGCATAGCAGGTACTCTTTTTTACAGGTGGTTTAATCTTCTTCGCTGTTTATTTCAGCTCGTCTCATCATGAATCCTGAATCATCTGCTGAGCTATCCATCAAGGCCCTCCAGGCCCAAAACGCCCAGTTCCAAGAGTTGATCATGAGTTTAGCCCAAGGTCAAGAGGAATTGAAGGCTCTACTGGTCAAGAAGAAGAAGAAGAGGACTATACTATTCAACACTGGCCGGAGGTTTGGCAACACACTGCAAAATGAGGCTGACCAAGCTGGTTCTTCTGTAGGGAAAGGCAGTCCCCAAGGGGGAAGGGTTCCTAGTCCTGTGGTCTCTGACAACGAGACTGATTTCAATGAAGAGCAGTACCCTCCCGCTGAAGACATGTACAAGCAGTTAGAGGATCGTCTGAATGCCATAGAAATTCAACAAGTGCCTGGGTTGGATTTTGGAGACCTGGGTCTATCTTCTGGTGTGGTGATCCCACACAAGTTCAAGGCACCATCTTTCGCAAAGTATGACGGGGCGTCCTGCCCTAAGCTACATCTCAGATCTTATGTGTGGAAGATCCAACCATATACTGTGGACAAGAACTTATGGATCCATTTCTTCTAGGAGAGTCTTTCAGGGACTCATCTCGAATGGTTCTATCAGCTGGATGGAACCAAGATTCGTAACTGGGAGGACTTGGCTACTGCTTTTTATAAGCAGTATCAGTACAATGCCGACCCCGCTCCTACACGTACCCAACTCCAGGGTATGTCGCTAGGATCGGGAGAAGGTTTTAAAGAGTACGCACAGAAGTGGAGGGACCTGGCTGGCAGGGTGCAGCCGCCGTTAAACGACCGTGAACTCGTGGACATGTTCTTAGGGACCCTATCCGGGCCGTTCTTCAACCATCTCATTGGTAATTCTTCTGCAGGGTTTACAGATCTCATTCTGATGGGTGAGAGGATAGAAGCTGGTATGAAATCAGGGAAGATACAGAAAGGTGCGTCCTCAAGTTCTGAAAAGAAGCCTTTCAAGAAGGAAGCCAGTGCTGTGTATGGGCCCAGAAGGCAAAATAAACCAGAACGCCGCCAAGCTGTCAATGCGGTGGTAATTGCGAAGCCTGCTGCCGCTCCTCGGCAACCTAACCAACCAAGGGGTGAGAGACCCAGAAGAGAATATACCCGGCTTAGTATGACCTTGTCGCAGATCTTACCGCAACTGCTATCGACCAACTTGGTAACCGTCAGAGAAGCTCCGAAGGTGGTAAACACAACATCTCCGAAGTACAATCCCAACGCCCGCTGTGCTTATCACTCTGACAGCCCGGGGCATTCTACTAATGATTGTTGGGCCCTGAGGAATAAGGTCCAGGACCTTATCGATACCAAGGAAATACAGTTTGAGGCGCCCGAAAGGCCCAACATTGTGACTGCTCCTATGCCCCAGCATGGAGTAAATGCTATTGAGGAAGACCTGTATATAATTTCTGTGGATGATATTGTGACTCCTTTATTGACTGTCAAGAGGAACCTGTTGCTAGCCGGTTTATTTCCGGGTTGTAGCAAGGGTTGCCTTCTATGTGCTGTTTCACCTACTGGTTGTCTGTTGCTGAAGTCAGGCGTCCAAAACCTGATGGATAGCAAAGAGATCTTGTTCAAGAAGACCGCTGTTCCTATTGTTCCTACCGAAGAAGTATTTGTTGTCACCATCTTCAACAATCCTACCAAGGCTCCCCCGAGGAAGCCAGTCAAAATCATGTCTGCTGCACCTATCATCATTACTGTTCCAGGGCCCCTCCCCTATAAATCTGACAAGGTTGTCCCATGGCACTATGGGGCAGATGTGTATGTGCTTGGAGTGAAGCAGGAGTTCAACACTAATACCGGCATCAGTAACATCACCGGTCCCGCTAAAGTTACTCGCAGTGGCAGGCTCTTCTCGCCTGACATTGCGCCACCAGTCATCCGAAGACCTCTTATCATCACACCTACAAGTGCGCCTGTTTCCCCTCCTGATTAAGTTTCTACCCCTGCTGCCGAGTCATCTGACACTCGAGGCAAAGGGATTGCTGATATGCCTGCCCAGATGGAGGCACCGAAGACTATTAATGTTGAAGCTTCACAGCAAGAGATGGAAGAAATCCTTAAGATCATCAAGAAGAGTGATTTCAACGTCGTTGAACAGCTGGGGCACACCCCCTCTAAGATCTCTATGCTATCACTGCTGTTATGTTCAGAGGCCCATGCCAAGGCCCTGATTTCTTTCCTAAAGATGGCCCATGTGCCACAAGAAACGTCTGCGGACCAATTTACTGATTGTGTGGCCAACTTGACCGCTGACAATGGGTTGGGTTTCTCTGATGCTGATCTGACTGCCAAGGGAAAGAACCACAACGATGCCCTGCATGTCTCCATTGAATGCAGGGGAACTACTCTCGCTCACGTGTTGGTAGACACTGGTTCTTCACTGAATGTATTGCCCAAGAAGGCCTTAGACAGGTTGGATTGTGAGGGTTTGGAGTTGAAGCCTAGTAACATCGTTGTCCGAGCCTTTGACGGGTCGAAGAGGATGGTACATGGTGAAGTAGATATTCCGATCCGGGTTGGTTCTCAAGTCTTTGACTCAACATTCTATGTGATGGACATTCGTCCATCCTATTCTTGTTTGCTGGGTCGTCCTTGGATCCACAAGGCTGGAGCTGTGACCTCCACTCTACACCAAAAGCTTAAATACCCTATCAGAGGGAAGATTGTTACAGTGCAAGGGGAGGAAGAATACATGGTTAGTCATCTTAACTCGTCCCGGTATATAGAAATGGACAGGGAGTTCATTGAAACCCCCTTTCAACATTTTGAAGAGGTGCCTCCAACATTGGCGTCAGCGGAGACAGTAATTGAAGAAGACTCTCCTTTGAAGATGGCCTCCTTGAAGGACGCCCGGGCTGTGATTGAAAAAGGTGAATGTGCAAACTGAGGCAGGCTCCCTGATTTTACTCCAAAGACTGACAAGTTTGGGTTGGGTTTCACTGCAGAGGCTCAGAGGGCTGTACGCAAAGCAAGTATTGGAAGACCTCCCGTGTTCATCACCAACCCGGGAGTGAATGCTATTGAAGGCGATGCGGAGGAATCAGAGTTTGATAGCTGGATCTACCCGACGACCAATGGTGGACTGAAGAATTGGACTGCAAAAGACTACATACCTGTTACTTTTGTTACTCAGTAATGAATTCCTTTGTTTTTTTAAATTTGTAATGAACAATAATTTGGAACTTTACGGCCCGGTGTCTTACCCGGGGCACCGTGGTTTCATTTGTGAGGGCTTATTACTTGTCATTTCCATATATCATGAATAAAAACATTGGACGTTTTTCGCATTTCAAATCTTGGGCTCCTTTTCTTTATATATTGAAAAACAACTATATTTACACACACTCACCTATACAGGTTTCAATCCACTCTGGATCTCACTGGTAACGACTCTGGTACTGCCAGTTATGACTTCGAAAATCCGATCAACTTAGCCGAAGACGAAGGTGAAGATGATTGCGAAGTGCCTGGTGAGCTTGCAAGACTGTAACTCCAGGAAGAGAGGGCCATTCAGCCACATGAAGAGCCAGTGGAAACGGTAAATCTGGGTACTGAGATAGATAGAAAGGAAGTTAAGATTGGTGCCAATCTAGAGCTCAGCGTAAAACAACGGTTGATTCAGATGTTGCATGATTATGTGGAAATCTTCGTCTGGTCTTACGAAGACATGCCTGGGTTGGATACTGATATTGTGGTTCATCACCTGCCTACCAAGGAAGAATGCCCTCCGGTTAAACAAAAGGTCCGCCTTATGCGTCCAGAGATGTCCGAGAAGATCAAAGCTGAGGTTATGAAACAATTTGATGTTGGTTTTCTAGCAGTGACTTCTTACCCTCAATGGGTTGCCAACGTGGTTCCGGTGCCGAAGAAAGATGGCAAGGTCCGAATGTGTGTTGATTACAGGGATTTGAACAGGGCGAGCCCCAAGGATGATTTCCCTCTACCTCACATCGACGTTCTGGTTGACAATACTGCTCATCACAAGGTGTTCTCCTTCATGGACGGCTTTTCAGGTTATAATCAGATTAAAATGGCTCCTGAAGATATGGAAAAGACTACCTTTGTTACTCAGTGGGGCACCTTCTGTTACAAGGTCATGCCGTTCGGGTTGAAAAATGCTGGGGCAACCTACCAACGTGCCATGGTTGCTTTATTTCATGACATGATCCACCATGAGATTGAAGTATACGTCGATGATATGATTGCAAGGTCTCAAACTGAGGAGGAACACCTTGACCATTTACAGAAGCTGTTTGACCGTCTGAAGCTATACAAGCTAAGGTTGAATCCGAACAAGTGCACCTTCGGGGTAAGATCTGGGAAGTTGCTAGGCTTCATCGTGAGCGACAAAGGTATTCAAGTGGACCCTGCCAAGGTTAAAGCCATACAAGAGATGCCAGTTCCCCAGACAGAGAAAGAAGTCAGAGGCTTTCTAGGACGTCTGAATTACATTGCTCGATTCATCTCACACCTAACTGCTACCTGTGAACCAATCTTCAAGCTGCTAAAGAAAGATCAGGTAGTACGTTGGAATGATGAATGTTAGGCCGCTTTCGATAGAATCAAAGAGTATCTCCAAGAACCACCCATTCTTATGCCACCGGTTGAAGGGAGACCTCTAATACTATACTTGACAGTACTTGATAGCTCAATGGGGTGTGTGCTGGGGCAGCATGACGAGTCTGGCCGAAAAGAGCATGCCATTTATTACCTTAGCAAAAAGTTTACCGACTGTGAGACCCGATACTCACTGCTCGAGAAAACTTGCTGCGCTTTGGTATGGGTTGCTCGCCGGCTGAGACAGTATATGTTAACTCACACTACTCTGTTGATTTCAAAAATGGATCCAATCAAGTACATATTCGAAAAGCCTGCTCTGTCTGGAAGAATAGCAAGATGGCAGATGATCTTGACAGAATACGACATCCAGTACACGACTCAGAAAGCAATCAAGGGAAGTGTATTGGCAGACCACTTGGCACACCAGGCAGTAGACGACTACCAGTCAATGAACTTTGAGTTTCCAGACGAGAACATCATGGTAGTGACTGATTGTGAAGTACCTGGACCGGATGAAGGACCTGAAGAAGGATCCCGATGGTCTATGCACTTTGACGGAGCCTCTAACGCTTTGGGTAACGGTATTGGCGCTGTGATCATATCCCCAAAAGGCACTCATACTCCACTCACTTCCCGGCTATGTTTCAACTGCACCAAAAACATGGCGGAGTATGAGGCATGCATCATGGGTCTTCAAGCTGCAATTGACTTAAGGATCAAGTTTCTGAGTGTATTCGGAGATTCCGCTCTCGTGATCAATCAGATCAAAGGCGAGTGGGATACGAAACACCCAAATCTTATTCCTTACAAAGAGTGTGTGTTGACGTTGATCCCCCATTTCACGGAGATAACTTTTGAACACTTCCCGAGAGAGGAGAATCAGCTGGCGGACGCGCTGGCTATGATGTCTTCTATGTTCAAAGTCAAATGGGACAACGAAGCTCCCCGGATCATTATTTGGAAATTGGACGAACCTGCATATTGCTGTGATCTTGAGGCTGAGATGGTAACTGAAAAACCTTGGTATCATGAGGTGAAGAGGTACCTGGAAGCTCAAGAATACCCCGAGGGTGAATCTGTCAATGACAAGAAGTTTCTGAGAAGGTTCGTAGCAAAGTTCTTCCTCAGCAACGACATTCTCTACAAGCGAAACCATGATTCAACCTTACTGCGTTGTATGGATAAGATCGAAGCAGAAAGAATCATGGCAGAACTGCATGAAGGTACCTTCGGAATGCATTCCAGTGGACACACCATGGCAAAGAAAATCCTTCGGGCAGGATATTTCTGGTCCACAATGGAAGCCGACTGTTACCAACATTCTCGGACATGTCATAAGTGCCAGATCTATGTTGATAAGGTGCACGTTCCTCCAGTCCCTCTGAATGTTTTGACGGCACCTTGGCCTTTTACAATGTGGGACATTGATATGATCGGTGAGATCAAACCTACAGCATCCAACGGGCATCGCTTCATCCTGGTGGCGATCGATTACTTTACAAAGTGGGTTGAAGCAGCTTCATACGCTACCGTAACCAAGAACGTCGTGGCACGGTTCATTCGACACAACCTGATCTGTCGATACGGCGTCCCGGAAAGGATCATTACGGACAATGGTACCAATCTTAATAACAAGATGATCACTGAGCTCTGCGAGCAATTCAAGATACAGCACCACAACTCTTCTCCTTACCGGCCGAAGATGAATGGGGCTGTAGAAGCGGCGAATAAGAATATCAAGAAGATTGTGCAGAAGATGACAGTGACCTATAAAGATTGGCACGAGATGTTACCGTTTGCTCTTCATGGGTACCGTACCTCAGCAAGGACGTCAACCGGGGTAACCCCCTTTTCCTTGGTCTATGGCATGAAGGCAGTTTTGCCGATTGAAGTCCAGATACCCTCTCTCCGGATAATGAAGGATGCAGGCTTGAGCGAAGACGACTGGATCCAGACTCGACTTGATCAGTTAGACCTAATTGACGAAAAGAGACTCATTGCTATTTGTCATGGTCAAACGTACCAAAAACGGATGATCAGGGCATTTAACAAGAAAGTCAGACCACAAGAGTATCAAGTTAGGGACCTGGTAATCAAACGCATCATTCTTCCTCAAAGTGATCCCAGGGGCAAATGGACCCCCACATACAAAGGGCCATTTGTGGTTAAACATGTCTTCTCAGGAGGAGCCATGATTCTAACCACCATGGATGGTGACGACCTTCCTCACCCCGCCAATGCAGACATAGTAAAAAGATACTACGCATGACAAAAGACCCGCTAGGTTGACACACCTAGGCAAAAATAAGGGCTTCCCGGTGAACCAAAAGGGTTCGGGAAAAAATAAGGGATGAAATGAAAAAATTTGTACACCCGGCAAGTCGAAAACCTGAAAAGGCGGCTTGGGCAAAAATGGGTATCCCGGTGGACTGAAAACCCGAAAGGGCGGTCCAGGAAAAAGTTAGGGATAAGCGTAATACTATGTCTCATTAGATCACCTTGCATCCAGAATCCGGTATCAACTATCAGGCTCAGACGACATCGATCAATCAACTTCATCTTCAACTAAGCAGCCAAGTGATGAGACGCTTGAAGACATAAAGGCGATAGCAGAGTTGGAACCCAGTGGGATTATTTTTTCACACATAGCTGTTTTGGTTTCCTTTTCACAAAATTGTAAACTCTATGTTGTTCGGAGGCGTTCTCTTACTAGGACGTCAGCCTCTTGTACATAAACGCCTATCTACATGCAAATTCAAAAATCAATACAAATTCACTTTTCAGACAAATTGCCAACTGTTTTTCCTTTATCTGTTTTGTCTTGCGAAGAACGTCCAATGTTCATTTTTGATATATGCATTTGACATTAATTGCTAACTCATAAATATTTGCATGCGAAACAAAGGACTAATTACAGGTGACATCAGAAACAAGGGCAATAATGAGTTGTCTAAGCAATCTAATTGCTCTATCCACCAAGGTACCAAGGTAAGTTCGGCTGAAGAATGTAACCCAGATACCTCCACTCCCCTAGAGTAAGACAAATCAACAATACTCTCCCCAAGCAGTTGGTCTCCCATCAACCCTAACAAGGCACAATATCTCCAGCAAGTCAGCAACACTCTCCCCAAGCAGAGTTAGCCTACTGTCAGCCTTAAGGAAGTTGGGTATCCCCATAAGATCTCAACATTCCCCAACGGAGTACACACACATTCCTATAAAGCATCCCCGACAGTATTAATATAAGATTGTTCCCTGGCGGAATACAGAACATCCCTAGTAGAGCCACACCCCAGTGCAATCTCAAAGTCTCCCCAGGAGAGTTGAATTAATCTCCCCAATAGGAAGCTTATCCCCAGTAGATTCTGGAAGCTTATCACCTGCAGAGTACGAACGCGCCTCCCCGGTTTTATTCAAAGGTTATTTCCCCACCAGGATATAACTGGGTTATCCTCAGCTAAAAGCCACGGAAAGATCGTCCTCGGCGAAGTTCTTCCTATTCCCCAGCGAAGTTCATCAAATCTTCCAACATAACACATCAACGGTATCCCCAGCGGAGTTATCATCAACATCTCAGCGAAGTACCTCTCTTCCCACAGAGTAATTTCCCGCAGAGTAATCTCTCCAACAAAGTTTATTCCTCAACGGAGTCATCTTCTCCTACAGGTTTATTCTCGCAACCGTCATCCCCAGCGGAAACGAAGAACTCTACTCTTCAACATCAGCCCAGGATTCAACAAACTCCCGACATTCGTCAAGGATTTATTTTCCTAGACAAAAATACATTCATGAACATCACATCTTCATACATTATAGCATGCACATATGCATCATGAACATACAATCTCATTTATTTTGAGAACATCACGCATTTCATACATCATGACATCGCATACAACTAACGTTTTGTCTTTTCAGGAAAAAGGTCAATACAAAGATGATTACTATCAACTGTCGCAATTCCGGATTCGATACCTGTATCTAGCCAGGGCATATCTGTGAGCGATTACTTGTGGATTCGACACCTGTATCTAGCCAGGGCATATCTTCATGAAGAGATTCCAGATTCGATTCCTGTATCCAGCCCGGGCACGTCTGAAGAGTTTGAAGATTCGATTCCTGTATCCATCCAGGGCATATCTGTTGACGACTAATTCCAGATTCGATTCCTGTATCCAGCCAGGGCACGTCTGAAGAGTTTGAAGATTCGATTCCTGTATCCAGCCAGGGCATATCTGTTGACGACTAATTCCAGATTCGATTCCTGTATCCAGCCAGGGCACGTCTGAAGAGTTTGAAGATTCGATTCCTGTATCCAGCCAGGGCATATCTGTTGACGAAAATTCCGGACTCGATTCCTGTATCTAGCCAGGGCACGTATGAAGAGTTTGAAGATTCGATTCCTGTATCCAGCCAGGGCATATCTGTTGACGACTAATTCCGGACTCGATTCCTGTATCTAGCCAGGGCACATCTGTGAGTAACTGATTGTAGACTCGATACCTGTATCTAGCCAGGGCATATCTACATAAAGAGTTTGAAGATCAACCCCTGTAACAGGCCAGGTAAGTATCTTTCTTTCTCAGGTACGCAAGTTCTCGCTAAGGAATCTCTTACGCGATCGACACCTAGATGGCATATATAAGCCCATCCACATACCGACAGTCTCCAAATGGCATCCATAAGCCCATTCCCGACAAGGTTCTGTCACACTTCCAGATGGCATCTATAAGCCCATCCTCCTATCCATCATTCCTCCAAATGGCATCTGTAAGCCCATTCCCTACATCACACAACTAACACTCTACTATGAGTGTAAATTTCTGGGCACTCTAGTATTCAATCATCTTCCACCTTCGGATTACGAAAGGCACGCCAGCCAATCTACATCCTCAGGTCTAAGAAGATTGAACAGGGGCAACTGTTGTACCCCAAAATTTTCCCTCCCATATTCTTCAAGATGTGTCAAGGTCAAACTTCAAAATCTCTCAAGGATTGCACAATCCAATTGCCTCCTAACACAGTCAAAATTAGGGTTTTGGTTCTTGCAAAGAAAATGAGGTTTTCAAGGGTCCAATCAAGTCCCATATGCCTATATCCCTTGTCAAGAATCCATATGTCAAGTTTTAAGACTCACAACATCAAATTGCACAGTCAAAAGCCCTAATTGCTCCACAGTCAACTGCAGGGGTAAAATGGTCATTTGACAGTCAAAAGTCAAATTTTTTGGTCAACATCTTATTTTGAAGCCACAATCATCATTTGATCAAGTCTTGATCATGATTCCACAAGAATGGTTCAAAAATCATCAAGGATGCAAAAGTTGATATTTCTGGACAGCTGAAAAGTCAAATACAAATTGACCAAGGCATAACTTTTTCATGGTCCATCAGAAAAATCCCATCCAATGCTCATTTTGAAGGGGATGACATTTCCTACAACTCATCTTCACACTCCAAATCCAAGAAATGCTCTCACAAAAAGTTATCAATTTCAACATTATAGGTCATTTTCAAAAGTCAACAAAAAGGCACTTTAAGTCAAAGACCATAACTTGAGATTGGTAAATCAAAATGACATGGGACCAAAGGCATTGGTTAGAGGACTTCAAGACCTTTCCAAAATGTCCAAGAACATGTTCATAGCTTCAAAATTGAGCAAGATATGCATTGGAGAAGTTGAGAAATTTTTGGGAACTTTCAAAAGTCAACTTTGCCTAAAACACTTCAATTTTGCTAATGGGCCTCAAATTCCTTCTTGAAACTTTACCCAAAGCCTATGCACGACCCATTGAGCTTAAAATGATTTATTTTCTTATTTTTAATTAATTAATTGAATTTTTATTATTATTAATTCATTTAATTGGTTTTAATTATAGGAAAATCAAAAAGATATGTTTTTTGGATCTTTTGTGAAGCAAATCATATCAGGGCAAGCTGGAAAACTCGTTTCTTAATCAAAAAGGGAAGATCATCCATATTTGGCAAGGTTTTCATTGAAAAAGATTGGAAATTAGATGATGGAAAATCAAGGATTGAAAACATTATTGCAATGGATTCATGGGCCTTATTCTAACCTAAATTCATTCACATACATATGCTGAGTGAAACCCTAAAGCAACACACGAAAAATTGCTGCAAGAACATCATATGCAACATTGAAAAAAAAGTGAAAAAACTCAAAAATGTTTTCTAATTTACAGTCCGATTCAAGGAAGTTTGTTGATTCTAATCCCTTGCTGAGAGTTTCCTGAACGGATTGCAAGCACTTTCCAACTCCACAGCTCAAAGAAACGGTAAAACAAAGTCACGGTTTGAATAAATATTTTCATAATCGAAATCTAATTTCTATGCATCATTGACATGTTTTGCTCATTGATTTGTATTACTGACATCTCCCTGAAGCTTTTGGTATAGTTGAATTGTGCTGAAACTGCCTAAATCAAAATCCACCATGGGAGATATCTAGGGTTTCAAGGTTTGAAAATTAGGGATTTGCGTATACTGTAAAATTAGACCTCAAGACCTAGGTGGATAAATTCTTCAGGACAAGACGAAATCAATGAGATCCTCGCGCTCTTTTTATGTGACCCATAGCCCTAATCGCTATTATTAGGACTTGTGTTTTGTGGGGGTTTAAAACCCCGCTATCTTGTTCATGTTTGCAGGAAAAACGAAGAAGAAGGGTGAGCAGTCCAAGCGCTACTGGAGTATTCAAACTTTGGCGCGTTTTTTTAATGTCCCAGCATAATTGGCACTTTTCATATATTATATTTCTTTGTTATTAGTTTAACAAACGCGCTGGATAGCTCAGTTGGCAAAGGCATAATGGCAAGAGGTACTGGGACCTGGGTTCGATCCCCAGGTCCCCCATATAATTCTTTCTATTTTTTCTCAAACGTTCACATGCAACATCCGTTCAATGGTCCATCATGCACCTTCACGCGCTAGCTTGCCAAGTGGCCATGATGCCCAATCCAGTGGCCACAGAATAAAGTCCATGATGCACTCCAGTCAAACAACACGCACACAATCAGGAAAGTCAACCAGGCTTTGCCTTAATGGGCCTGAATTGCTTCACAAAAACCTCCACTTTGGGCCATCACACCCCTTTGGTTTGCATATTTAAATTTTATTTTCTTTTCTTTTAATTTCTTTCAATTGTTTTTTTAATAATTATTAATTCACCATAAAATAATTTTTCCTAATAAAAATCAGAAACTCAAAAATGTTTTATTTTTAATTAATATTTAATTTCACCATTAAAATATTTTTGTAAATAATTACTAATAATCAAATTAGCTTAATTTAGGTTTTAATTTTAACCCTTTTTCTTA
Source organism: Vicia faba (assembly GCA_948472305.1). Lineage (NCBI taxonomy): Eukaryota > Viridiplantae > Streptophyta > Magnoliopsida > Fabales > Fabaceae > Vicia > Vicia faba. Next base: position 104,364 of record CATIWC010001309.1, on the reverse strand, counting down.
ACAAATAAAAATTACATAGAATTAGGTTTTGATATTTTTTTTAATCATATTTTATTAATCAGCATTATTACTATTTGTTAATTATTATTTTTGTAAATAAACATGTAAATTAAATAATTTAGTTAATTAGCCTAATTTTGACCTTTTTCATTAATAAGTAAAATAAACTTAGATCTAGGGTTTCCTTTTAATTTTAATTTCTTTATTTTCATAAATACAAAAAACATAAAAAACACTTTCTTTTCTTTAATTAAATAATTAATTAGGTTTTAATTTAATTTAATTTCAAGCAAAGGGTCAACACCCTCGGACGTCCAGTTTAATTTATTCGCACACTATTTTCTTATGGATTATTATGTAACTGTTCAAGGATGTAATAATAATTAGGTTTATTGCTTTTTTACCTTCCGCATCTTTATCAAAAACGGGTCTTTGTATTTTGGCGATGTATAGACCCGCGCCTTGTAATAGCGTAGCTTTTATCTTTCCGTCTTTTAATTTTCCGCACTCCTAACTGCTAAACTCGCATGAAAGAATGTATGATAACTAAAAACAACGCGTAGCTCACAATGCCATGATCAAAGATAAAACATAACATGAAAACAACGCACAATGAACACACCACTTCTAGGGTACGCCTCACTCGTTGCCTTCGAAACGTGGTCGTCAAGTATAGGACGTTTTAGCGGTCGCTCTTATGTCCAAGATCCAGTTGCCTCGAAATAGTTGCCTCGAAACGGTTGCCTCAGATTAAAAAGGATCTAGGACATTAGGGTTACTTCTAAGATGTCCCAACTGTTGCTTCGGTGACCATATTGTCCCTACAATCGAATTGACCCGAACACCTCCAACGGTGGTGCTACCTACCTCTCAATGGTGGGATGGCACTACCTTTAAGGACTTTTACACAGCCTAATTCCTTAGGTTAGGTAGATGACTCATGGATACTTGCTCTCTTCAAAAACAAATCAAAAATCTTTTCACACTGACACTTTCAAAAGCTTTCTGTGATCGGTGGAAATAGAACTGACTGTTTTTAGCTGGTTTCGCGAAATGTCGCGGAAGCAAGAGTCGCCACCGTCTTTTATTTTCTCCAACATGGACAGGACAAAAGCACAGCAAAATTCCTTATGAGATCGTTTCTCGGTTCGGGAGGTAGATTTATAGAAAGGGAAGGTGTTAGCACCCTTTCTATCCATGGTTATCCATGGGCTCTTAGGTACTTGCTCTTATCTTTTCAAAATTGTTTGCTTTTCAAATGTGTGTGTGGGTTTTGAAAAAAGTTTCTTTGAAAGATTTCTGAATGACTCTTGTATCTGTCCTCAAGAGTGTTTGAAAAATTTGTTTTGAAAGTTTTTTGAAAGTGTAAGGTGTGAAAAGTATTTTGTTTGTTTTTTGAAAAGAGTAAGTACCCATGAGTCATCTACCTACCCTAAGGAATTAAGCTGTGTAAGTGTCCTTTAGATAGTGCTATCCCACCATTGAGAGGTAGGTAGCACCATCGTTGGAGGTGTTCGGGTCAATTCGATTATCGGGACAGTGTGGTCACCGAAGCAATGGTAGGACACCTTAGAAGTAACCCTAATGTCCTAGATCCTTTGTATCCGAGGCAACCGTTCCGAGGCAAATGTTTCGAGGCAACTGGATCTTTGGACTAAGGGTGACCTCTAAGACGTCCTATACTTGATGACCACGTTTCAAAGGCAACGAGTGAGGCGTACCCTAGAAGTGGTGTGTGCTTTGTGTGTTGTATTCAGTTAGTGTTTGTCTTTGTTATTAGTGAGCTACGAGTTGTTTTTATTTACCATACATTCTTGCATGCATTTAACAGTTAAGGGGTGCAGAAAGTAAATTGCGGAAACATAAATCCTACGCTATTACAAGGCGCGGGTCTATACATCGCCAAAAAATTACAAAGACCCATTTTTGGTAAATAAGTACGGAAAGTAAAGCAGTAAAAGTCCTAATTACTATTACATCCGGAGGCAGTTACATAATAATCCAAAAATAAGGAATTAAAATTAAAATGCGCGCGAAAGAAAGAATCGGGAATGCCTTAAGGGTGTTGACCCTTTTAAGAAAAGAAATTGATTTTTTTGTCTTTTTTGTAATTAAAATGAAATTAAAACTAACTAATGACTAATTAATTAATTAAGAAAATATTTTTTTTGTGTTTTTTTATGTTTTTTATGAGATAGAATAAAAAGAAAACAAAATTAAAAGTTAACCTAATTCTAAGTCTATTTTAATTATTAAGAAAAGAAATTGAAATTGCCTAATTAAACTATTTATTTGTTAATATTTATTTACAAAATAAAATAATAATAATGTTAATTCTATTTTTTTTTATTTTTTATGAAAATATTAGTTGGTTAATTATGTTAATAAAAAAAATAAGGCAAATAAATAAAAGAAAAGAAAATGACAAAACAAAATAAAATAAGTAAAAAAAGTAAGAAAGCCCAAGGGGTGTGTGGGCTGAAATGGAGGGTGTGATGTTGAATCTTGGCCCATTGAAGCAAGCTCGTTTGACTTTCTTGGATAGCCTACGCCTGCGCTGACTCCAGAGTATGGTGTTCTACACTTTTGGCCCTTGGATCTGCCTCCAATGACACTTGGCTTGTTGGATGGGTGAGGCTCATGGTGTCCAGCGCTTGGAATGCTGCACAGGAAAGCAATTGAAAAAACAATATGGAAATTATAAGGGGACCTGGGAATCGAACCCAAGTCCCAAGGATTGCATGACACGTTCACCACCACTGGACCAAACCTGCGCATTTGTTATTGAATAGAAAAGAAATATAATATAGAAAACACGCACTATATGCTGAAAAAACAAAAAGAGCGCGCATGATTTTTGAATGGACTAATGCCTGGTTGCCACGCCATCATCTTCAAGCTTTTCTGCAAACATAAAAACACATAGCGGGGGTTTTAAACCCCCACAAAATACAGGCAATATAAAAATAGCGATTAGCTTCTCATACAATATAAAAAGGGCACGAGTATCTCATTCCAATCGTCTCATCATGCTGAGTTTAACCATATGTGTGTGGAGTTTTAATTTTACAGCATGACAAAACCCCTAATTCGAAGCTTTGAAAAACCTAGAAATTGCTAATGGTAACTTTCAATCCAGGGCGCCATTCTCAAATTAAATCATGTGGAACGCTTTGTATTGATCCTGTAAACATGATGCTATCAACAAAAAGTGTTAAAAATGCATGAAATGTGATATGTAAATTTGAGAAAAAATGAAAACCGTGTGGGTGGTATGGCGTGATTCCTTGAGGTTTTGGACTTGTTAATGGTTGCAAATTGTCCCTGGCAATGCAAGGAGTGTATTTGGATTGAAATGGAAGCTTGAATTGTACTGCAACTAGGTTTTCAGTTTGTGATTTTTTTCTTCAAAATTTGGAAATGGCTTATGCTGTATGGGGCTCTCTAGGTCGTGAATTGCATATGGAATGCTTGCATATATGTTTTGTAAAGTGTATCAATCAACATAATGGTCATTGAAGCCTTGCAATAATGTTTTGGATTATGCCATGAACTCCATTGAAACAACTTTCCATTCTTGTGAAAATTTGAATTTTTATGCCCATAATAGGTCTTGCATGAATTTGGAATGTACTTCATGGTGTATCAAAGCAATTCAACACAAAATATATCCCTCCATTAATTTTCTTGCTTTTTATTTGAATTTTAAAGATTTAAAATGAATTAAATCCAATAAAATTAAATAAAAATGGAAAAATTAATTTTTAATCTTGAAATAAATTGTGGGACACGTGGGAGGCATGGCCAAGCTGAATCAAGTGGGAAAAGTGGGCCCCTTTTGTCAAAAATGAAGTTTCAAGGATAATTGATTTTGGCCATTTCACAAAAATTTCCCAACTTCTCCAATGCATATCTTGCTCAATTTTGAAGCTATGAACATGTTCTTGGACATTTTGGAAAGGTCTTGAAGTCCTCTAACCAATGTCATTGGTCCCATGTCATTTTGATTTACCAATCTCAAGTTATGGTCTTTGACTTAAAGTGCCTTTTTGTTGACTTTTGAAAATGACCTATAATGTTGAAATTGGTAACTTTTTGTGAGAGAATTTATTGGACTTGGAATGTGAAGATGAGTTGTAGGAAATGTCATCCCCTTCAAAATGAGCATTGGATGGGATTTTTCTGATGAACCATGAAAAAGTTATGCCTTGGTCAAGTTACAGTTGACTTTTCAGCTGTCCAAAAATAGAAACTTTTGCATCTTGATGATTTTTGAGCCATTCTTGTGAAATCATGGTCAAGATTTGACCAAATGATGATTGTGGCTTCAAAATAAAATGTTGACCAAAATTTTTGACTTTTGACTGCTAAATGACCATTTTGCCCCTGCAGTTGACTGTGAGGCAATTAGGGTTTTTGACTGTGCAACTTGACCTTGTGAGCCTTGAAACTTGACATGTAGGTGCTTGACAATGTGTATGAGCATATGGGACTTGATTGAGCCCTTGGAAACTTCAACTTCCTTGCAGGAACCAAAACCCTAGTTTGACTGGCTTAGGAGGATGGTTGACTGTGTAGCTCTTGAGTAGGCTTTGAGCCATTTGAGGTGATGCTTGGCAAAACTTTGGAGATTATGGGAGGGCAAATTTTGGGGTACAACAGTTTCCCCTGTTCAATCTTCTTAGACTTGAGGATGTAGATTGGCTGGCGTGCCTTTCGTAATCCGAAGGTGAAAGATGATTGAACACTAGAGTGCCCAGAAATTTGCACTCGTATAGTAGAATATCAGCAGTGTGATGTAGGGAATGGGCTTATAGATGCCATTTGGAGAAATGATGGATAGGAGGATGGGCTTATAGATGCCATCTGGAGATGTGACATAACCTTGTCGGGAATGGGCTTATAGATGCCATTTGGAACTGTAATGGGAGGATGGGCTTATAAATGCCATCTAGGTGTTGATCACGTAAGAGATTCCTTAGCGAGAACTTGCGTACCTGAGAAAGAAAGATAATTACCTGGCCTATTGCAGGGGTTGATCTTTACTCAGCCGTTCACAGACATGCCCTGGCAAGATACAGGAATCAGATCTTCAAACTCTTCAGACGTGCCCTGGCAGGATACAGGAATCGAGTCTAGAATTAGTCGTCAACAGATATGCCCTAGCTGGTTACAGGAATCGAATCTTCAAACTCTTCAGACGTGCCCTGGAAGGATACAGGAGTCGAGTCTGGAAAAATAGTCGTCAACAGATACACCCTGGCAGGATACAGGAATCGGATCTTCAAACTCTTCAGACGTGCCCTGGCAGGATACAGGAATCGAGTCTGGAATATAGTCATCAACAGATACACCCTGGTAGGATACAGGAATCGGATCTTCAAACTCTTCAGACGTGCCCTGGCAGGATACAGGAATCGAGTCTGGAAAATAGTCGTCAACAGATACACCCTGGCAGGATACAGGAATCAGATCTTCAAACTCTTCAGACGTGCCCTGGCAGGATACAGGAATCGAGTCTGGAAAATAGTCGTCAACAGATACACCCTGGCAGGATACAGGAATCAGATCTTCAAACTCTTCAGACGTGCCCTGGCAGGATACAGGAATCGAGTCTGGAAAATAGTCGTCAACAGATACACCATGGTAGGATACAGGAATCGGATCTTCAAACTCTTCAGACGTGCCCTGGCAGGATACAGGAATCGAGTCTGGAATATAGTCGTCAACAGATACACCCTGGCAGGATACAGGAATCGGATCTTCAAACTCTTCAGACGTGCCCTGGCAGGATACAGGAATCGAGTCTGGAATTAGTCGTCAACAGATACACCCTGGCAGGATATAGGAATCGGATCTTCAAACTCTTCAGACGTGGCCTGGCAGGATACAGGAATCGAGTCTGGAAAATAGTCGTCAACAGATACACCCTGGCAGGATACAGGAATCGGATCTTCAAACTCTTCAGACGTGCCCTGGTAGGATACAGGAATCGAGTCTGGAATTAGTCGTCAACAGATACACCCTGGCAGGATACAGGAATCGGATCTTCAAACTCTTCAGACGTGCCCTGGAAGGATACAGGAATCGAGTCTGGAATATAGTCGTCAACAGATACACCCTGGCAAGATACAGGAATCGGATCTTCAAACTCTTCAGACATGCCCTGGCAGGATACAGGAATCGAGTCTGGAATATAGTCGTCAACAGATACACCCTGGAAAGATATAGGAATCGGATCTTCAAACTCTTCAGACGTGCCCTGGCAGGATACAGGAATCGAGTCTGGAATTAGTCGTCAGCAGATACACCCTGGCAGGATACAGGAATCAGATCTTCAAACTCTTCAGACGTGCCCTGGCAGGATACGGGAATCGAGTCTGGAAAATAATCGTCAACAGATACACCCTGGCAGGATACAGGAATCAGATCTTCAAACTCTTCAGACGTGCCCTGGCAGGATACAGGAATCGAGTCTAGAATATAGTCGTCAACAGATACACCCTGGCAGGATACAGGAATCAGATCTTCAAACTCTTCAGACGTGCCCTGGCAGGATACAGGAATCGAGTCCGGAGATAGTCTTCAACAGATACGCCCTGGCTGGATACAGGAATCGGATCTTCAAACTCTTCAGACGTGCCCTGGCAGGATACAGGAATCGAGTCTGGAAAATAGTCGCTCACAGATGTGCCCTGGCTAGCTACAGGAATCGAATCTGGAAAGACAAAACGTTAGTTGTATGCAATGCCATGATGTATGAAATGCACGATGTCATGAGATGACTGAGATTGTATGTTCATGATGCGTATATGCAAGCTATAATGTATGAAGATGTGATGTTTATGAATGTATTTTCGTCTAGGAAAATAAATCCTTGACGAATGCCGGGAAGTTGAATCCTGGGCTGATGTTTGAAGTTCTTCATTTCCGCTGGGGATGATGGTTGCAAGAGTAATCCGGTAGGAGAAGATGACTCCGTTGGGGAATAAACTTGGCGGAGAGATTACTCTGCGGGGAATACTCTGTGGGAAGAGATACTTTGCTGAGGTTTTTGATGTGAGCTCCGCTGGGGATACCGTTGATGAGTTATGTTGGAAGATTTGATGAACTTCGCTGGGGGTAGGAAGAACTTCGCCGAGGACGATCCTTCCGTGGTTATTGGCTGAGGATAACCCAATTATATCCCGGTGGGGAAATAACCTTTGAATAAAACCGGGGAGAGCGTTCGTACTTTGCAGGTGATAAGCTTCCAGAATTTACTGGGGATAAGCTTACTACTGGGGAGATTGATTGGACTCTCCTGGGGAAACTTTTCAGATTGGACTGGGGAATGGCTCCACTGGACATTCTGTATACCGCTGGGGAACAATCTTATATTAAGACTCGGGGATGCTTGTTAGGAATGTCTGCATACTCCGCTGGGGAATATTGAGATCTCTGGGGAAAACCCAGCTTCCTTAAGGTTGATAGTAGCTTAACTCTGCTTGGGGAGAGTATTGCTGGCTTGCTGGAGATATTGTGCCTTGTAGGGCTTACAGGAGACCAACTTTGCTCGGAGGCGTGTTGCTGAATCCTGTCTTACTCGGTGGGGAGTGAAGGTATCTTGGTTACATTCTTCAGCTGAACTTACCTTGGTACCTTGGTGGACAGAGCAACTAGATTGCTTAGACAACTCATTATTGCCCCTGTTTCTAATGTCACCTGTAATTAATCCTTTGTTTCTCATGCAAGTATTTATGAATTAGCAATTAGTGTCAAATGCATATATCACAATTGAACATTGGACGTTCTTCACAAGACAAAACAGAAAAAAGGAAAAATAATTGGCAATTGTCTGAAAAAGTGAATTTGTATTGATTTTTGAATTGGCCTGTAAATAGGCGTTTATGTACAAGAGGCTGACGTCCTAGTAAGAGAACGCCGCCGAACAACAGAGTTTATACAACTTTTGTGAAAGGAAAACAAAACAGCTGTGAAAAAATAATCCCACTGGGTTCCAACTCTGCTATTGCCTTTATGTCTTCGAGCGTCTCATCACTTTGCTGCTCAGTTGAAGATGAAGCTGATTGATCGATGCCGTCTGAACCTGATGTTGATACCGGATTCTGGATGCGAGGTGATCCAATGAGACATAGTATTACGCTTATCCCTAACTTTTGCCTGGACCGCCCTTTCGGGTTTTCAGTCCACCGGGATACCCATTTTTGCCCAAGCCGCCCTTTCAGGTTTTCGACTTGCCGGGTGTACAGATTTTTTTCATTTCATCCCTTATTTTTGCCCGAACCCTTTTGGTTTGCCGAGAAGCCCTTATTTTTGCCTAGGCATGTCAACCTAGCGGGTCTTTTATCATACGTAGTATCTTTTTACTATGTCTGCATTGGCGGGGTGAGGAAGGTCGTCACCATCCATGGTGGTTAGAATCATGGCTCCTCCTGAGAAGACATGTTTAACCACAAATGGCCCTTCGTATGTGGGGGTCCATTTTCCCCTGGGATCACTTTGAGGAAGGATGATACGTTTGATTACCAGGTCCCCAACTTCATACTCTTGTGGTCTGACTTTCTTGTTAAATGCCCTGATCATCCGTTTTTGGTACGTTTGACCATGACAAATAGCAGTGAGTCTCTTTTCGTCGATTAGGTTTAATTGATCAAGTCGGGTCTGGATCCAGTCATCTTCGCTCAAGCCTGCATCCTTCATTATCCAGAGAGAGGGTATCTGGACTTCAATCGGCAAGACTGCCTCCATGCCATAGACCAAGGAAAAAGGAGTTGCCCCGATTGACGTTCTTGCTGAGGTACGGTACCCATGAAGAGCAAACGGTAACATCTCATGCCAATCTTTATAGGTCACTGTCATCTTCTGCACAATCTTTTTGATATTCTTATTAGCTGCTTCTACAGCCTCGTTCATCTTCGGCCGGTAAGGAGAAGAGTTGTGGTGCTGTATCTTGAATTGCTCGCAGAGCTCAGTGATCATCTTGTTATTAAGATTGGTACCGTTGTCTGTAATGATCCTTTCCAGGATGCCGTATCGACATATCAGGTTGTGTCGAATGAATCGTGCCACGACGTTCTTGGTTACGGTAGCGTAGGAAGCTGCTTCAACCCACTTTGTGAAGTAATCAATCGCTACCAGGATGAAGCGATGCCCGTTGGATTCCGTAGGTCTGATCTCGCCGATCATATCAATGCCCCACATTGCAAAAGGCCAAGGTGCTGTCAAGACATTCAGAGGAACTGGAGGGACGTGCACCTTATCAGCATAGATCTGGCATTTGTGACATGTCCGAGAGTATTGGTAACAGTCAGCTTCCATTGTGGACCGGAAATATCCTGCCCTAAGGATTTTCTTTGCCATAGTATGTCCACTGGAGTACGTTTCGAAGGTACCTTCATGTAGCTCTGCCATGATCTTTTCTGCTTCAGTTTTATCCATACAACGCAGTAAGGTCGAATCATGGTTTCGCTTGTACAGAATGTCGTTGCTGAGGAAGAACTTTGCAGCGAACCTTCTCAGAAACTTTTTGTCATTGATGGATGCACCTTCAGGGTATTCTTGGGCTTCCAAGTACCTCTTCACTTCATGATACCAGGGTTTCTCAGTTACCACCTCAGCCTTAAGATCACAACAATGTGCAGGTTCATCCAATTTCCAGATAATGATCTGGGGAGCCTCATTGTCCCACTTGACTTTGAACATGGAAGACATCGTAGCCAGCGCGTCCGCCAACTGATTCTCCTCTCTTGGGAAGTGTTCAAAAGTTATCTCCGTGAAATGGGGAATCAACGTCAACACATACTCTTTGTAAGGAATAAGGTTTGGGTGTTTCGTATCCCACTCGCCTTTGATCTGATTAATCACGAGAGTGGAATCTCCGAAGACACTCAGGAACTTGATCCTTAAGTCAATTGCAGCTTGAAGACCCATGATACATGCCTCATACTCTACCATGTTGTTGGTGCAGTTGAAACATAGTCGGGCAGTAAGTGGAGTATGAGTGCCTTTGGGGGATATGATCACAGCGCCAATTTCGTTACCCAAAGCATTTGAGGCTCCGTCAAAGTGCATAGACCATCGGGATCCTTCCTCAGGTCCTTCATCCGGTCCAGGTACTTCACAATCAGTCACTACCATGATGTTCTCGTCGGGAAACTCAAAGTTCATTGACTGGTAGTCGTCTACTGCCTGGTGTGCCAAATGGTCTGCCAATACACTTCCCTTGATTGCTTTCTGAGTCGTGTACTGGATGTCGTATTCCGTCAAGATCATCTGCCATCTTGCTATTCTTCCAGACAGAGCAGGCTTTTCGAATATGTACTTTATTGGATCCATTTTAGAAATCAACAGAGTAGTGTGAGTCAGCATATACTGTCTCAGCCGGCGAGCAACCCATACCAAAGCACAACAAGTTTTCTCGAGCAGTGAGTATCGGGTCTCACAGTCGGTAAACTTTTTGCTAAGGTAATAAATGGCATGCTCTTTTCGGCCAGACTCGTCATGCTGCCCCAACACACACCCCATTGAGCTGTCAAGTACCGTCAAGTATAGTATCAAAGGTCTCCCTTCAACCGGTGGCATAAGAATGGGTGGTTCTTGGAGATACTCTTTGATTCTGTCGAAAGAGGCCTGACATTCATCATTCCAACGTACTACCTGATCTTTCTTCAGCAACTTGAAGATTGGTTCACAGGTAGCAGTTAGGTGCGAGATGAATCGGGCAATGTAATTCAGACGTCCTAGAAAGCCTCTGACTTCTTTCTCTGTCTTGGGAACTGGCATCTCTTGTATGGCTTTAACCTTGGCAGGGTCCACTTGAATACCTTTGTCGCTCACGACGAAGCCTAGCAACTTTCCAGATCTTACCCCAAATGTGCACTTGTTTGGGTTCAACCTCAGCTTGTACAATTTCAGACGGTCAAACAGCTTCTGCAGATGGTCAAGGTGTTCCTCCTCAGTTTGGGACCTTGTGATCATATCGTCAACGTATACTTCTATCTCATGATGGATCATGTCATGAAATAAAGCAACCATGGCACGTTGGTAGGTTGCCCCGACATTTTTCAACCCGAATGGCATGACCTTGTAGAAGAAGGTGCCCCACTGAGTAACAAAGGTAGTCTTTTCCATGTCTTCAGGAGCCATTTTGATTTGGTTATATCCGGAGAAACCGTCCATGAATGAGAACACCTTGTGCTGAGCAGTATTGTCAACCAGAACGTCGATGTGAGGCAGAGGGAAATCATCCTTGGGGCTCACCCTGTTCAAATCCATGTAATCAACACACATTCTGACCTTACCATCTTTCTTCGGTACTGGAACCACGTTAGCAACCCACTGAGGGTAAGAAGTCACTGCTAGAAAACCGGCGTCAAATTGTTTCATAACCTCAGCTTTGATTTTCTCGGACATCTCTGGACGCATACGCCGGACGTTCTGTTTTACTGGCGGGCAGTCTTCCTTAGTAGGCAAGTGATGAACTACAATGTCGGTGTCCAACCCAGGCATGTCTTCGTAAGACCATGCAAAGATTTCCACATAGTCACGCAGCATCTGGATCAACCGTTGTTTCACACTGAGCTCTAGGTTGGCACCAATCTTAACTTCCTTTCTATCTGTCTCAGTACCCAGATTTATCGTTTCCACTGGCTCTTCATGTGGCTGAATGGCCCTCTCTTCCTGGAGTAACAGTCTTGCAAGCTCACCAGGCACTTCGCAATCATCTTCACCTTCGTCTTTGGCTAAATTGATCAGATTTTCGAAGTCATAACTGGCAGTAGCAGAGTCGTTACCAGTGAGATCCAGAGTGGATTGAAACCTGTATGAGTGAGTGTGTATAAATATAGTTGTTTTGCAATATATAAAGAAAGAAAGGGAGCGCAATATTTGAAATGTGAAAAACGTCCAATGTTTTTATTCATGATATATGGAAGTGACAAATAAAAGCCCTCACAAATGAAGCCACGGTGCCCCGGGTAAGACACCGGGCCATAGAGTTTCAAATTATTGTTTATCACAAATCCAAAACAAAGAAGTTCATTACTGGGTGACAAAAGTAATAGGTGTAAAGTCTTTTGCAGTCCAGTTGCTAGGTCCACCGTTGGTTGTTGGGTAGATCCAGCTGTCGAACTCGGATTCTTCCACTTCGTCTTCATCCCCAATAGCATTCACTCCTGGATTGGTGATGAGCACAGGAGGTCTTCCAATCCTTGCCTTGCGCACAGCCTTCTGAGCTTCTACAGTGAAACCTAAGCCAAATTTGTCAGTCTTTGGAGTGAAATCAGGAAGCCCGCCCCAGTTTGCGTACTCACCCTTCTCAATTACAGCCCGTGCGTCCTTTAAGGAGGCCATCTTCAAAGGAGAACCCTCTTCAGTCACTGTTTCTGCTGCTGCCAATGTTTGTGGCACCTCTTCAAAATGTTGAAAGGGGGTCTCAATGAACTCCCCTTCCATTTCCACGTACCTGAAGGAGTTGAGGTGGCTGACCATGTATTCCTCTTCCCCTTGCACTGTTACAATCTTCCCCCTGACCGGGTATTTGAGCTTCTGATGTAAAGTTGAAGTCACAGCTCCAGCCTTGTAGATCCACGGGCGACCCAGCAAACAAGAATAGGATGGACGGATGTCCATCACATAGAATTTTGAATCAAATACCTGCGAACGAACCCTGATCGGGATGTCAACCTCACCATGTACCATCCTTTTGGACCCGTCAAAGGCCCGAACAACAATGTTACTTGGTTTGAGCTCTAAACCTTCACAGTCCAGCCTGTCTAGAGCCTTCTTGGGTAGTACGTTCAGTGAAGAACCCGTGTCAACCAGCACGTGAGCAAGAGTAGTGCCCTTACATTCAATGGAGACATGCAGGGCGTCATTATGGTTCTTCCCCTTGGCCGTCCGATCAGCATCAGAGAAACCCAAACCATTATCAGCGGTTAAGTTGGCCAGACAGTCGGTGAATTGATCAGCAGACGTTTCTTGGGGCACGTGGACCGTCTTCAGGAACACAATCAGGGCCTTGGCATGGGCCTCTGAACACAGCAACAGTGATAGCATGGAGATTTTGGAGGGGGTATGCCCCAGCTGTTCAACGACGTTGAAATCACTTTTCTTTATAATTTTGAGGATCTCTCCATCTCTTGCTTGGAAGCCTCAACAATAGTCTTTGGTGCCTCCGTCCAGGCAGGCACATCAGCAGCAATCCCCTTGCCCCGAGCGTCAGATGACTCGGCAGCAGGGGTAGAAACTTGATCAGGGGGGAAAACAGGCACACTGGCAGGTGTGATGACAAGAGGCCTTTGAATGGCCGGAGGTGCAATGTCTGGTGAGAACAGTCTTCCACTATGAGTGACCTTAGCAGGCCCGGTGATGTTGGTGACACCGGTACCAGTGTTGAACTCTTGTTTCACTCCCAGGACATAAACATCTGCCCCATAGTGCCACGGGACAGCTTTATCAGACTTGTATGGGATGGGCCCCGGAACGGTAATGGTTATAGGAGCAACCTTGTGAACAGGCATAATTTTGATAAGCTTATTTGAAGGAGCCTTGGAAGGGTTGTTGAAAATGGTAACAATTGAAACTTCTTCAACAGGGGCAGCAGGAACGACAGTCTTCTTGAACAAGATCTCTTTACTATCCATCAGGTTTTGGATGCCTGATTTCAGCAAAGAACAACCAGCAGGGGAATCAGCACATAAAGGGCAACCTTTGCTACATCCCGGAAATAAACCGGCTAGCAACAGGTTCCTCTTGACGGTCAGGAGCGGAGTAGCAACATCATCCACATAAGCTACATACAAATCCTCCTCAACAGCATTCACTCCATGCTGGGGCATGGGAGCGGTCACAACATTTGGCCTTTCGGGCGCCTCGAATTGTATTTCCTTGGCATCAATAAGGTCCTGAACCTTATTCCTCAGGGCCCAACAATCATCAGTAGAATGTCCCGGGCTATCAGAGTGATACGCGCAACGGGCGTTGGGGTTGTACTTCGGAGATGCTGTGTTTACCATCTTCGGAGCTTCCTTGACTGTTACCAGGCTAGTTGACAGCAGTTGCGGCAGGATCTGAGAGAGAGTCATGTTGAGCCGAGTATACTGCCTTTTGGGCCTCTCAGCTCTGGGCTGGTTGTATTGCTGAGGAGCAGCAGCAGGCTTAGAAATAACCACCATGTTGACAGCTTGGTGGCGTTCTGGTTTGTTCTGTCTTCTGGGACCATACACAGCACTGGCCTCCTTCTTGAAGGGCTTCTTTTCAGCATTTGAGGAGGCACCCTTCTGTATCTTTCCCGATTTTATACCAGCTTCGATCCTTTCACCAGTCAGGATCAGGTCTGTGAACCCAGCAGAGGAATTACCAATGAGATGATTGAAGAATGGACCGGATAGGGTCCCCAAGAACATGTCCACTAGTTCACGGTCAGTCAGCGGTGGCTGCACCCTGCCAGTCAGGTCTCTCCATTTCTTTGCGTACTCCTTAAAACCTTCACCCGTTCCCAGTGACATACCCTGGAGTTGGGTACGCGTGGGAGCGAGGTCGGAATTATATTGATACTGCTTGTAAAAAGCAGTGGCCAAATCCTCCCAGTTACGAATGTTGGTTCCATCCAACTGATAGAACCATTCGAGATGAGTCCCTGAAAGACTCTCCTAGAAGAAGTGGATCCATAAGTTCTTGTCTGCTGTGTAAGGCTGGATCTTCCTTACATAAGAACGAAGGTGCATCTTAGGACAGGAAGCCCCGTCATACTTTACAAAGGTCGGCGCCTTGAACTTGTGTGGGATCACCACCCCAGAAGATAACCCCAAGTCTCCGAAATCCAACCCAGGCACACGTTGAATCTCCATAGCATTCATCCGGTCCTCCAGTTGTTTGTACCGGTCCTCAGCAGGAGGGTACTGTTTGTCATTGAAGTCTGTCTCGGTGTCAGAGACCACAGGACTAGGGACCTCTCTCCCTTGGTGACTGCCTTCCCCCACAGATGGAGTAGTCCTCTCAGCTTCATTTTGCAGCGTATTCCCGAGTTTGCGCCTAGTGTTGAATAACACAGTCCTCTTCTTCTTTTTATTCTTCTTCAGGAGCAAAGCCTTCAGCTCTTGTTGTCCCTGGGCCAAGTTCATGACCATTTCCTGAAATTGCGTGTTCTGGGCCTGGAGGGCCTTGATAGCTTGCTCGGTAGTGAGTTCAGGATTCATGATGCTTGAGTGCTGAAATAAACAGCGAAGAAGATTAAGCAACCTGTAGAAAAAGGGTACCTGTTATGCACATGATGCATGATATGCTATTTATGCAATGCATTCAAGGGTTCGAAAGTTCAAATTTGTTGTATCAAAAAAAGAACACACTTTTTATTAGGAAATGAATTATTCAGTACATCAAGGCCTCATGGGCAAAACATTACAAAATAATTAATCCCAAAAGACACTACACATCCTCTTTGGAGCAATGTAAGTGTTGAGAGTCTTTTCCTCGTGCAGTAGACGCGTGAGCTCCAAGACCTTCTTCTCACTGGCATGTAGATTGGCTTCAAGAGAATTCTGTTCTTCCTTGAGTTGGATCCAGCTTTTCTGCATTTCTTCCCAGGATGTAGGCATGTCAGGATGCTGAATAGTGTAGGGCACCTCTCCTTCTAAGGCTGGCTCTTTGATCACAGGGAGAACATGAGGATATGGCATCACCAGCTTCTGGGAGCGGGCTCGTACCCACTTGAGATAAGGCTCCAGGGGGATGGAGTTCTTGTGCCCCAGTGTCTTGCTGTCTACCCTGTTGGGCATCCTCCAAGCTCTGATAAATCTCTGGCGAAGTCCATGTGCATCGTTATCGAAGTCAAAAACTATGTCAGGAATCAGCATATCATGAGGGACATCCCTCCGAGCATATCTAAACTGTCTCAAAGCCAAGCATGGTTTGTAAGTAATACCTCCTCTGATTCCAAGTAAAGGAACATTAGGAAACTCCCCGCAACGATCAATGATAGTGACGTCTTCTCTGGACCGAGAACACCAATGTATATCAGCATGCGTAAGAGTCATTAATCGTTGTGACCATCTCAAACCCCGCTCATTCTTCAAAACTGATTGTGGAAGGTGCGAAATAAACCACCTTCCCAGGAGAGGAGTGCAGCACATAAGAACACCTCTTTTTCTCATGGTTCGAGTGTAACATGAGTGAAGGATGTCCCCAAGCAACGTAGGTATAGGATTCCTGGACATGAAGATCTTGACAACATTGATATCTATAAGCTGATCTGGCTTAGGGAACAACACCAACCCATAGACAAGGAGGGCTACAACTTCTTCAAAGGCTTGTAGGTCAAGGGAATTCCAACACTCTTGGGCCTTCTCAAACAGAAACTTTGCCAAGAACCCTTTGATACCACTTCTGGTTTCCCAATGCCCCTTGATGTCAGATGGTTGTAGGCATAATGCTTTAGCAACCTCTTCAAGTTTTGGTTCCCTTTCCGTACCGTTGTAGGGTAGTTGATTGAGGATAGGGATCTTCAGAAGCTGGGAGAACTCTTCCAATGTAGGCACCAGCTGATAATCCAGGAAAGTAAAACAGTGGTGTAGAGGGTCAAAGAATTGGAACAACACTTTCACCATGTCCTCTTCAATGTTGGTATTGACCAAGCTGATGAG
Source organism: Vicia faba (assembly GCA_948472305.1). Classification (NCBI taxonomy): domain Eukaryota; kingdom Viridiplantae; phylum Streptophyta; class Magnoliopsida; order Fabales; family Fabaceae; genus Vicia; species Vicia faba. The sequence continues at coordinate 87,721 of CATIWC010001309.1, read as the reverse complement.
TCTACCATGTCTTTCATTGAATGAAGAGTTCTCGGGAATCCTGGATGTAAGTTCCTTAAGCTGAGGAGGGACCCTTACAAGGTTGACCTGAATTGTCTTTCTGCGGATAGTTTCCATGTCCTACAAAACAAGAACAAAGATGAAGATTCGAACCCCTGAAGTGGTTAGTGGATGTATATGATGTTGTATGATGTTATGATGCTATGATAAAACACACCACAAGTATTCAAAAAAGCAAACATGATAAGGCACACAAGTCACACCACAGCCCTTAGAGTTCAGGCCAACATGAAGTTTGGGGTACTACCCTCTTGAAGTTGGTGGGCTCAAACCTGTCCTATCAAAGTAACCGGGTTCTAAGGAGCTCAATATCATTGGATTGTTTTCTGTGTTCATCGTTTCGATTTAGCCACTGAACTGGCGATCAAAATATTCCAAGAAAACAACCCTCAATGAGTGTAGTATCGAGTATCAACCAACTTCGGACTGCACCAAAGTCAGTTATCTCACTATCCCTAAAGAGGCCAGGATGGTTCAATTAAGGTTCCTAAGGTCAGTTGATGCTTCACGACACCACGCGGCGGCCCCGTACTCTCCTTGACTTGACTCAAGGGTTACCGGTACTCACCAAAGTGCCACATCAACGTAGCAGACTGTTTCAACCGTGTCGGTATACCCCGCACAGTTCCCTCACAGCCTTGTTGCTACTTTCTAAGAAGGTATCCCCCAGATCCGGGTTAGGATCTATAGAACTCCCAAGATAGGCCCAACAACATTAAAGCACATAAATCAGGCAATTGAAAACATAAGTATGATCTATCCTAAGGTACACCTCACTTTAAGATGTCCCCAGCAGAGTCGCCAGTTCTGTGATCGGTGGAAATATAACTGACTGTTTTTAGCTGGTTTCGCGAAATGTCGCGGAAGCAAGAGTCGCCACCGTCTTTTATTTTCTCCAACATGGACAGGACAAAAGCACAACAAAATTCCTTATGAGATAGTTTCTCGGTTCGGGAGGTAGATTTATAGAAAGGGAAGGTGTTAGCACCCTTTCTATCCATGGTTATCCATGGGCTCTTATGTACTTGCTCTTATGTTTTCAAAATTGTTTGCTTTTCAAATGTGTGTGTGGGTTTTGAAAAAAGTTTCTTTGAAAGATTTCTTAATGACTCTTGTATCTGTCCTCAAGAGTGTTTGAAAAATTTGTTTTGAAAGTTTTTTGAAAGTGTAAGGTGTGAAAAGTATTTTGTTTGTTTTTTGAAAAGAGCAAGTACCCATGAGTCATCTACCTACCCTAAGGAATTAAGCTGTGTAAGTGTCCTTTAGATAGTGCTATCCCACCATTGAGAGGTAGGTAGCACCATCGTTGGAGGTGTTCGGGTCAATTCGATTATCGGGACAGTGTGGTCACCGAAGCAATGGTAGGACACCTTAGAAGTAACCCTAATGTCCTAGATCCTTTGTATCCGAGGCAACCGTTCCGAGGCAACTGTTTCGAGGCAACTGGATCTTTGGACTAAGGGTGACCTCTAAGACGTCCTATACTTGATGACCACGTTTCGAAGGCAACGAGTGAGGCGTACCCTAGAAGTGGTGTGTGCTTTGTGTGTTGTATTCAGTTAGTGTTTGTCTTTGTTATTAGTGAGCTACGAGTTGTTTTTATTTACCATACATTCTTGCATGCATTTAACAGTTAAGGGGTGCAGAAAGTAAATTGCGGAAACATAAATCCTACGCTATTACAAGGCGCGGGTCTATACATCGCCAAAAAATTACAAAGACCCGTTTTTGGTAAATAAGTACGGAAAGTAAAGCAGTAAAAGTCCTAATTACTATTACATCCGGAGGCAGTTACATAATAATCCAAAAATAAGGAATTAAAATTAAAATGCGTGCGAAAGAAAGAATCGGGAATGCCTTAAGGGTGTTAACCCTTTTAAGAAAAGAAATTGATTTTTTTGTCTTTTTTGTAATTAAAATGAAATTAAAACTAACTAATGACTAATTAATTAATTAAGAAAATATTTTTTTTTTGTTTTTTTATGTTTTTTATGAGATAGAATAAAAAGAAAACAAAATTAAAAGTTAACCTAATTCTAAGTCTATTTTAATTATTAAGAAAAGAAATTGAAATTGCCTAATTAAACTATTTATTTGTTAATATTTATTTACAAAATAAAATAATAATAATGTTAATTCTATTTTTTTTGATTTTTTATGAAAATATTAGTTGGTTAATTATGTTAATAAAAAAAATAAGGCAAATAAATAAAAGAAAAGAAAATGACAAAACAAAATAAAATAAGAAAAAAAAGTAAGAAAACCCAAGGGGTGTGTGGGCTGAAATGGAGGGTGTGATGTTGAATCTTGGCCCATTGAAGCAAGCTCGTTTGACTTTCTTGGATAGCCTACGCCTGCACTGACTCCAGAGTATGGTGTTCTACACTTTTGGCCCTTGGATCTGCCTCCAATGACACTTGGCTTGTTGGATGGGTGAGGCTCATGGTGTCCAGCGCTTGGAATGCTGCACAGGAAAGCAATTGAAAAAACAATATGGAAATTATAAGGGGACCTGGGAATCGAACCCAAGTCCCAAGGATTGCATGACACGTTCACCACCACTGGACCAAACCTGCGCATTTGTTATTGAATAGAAAAGAAATATAATATAGAAAACACGCACTATATGCTGAAAAAACAAAAAGAGCGCGCATGATTTTTGAATGGACTAATGCCTGGTTGCCACGCCATCATCTTCAAGCTTTTCTGCAAACATAAAAACACATAGCGGGGGTTTTAAACCCCCACAAAATACAGGCAATATAAAAATAGCGATTAGCTTCTCATACAATATAAAAAGGGCACGAGTATCTCATTCCAATCGTCTCATCATGCTGAGTTTAACCATATGTGTGTGGAGTTTTAATTTTACAGCATGACAAAACCCCTAATTCGAAGCTCTGAAAAACCTAGAAATTGCTAATGGTAACTTTCAATCCAGGGCGCCATTCTCAAATTAAATCACGTGGAACGCTTTGTATTGATCCTGTAAACATGATGCTATCAACAAAAAGTGTTAAAAATGCATGAAATGTGATATGTAAATTTGAGAAAAAATGAAAACCGTGTGGGTGGTATGGCGTGATTCCTTGAGGTTTTGGACTTGTTAATGGTTGCAAATTGTCCCTGGCAATGCAAGGAGTGTATTTGGATTGAAATGGAAGCTTGAATTGTACTGCAACTAGGTTTTCAGTTTGTGATTTTTTTCTTCAAAATTTGGAAATGGCTTATGCTGTATGGGGCTCTCTAGGTCGTGAATTGCATATGGAATGCTTGCATATATGTTTTGTAAAGTGTATCAATCAGCATAATGGTCATTGAAGCCTTGCAATAATGTTTTGGATTATGCCATGAACTCCATTGAAACAACTTTCCATTCTTGTGAAAATTTGAATTTTTATGCCCATAATAGGTCTTGCACGAATTTGGAATGTACTTCATGGTGTATCAAAGCAATTCAACACAAAATATATCCCTCCATTAATTTTCTTGATTTTTATTTGAATTTTAAAGATTTAAAATGAATTAAATCCAATAAAATTAAATAAAAATGGAAAAATTAATTTTTAATCTTGAAATAAATTGTGGGACACGTGGGAGGCATGGCCAAGCTGAATCAAGTTGGAAAAGTGGGCCCCTTTTGTCAAAAATGAAGTTTCAAGGATAATTGATTTTGGCCATTTCACAAAAATTTCCCAACTTCTCCAATGCATATCTTGCTCAATTTTGAAGCTATGAACATGTTCTTGGACATTTTGGAAAGGTATTGAAGTCCTCTAACCAATGTCTTTGGTCCCATGTCATTTTGATTTACCAATCTCAAGTTATGGTCTTTGACTTAAAGTGCCTTTTTGTTGACTTTTGAAAATGACCTATAATGTTGAAATTGGTAACTTTTTGTGAGAGAATTTATTGGACTTGGAATGTGAAGATGAGTTGTAGGAAATGTCATCCCCTTCAAAATGAGCATTGGATGGGATTTTTCTGATGAACCATGAAAAAGTTATGCCTTGGTCAAGTTACAGTTGACTTTTCAACTGTCCAAAAATAGAAACTTTTGCATCTTGATGATTTTTGAGCCATTCTTGTGAAATCATGGTCAAGATTTGACCAAATGATGATTGTGGCTTCAAAATAAGATGTTGACAAAAAATTTTGACTTTTGACTGCCAAATGACCATTTTGCCCCTGCAGTTGACTGTGAGGCAATTAGGGTTTTTGACTGTGCAACTTGACCTTGTGAGCCTTGAAACTTGACATGTAGGTGCTTGACAATGTGTATGAGCATATGGGACTTTATTGAGCCCTTGGAAACTTCAACTTCATTGCAGGAACTAAAACCCTAGTTTGACTGGCTTAGGAGGATGGTTGACTGTGTAGCTCTTGAGTAGGCTTTGAGCCATTTGAGGTGATGCTTGGCAAAACTTTGGAGATTATGGGAGGGCAAATTTTGGGGTACAACACTTTCAAAACAAATTTTTCAAACACTCTTGAGGACAGATATAAGAGTTATTCAGAAATCTTTCAAAGAAACTTTTTCAAACCCACTCACATTTTGAAAAGCAAACATTTTGAAAACATAAGAGCAAGTACCTAAGAGCCCGTGGATAACCACAGATAGAAAGGGTGCTAACACCTTCCCTTTCTATAAATCTACCTCCCGAACCGAGAAAAGTTCTCATAAGGAATTTTGATGTGCTTTTGTCCTTTCCTTGTTGGAGAAAATAAAAGACGGTGGCGACTCTTGCTTCCGCGACATTTCGCGAGCCAGCTAAAAACAATCAGTTCTATTTCCACCGATCACAATCATTAATAAAAGAATTGGATGTTTTTTGCATTTTTCGCTCCTTGTTTTTCTTTATTATATATTGCACAACAACTATTTTACACACACTCACATATACAGGTCTCCATCCACTCTGGATCTCACTGGTAACGATTCTGCTACTGTCGGTTATGACTTCGAAAATCCGATCAACTTAGCCGAAGACGAAGGTGAAGATGATTGCGAAGTGCCTGTTGAACTTGCAAGGCTACTACTCCAGGAAGAGAGGGCCATTCAGCCACATGAAGAGCCAGTAGAAACAGTGAATCTGGGTACTGAGACAGACAAGAAGGAAGTCAAGATCGGTGCAAATATGGAGCTTAGTGTGAAACAGCGGTTGATTCAGATGCTGCATGACTATGTTGAGATCTTCGCCTGGTCTTATGAAGATATGCCTGGGTTGGATACTGACATTGTGGTTCATCGCCTGCCTACCAAGGAAGACTGCCCTTCGGTAAAACAGAAGGTTCGCCGTATGCGTCCGGAGATGTCTGAGAAAATCAAGGCCGAAGTTATGAAACAATTTGACGCCGGTTTTCTAGCAGTGACTTCTTCCCCTCAGTGGGTCCCCAACGTGGTTCCAGTGCCGAAGAAAGATGGTAAAGTTCGAATGTGTGTTGATTACAGAGATTTGAACAGGGCAAGCCCTAAGGATGACTTCCCTCTGCCTCACATTGACGTTCTGGTTGACAATACTGCTCAACACAAGGTATTCTCCTTTATGGATGGTTTCTCCGGTTATAATCAAATCAAGATGGCTCCTGAAGACATGGAAAATACCACTTTTGTTACTCAGTGGGGTACCTTTTGTTACAAGGTCATGCCTTTCGGGTTGAAAAATGTTGGGGAAACATATCAACGTGCCATGGTTGCTTTATTTCATGACATGATCCATCATGAGATTGAAGTATACATCGACGATATGATTGCGAGGTCCCAAACTGAGGAGGAACACCTCGACCACCTACAAAAGCTGTTCGACAGGTTGAAGTGGTACAAGTTGAGATTAAACCCAAACAAATGCACCTTCGGGGTAAGGTCCGGTAAGCTTCTGGGTTTCATTGTAAGCGACAAAGGTATTCAAGTGGATCCTGCCAAGGTGAAAGCCATACAAGAGATGCCAGCTCCCAAGATAGAGAAATAGGTCAGAGGCTTTCTAGGACGTCTGAACTACATTGCCCGATTCATCTCGCACCTAACTGCTACTTGTGAGCCAATCTTCAAACTGCTGAAGAAAGATCAAGTGGTACGCTGGAACGATGAATATCAGGCCACTTTCGAAAGAATCAAAGAGTATCTCCAGGAGCCACCCCTCCTAATGCCACCAGTTGAAGGGAGACCTCTGATCCTATACTTGACAGTACTTGACAATTCAATGGGGTGTGTGCTGGGGCAGCATGACGAGTCTGGCCGAAAAGAGCATGCTATTTATTACCTTAGCAAAAGGTTTACCGACTGTGAGACTCGATACTCACTGCTTGAGAAAACTTGCTACGCTTTGGCATGGGCTTCTCGCCGGCTGAGACAGTATATGCTGACTCACACTACTCTGTTGATTTCAAAGATGGATCCAATCAAGTATATCTTCGAAAAGCCTGCCTTGTCCGAAAGAATAGTAAGATGGCAGATGATCTTGATTGAGTATGACATCCAGTACACAACTCAAAAAGCAATCAAGGGAAGTGTATTGGCAGACCATTTGGCGCATCAGGCAATGGATGATTACCAGTCTATGAACTTTGAATTCCCGGACGAGAATATCATGGTAGTGACTGATTGTGAGACACCTGGACCGGATGAAGGACCTGAAGAGGGATCCCGATGGTCTATGCACTTTGATGGAGCTTCAAATGCTTTGGGTAATGGAATTGGGGTTGTGATCATATCTCCTAAAGGCTCCCATACTCCATTTACCGCCCGATTATGTTTCAACTGCACCAACAATATGGCGGAGTATGAAGCCTGCATCATGGGTCTTCGAGCACCAATTGACCTAAGGATTAAGTTTCTGAGTGTCTTCGGAGATTCCGCTCTCGTGATCAGTCAGATCAAAGGAGAGTGGGATACGAAACACCCAAATCTTATTCCTTACAAGGAGTATGTGTTGATGCTGCTTCCCCACTTTGAGGAGATAACCTTTGAACACTTCCCGAGAGAAGAGAATCAGTTGGCAGACGCGTTAGCTACGATGTCTTCTATGTTCAAAGTCGAATGGGACAACGAGGCCCCCAGGATCATCATTTGGAAATTGGATGAACCTGTTGTTGTACCCCAAAATTTACCCTCCCATATTCTTCAGGATTTGCTAAGAGCATGCTTCAAAATCTCCCAAGGGTTGCACAGTCCAATGGCCTCCTAACAGTCAAAAATTAGGGTTTTGGTTCTGGCAAAGAAATTGAAGTTTCCAAGGGTCCAATCAAGTCCCACATGCCTATAAACATTGTCAAGCATCCATATGCCAAGTTTCAAGACTCACAGCACCAGATTGCACAGTCAAAAAACCTAATTGCCCTACAGTCAACTGCAGGGGCAAAATGGTCATTTTACAGTCAAAAGTCCAAATTTTTGGTCAACATCTTATTTTGAAGCCACAAACATCATTTGATCAATTCTTGATCATGATTCTCAAGGCATGGCTCAAAAAGTCTCAAGATGCAAAAGTTTCTATTTTTGGACAGTTGAGAAAGTCAACTGCAAATTGACCAAGGCATAACTTCCACACGGTTTATCAGAAAAATTCCATCCAAAGCTCATTTTGAAGAGAATGACATTTCCTACAACTCATCTTCACACTTCAAGTCCAAGAAATGCTCTCACAAAAAGTTATCAATCTCAACATTATAGGTCATTTTCAAAAGTCAACAAAAAGGCACTTTAAGTCAAAGATCATAACTTGAGATTGGTAAATCAAAATGACATGGGACAAAAGGCATTGGTTAGAGGACTTCAATACCTTTCCAAAATGTCAAAGAACATGATCAAATCCTAAAAATTGAGCAAGATATGCCTTGTGGAAGTTGGGCAAATTTTGGGAATTTTGAAAAGTCAACTTTGCTTCAAATGCCTCAAAATTGCTAATGGGCCTCAATTTCTTCCGTGAATCATCACCAAAAGGCCATGCACGACCCATTGACTTTAAAGGGACTTATTTTATTATTTTTAATTAATTAATTTGATTTTTAATCTTATTAATTCATTTAATTGAAATTAATTATGAGAAAAATACTAAATCATACTTTTCAAATCTTTATGTGCATAGAATTCACTCAATATTTCGTGCACCATTCAATAAGGAAAGATTCAATATGATTGGCAAGGATTGGCATGAAAAAGGATTGAAAAAGATTGGAAAAAGATCATGAAAATCAAATATTCAAAATCATCAATGCAAAGGCTTTGGGCTTGATTTTTCTGACCTAATTCATTCACATACATAAGCAAAAGTGAAACCTAATGCCAAGGACACACAAGCTGTGCTGCAAGATCAAGAACACATTGCACTTTTTTTCACAAAATATCAAAAACTGTTTTCATACTTAGAAGGCAATTCAAGGCTTAAGAAGTATTCCAAAACACTCCTGACACTACCAGGAAGCTTTTCCAATCAAAACCACGCATCCATACTCAAGGAATTGGTAGAATCACGTTGCATTTGTTCATAAAATGTTCATAATCGTGTTTTGATTTCTAGACATTATCCATGCATTTTTATTGTTGATTTATACTAACATGACTGCTCTGAAGCTAATGGTACCACCCAATTGAAGAATGGTTGCCTGTACAATAATCCACCATGAACGCATGTTAGGGTTTCAGAAACCTTTATTTAGGGCTTTACACATATGGAACAATTGGACATTCAAACCAGTACCATTGAGATCGTGACCTTCAAACAAATAGAAACCACCCATCGCGCCCTTTTTCTTTTTGACTATATGCTAATCGCTATTATTGCAGGTCTGGCTTAGTGGGGGTTTAAAACCCCCGCTATCTGTTTTGTAAATACAGGGAAAACGTGAAGAAGATGAACGTGTCTCAGGATGACTGGCTCGTTTAAATTTTTGGCGCGTGGTGTACCATAAGCGTGTTTTTCTTTTATATTATTCACATCCCATTAATATTACAAATGCGTTCAATGGCTCAATTGGCAAATGCGCTGGCTTGCAGGTATTGGGACCTGGGTTCGATTCCCAGGTCCCCCATATTTCTTCATAATTTTGTTTGTAACATGATCAGGTGGTACTTCACTCCAGTGGTCCACCAAACGCCCAATACCTGCGCCTGCCACATGTCCCCAGGGATCAATCCAAAGGCCATCATGTGGACTCCATCATGCACACTAGTCAACTGTGCCATACGCAATTCTGGAAAGTCAAAAAAAGGGCCTGAATCTGTTGGGCCTAATTGCTTCAAAAACTCCCTTTGGGTCCAGACACCCCCAGGGTTTGCTCATTCTTTTAATTCTTTTCTTTCTTTATTTATTTTTTTCTTTTATTCTTTTAATTGTTATTTTGATTAATTGCTTTTATTTAATTCACAAAATAATTTTTATAACATCAAAAAATCAGAAGTCATAAAAATAAAATATGGTTGTTTAATTTTTTAATTCTTTAAATGGTTTTGTAAATAAATTTTAATAATCAAATTAGTTTAATTTTAGGTCTTCAACTTTAATGTTTTTTTTAATAAACTAAAAAAGGTAGAAATTAGGGTTTGTCACATTTTCATCCTTTTTCTTAAATAAATAAATAATTCCTATCATTATTATTATTAACTATTAATTATTTTGTAAATAAATATGTCATTAAATAATTAGTGTAAATTAGGTCAAAACTTAAATATTTTTTTTTAAATAATTAAAAATAATTTAGAACTAGGGTTTTGGTTTAATTTCTAACTTTAATTAATCCTCTTTATTTCATACCATGCCAAAAAACCCAAAAATAACTTCTTTTCTTATTAAATAATTAATTACCCTTTTTAATTCAATTTAATTTCTTTAAAGGGTCCAACGCCCTCGCACATTCGATTATAATTCCTTTTCGCGCGTTTGTTCTTATGTTTTCTTTTTTAATATTATGTAATTTCCCAAAGCCTTGTAATAGTAATTAGGTCTAACTTTTCGCATTTACTTTTCGCATTTCTTTCAAATCGGGTCTTTGTTAATTTGGCGATGTATAGACCCGCGCCTTGTAATAGCGTAGGACCTTTATTTTCTGCATTTTAATTTCCGCACCTTTAAACTGCTAATCACATGAAAGAATGAATGGTCCAAATAAAATCAAAGCGTAGCTCACCCAATGCATGATCAAGATAAAACATAATTGAAAAACAATACACAATTCACACACCACTCTTAGGGTACGCCTCACTGTTGCTTTGCCCCTCGAAACGTGGTCGTCGAGTATAGGACGTTTTAGTAAGTCCTTATGTCCATTGATCCATATGCCTCAAAACAAGTTGCCTCGGAAAAGTTGCCTCGAATTAAAAAAGGATCAATGGCATAAGGGTAGCTTCTAAGGTGTTCTACTGTTGCTCTGGTGACCACACTGTCCCTATAAATGAATTGACCCGAACACCTCCAACGGTGGTGATACCTACCTCTCAATGGTGGGGTGGCACTACCTTAAGGACATTTACACAGCCTAATTCCTTAGGGTAGGTGGATGACTCGTAGATACTTGCTCTAATTCAAAACAAATCAAAAACTCTTTTCACACTGACACTTTCTAAAAGATTTCAAAACAAACGCTTCATAACACTCTTGAGGACTGATACAAGAGTCGAATTGAAGTTTTCAATGAAACTTTTTCAAACCCACGCACTTTTGAAAAGTAAACAAACATTTTGAAAACATAAGAGCAAGTACCTAAGAGCCCATGGATAACCATGGATAGAAAGGGTGCTAACACCTTCCCTTTCTATAAATCTACCTCCCGAACCGAGAACTATTCTCATGAGGAATTTTGCTGTGCTTTTGTCCTGTCCATGTTGGAGAAAATAAAAGACGGTGGCGACTCTTGCTTACCGCGACATTTCGCGAACCAGCGTTAAACAGTCAGTTCCAGATCCACCGATCACAGAACTGGCGACTCTGCTGGGGAACTATTTTAAAGTGAGGTGTACCTTAGGACTAAGATCACTTGTGTTTTCAATTGTCTGAATTGTTTGCTTTAAATTGTGGGTAATGTCTTGGGAGTTCTATAGATCCTAACCCGGATTTGGGGATACCTTCTTAGAAAGTAGAAACAAGGCTGTGAGGGAACTGTGCGGGGTATACCGACATGGTTGAAGCAGTCTGCTACGTTGATGTGGCACTTTGGTGTGTACCGGTAACCCTTGAGTTCAGTCAAGGAGAGTACGGGGCCTCCGCGTGGTGTCATGAAGCATCAACTGACCTTAGGAACCTTAATTGAACCAACTTGGCCTCTTTAGGGTAGTGAGATAACTGACTTTGGTGCAATCCTAGGTTGGTTGATACTCTATACTACACTCAATTGAGGGTTGTTTTCCTGGAATATTTCGGTCGCCAGTTCAGTGGCTAAATCGAAACGATGAACAATGAAAACAATCCAGTGATATTGGGACCCTTAGAACCCGTTTACTTCTGATAGGAAAGTGTTGTACCCCAAAATTTGCCCTCCCATATTCTTCAAGATTTGCTAAGAGCATGCTTCAAAATCTCCCAAAGGTTGCACAGTCCAATAGCCTCCTAACAGTCAAAAATTAGGGTTTTGGTTCTGGCAAAGAAATTGAAGTTTTCAAGGGTCTAAACAAGTCCCACATGCCTATAAACATTGTCAATCATCCATATGCCAAGTTTCAAGACTCACAGCACAAAATTGCACAGTCAAAAACCCTAATTGCTCAACAGTCAACTGCAGGGGCAAAATGGTCATTTGACAGTCAAAAGTCAAAAATTTTGGTCAACATCTTATTTTGAAGCCACAAACATCATTTGATCAATTCTTGATCATGATTCTCAAAACATGGCTCAAAAAGTCTCAAGATGCAAAAGTTTCTATATTTGGACAGTTGAAAAAGTCAACTGTAACTTGACCAGGGCATAACTTCCACATGGTTTATCAGAAAAATTCCATCCAAAGCTCACTTTGAAGAGAATGACATTTCCTACAACTCCTATTCACACTTCAAGTCCAAGAAATTATCTCACAAAAGTTATCAATCTCAACATTATGGGTCATTTTCAAAAGTCAACAAAAAGGCACTTTAAGTCAAAGACCATAACTTGAGATTGGTAAATCAAAATGACATGGGACCAAAGGCATTGGTTAGAGGACTTCAAGACCTTTCCAAAATGTCCAAGAACATGATCAAAGCTTAAAAATTGAGCAAGATATGCCTTGTGGAAGTTGGGAAATTTTTGGGAATTTTGAAAAGTCAACTTTGCTTCAAATGCCTCAGAATTGCTAATGGGCCTCAATTTCTTCCAAGAATCGTCACCCAAAAGCTATGCACGACCCATTGACTTTAAAGGGAGTTATTTTATCATTTTGTTTATTAATTATTTGAATTATTATTATTATTAGTTCATTTAATTAAAATAAAATATGACAAAAATAGAAAATCATGTTTTCCAATCCTTTTTTGCAGCATATTCTCTCAATAAAGCCTAAATATTTCGTGCATACTCAAAAAGGCAAGAATTGGCAAGGATTGGTATCAAAAAGGAATAAAAAAGATTCATGGAAGATCACAAATTTGAAAGGCATTAAAACTTGGATGTTGGGCTTGTTTTGTTGACCTAAATCATTCACATACATAAGCAAAACCTAAACCTAATCACAAGGACAAGAAAGTTGCGCCAGAATCACAAGAATAAATTGGCATTTTTCATACAAAATTCTCAAAACTGAAAACATACATAGAGCTCCTTTCAAAGCCTACAATCGATTCAAAAGGTTTGTTGAACGTGTCTCAATACTTTTCAAGGCTCCATACATTCAGAATTGGTAGAATGGATTTGCCCTATTCATAAAACTTTTCACATTCGTATCTTAATTTACATGTGTTTTCCATGCATTTGAATGATTGTTTTACACTAACATAATCATGCTGAAGCTTTTGGTGTCTTTTAATTAAACTAACGTGGTCTGTATGCAAAGTTACCATGGGAGATGCTTAGGGTTTCAAAGCTCCAAAATTGGGGTTTTACGCATAAGGCAAAATTAGGCCATGAAACCTACACCATTGAAACCAGGAGGTCCAGACGATTCATTCTCATACCTCGCGCCCTTTTTATTTCCAACCATATGATAATCGCTATTTTTGAATATCACTGTTAGTGGGGGTTTAAAACCCTCGCTATTTGATGTTAGTTACAGGTAAAAACAAAGAATCCAGGAGGAAGACGCTGAGCTGTATGCATATGATTGGTGTATTTGAAAGTTAGCGCGTTTTTTTTTTGGTTCCAGGATAATTGCACGCTTGGCATATGTTGATCAGTGCCCATTAAATGAACAAACAAACGCGCTTGGCTGGTTGGTTGATGTGTTGTCCTTCAAGCATTGGGACCTGGGTTCGATTCCCAGGTCCCCCATATTTCTGCATATTTTTCATGTTAACATGTTCAGGTGGTTATCACGCTCAAGGGAGTACCATATGCCTTCACATGCTGGCTTGCCACATAATCCAGGAGATCAATCTGAAGGCCATAATGAGGATTCCAGGGTACACACTAGTCCACCATGAACACGTGATCATTGAAAGTCAACAAGGCCTTGAATCTGTTGGGCCTAATTGCTGCATATTGACCTCCATAATTGGGCCAGAAACCCCCCTATGTTTGCATTTCTTTCTCTCTTTTCTTTTCTTTTATTTATTCTTTTTTTTAATTGTTTTCCTTTAATTCACCAAATAATTTTTTAAAATACAAAAAAATCAGAAAATCAAAAATAAAATATTTTTATTATTTAATTCACTAAATGTTCTATTTTGTAAATAAACTCAATAATCAATTTAGTTTTAATTTTAAGTTTTTAACTTTAATGCTTTTTCTTAGATAATTAAAAAATATAAAAAAACAAGTCTTTTAGCATTTTTTATTCTTTTTCTTAATAAATAATCTTTTTTTTTCTTATCACTATTAATTATTAATTATTTTTGTAAATAGCTTATAATTAAATAATTAGTAAATTAGGTCAAACTTGAATTTATTTCTTTAATAATTAAAAATGCTTAGAATTAGGGTTTTAATTCCATTTAATTTTCTTTAATTTCATAAACACAAAAAACATAAAAAATAAGTCCTTTCCTTTATTTAATTTAATTAATTTAATAATTTCAATTTAATTTCCTCAAAGGGTCCAACGCCCTCGCACCTTCGAATATAATTTTCTCTTCGCGCGTTTATTTTATTTTTCTTTGTGAAATTTATGTACTCGCCCCAAAGCCTTGTAATAGATTAATTAGGACATTTACTTTCCGTATTTTTATTCAAATCGGGTCTTGGTTTAATTTGGAGATGTAGACCCGCGCCTTGTAATAGCGTAGGACCTTTATTGTTCCGCATTTTAATTCCCGCACCCTTAACTGCTAATGATCACATGAAAGAATGTATGCTCAAATAAAATCAAAGCGTAGAACACTCAATACATGACAAGACAAATAATAACTGAAAATGACACACAATTCACACACCACTCTTAGGGTACGCCTCACTGTTACCTTGCCCCTCGAAACGTGGTCGTCGAGTAGAGGACGTTTTAGTAAGTCCTCATGTCCATGAACATGGCATGGGGGTAGCTTCTAAGGTGTCCTCCTATTGCTCTGGTGACCACACTGTCCCTAATCCTCGAATTGACCCGAACACCTCCAACGGTGGTGCTACCTACCCCTCAATGATGGGATGGCACTACCTCAAGGACATTTACACAGACTTATTCCTTAGGGTAGGTAGATGACTCGTAGATACTTGCTCTAATTCAAAACAAATCAAAAACTTCTTTTCACACCGACACTTTGCAAAAAGCTTTCAAAAACAACTTTTCAAACACTCTTGAGGACTGATACAAGAGTCGATCTGAAACTTTCAAAGAAACTTTTTCAAACCCACTCACCTTGAAAAGCAAACAAACATTTTGAAACCACAAATGAGCAAGTATCTAAGAGCCCATGGATAACCATGGATAGAAAGGGTGCTAACACCTTCCCTTTCTATAAATCTACCTCCCGAACCGAGAACTAATCTCAATAAGGAATTTTTCTGTGCTTTTGTCCTTTCCATATTGGAGAAAATAAAAGACGGTGGCGACTCTTGCTTCCGCGAAATTTCGCGAACCAGCGTTAAACAGTCAGTTCCAGATCCACCGATCACAGACAGGTCTTAACCAACAAACTGAAAGAGGGTAGTACCTGAACTTCATTCTGGCCTAAACTCTAAGGGCTCTTTGTGTGACTTGTGTGCCTTCCAACTTGACTATCTGCATGCTTGTTATCTGACACTTGAGTTTCTTGCAGGTTTTGTTTACAGTCCTTAATCTGGACTCATAACAGGGTTACTTATATCACCCCACGCATAGCATAACATCATGCCATCATACCATTGCATACATCCTGCATAAAGACTAATCCATTTCAAGGATCTCAAGGGCTTGTGATGCAGGTCATGATGAACCAACTGTCCAGCAAGGGGAAAAGGGGATTTATTTTCCTCTAGCCAAGGTTGTCAGGGGCTATGACCCACTAGATATGGTGAGCCTTGACCCTTGAAGAAGGACTCTCAACAACATGAAGCTCCTTCAATCAAGCTACCAGATTCAAATTCTGACAATTTTTCTTGTTTACCCCGCGAGATCCTTGAAAACATTGCATATATATACATACATATCATTGCATAACAGGTACCCTTTTGACAGGTCACTTACCATCTCCGCTGTTTATTTCAGCAATGGCTTCCCAACAAGATAACCAGGATCTTCAGGCTCAAGAGATCCAGTTCAGGGAGATCTTCCTAAGCCTATCCAAGGGGCAAGAAGAGTTAAGGACACTCCTCATGGGGAATCTGGCCAAGCAAAACCCCGAAGAAGACAAGGACGAGCGACTGAAACGTCTACAAGCTGAGGTAGACACATTGAAAACCCAGATGTTGGGGCAAAGGGCTCTCATCTAAGGTTTAGCTCGGGAGCAAGAAGAGTTGAGGACCATGATCAGTCAACTCCATCAAGACAAATACAACATGAAACAACCAGTCCAAGTCAGGGACCAAGTCATTAATCATCCTCCAAGAAGTCAAAGGTTTGGTTTAATGAACGGGCCTCTCCAAGCTGCTACTACTTCACAGGTCCAACAACGACCTCGCCAAGAACAACAGGCTGATCAGAGCAAGCCAGACAAGCCTAAAAGGCAGTTCACCAAGCTCAACGTGTCACCGTCTCAAGCTTTACAACAATTGGTGAGGTTGAATCTGGTGACGTTAAGGGACCCTCCTAAGAACCTCAACACAACCTCCCTAAAGTACAATCCTGAGGAAAGATGTGCATACCACTCTGACAGTCCAGGACATGACACCGACGACTGCTGGGCTCTAAAGAATAGGATCCAAGACTTGATTAATGAAAGAGCTGTGGATTTCACCCGGATGGGCCAGGCTGAATGCCCCTGCCATCCCTACAAGATGCACCAGTCGAAGTAACAAGCCCTGAGACTAGAAGACTTTTGTTCATTAGAATTTTTCAGGTTGTGATTTTGTTTTGATTGTTCAAACATTTATTCATGTTAAACATTGTTATTTCATTAATGCACTACACATGTCTGTTTTGAAGTAGTGGTTTCGTATTCACTATTTAAAATTGCTTTCATTTTTTGTGATGTTCAATGCTCGATTAATAATTCCAAGCCTCTTGAGGGAGGATGACGAAAACGATACCGTAATCTACAGTATGCTTTTGAACAGACCCCGCTGATGAGGTACATGCATTGTTTCAATCCCTAAACACTGGAGTTATAAGGAAGATAATCCCTCGTCAACCCCTCTGAGCCAAAGAAGTAGGAGTTTTTCTTTTCGAAAATTAAAACCCTTTATCATAACCTGGGGCAGGGTAGTTCTTTCAGTTGATCCAAGTGCATAACAAATGGCACCAAAGAGGTCCTTACAAAAAAGAAGACAGTGATGATTCCGAATAATCATAAAGATAGGCAGTCATTATATCTCAAAAATAAAAACCCATTAAGTCAAAACCTATGAAGGAGACTTACAAAACTGGGGCATCCCGCTGATTGTAATTCCAAAAAGAAACAGTTCAGGCAAAAAAAAAACAGGGATAACGGAAGAAAAAGAAAGAGGTTTTACAAACCCTAAACCAAACAAAAATGACTGCCTATTCAAATAAACGTTCAACATCCGAACCATCACCGGAATATCAGAGCAAAGACTCAAACAAGGTCTAACGCACGATCAACTGAGTTTAGGTTTGAAGAACATCACGAAGAACGGGTGGGTACAAATAAAATTTGAGCCTTTATCCTTTGTTTCTTAAACCGTGAACCAGGCCACGTTACAACCCTAAAAAGTCCTAGCTGAAGCATGGGTTAGTTCGAAAGCATACTGTTACGAAAGGTATACTGACTCCTTAAGGCTTGCGGTAAACTAACGAGTTGACATCACAGTTTACAAAAAAAAATTCACTTGTTTTTATGAGAAAAAAATGCATTTTCACAAAAACTTCAAGACAGACATAAGCTTTGCATTTTTAACATAACTTTGTTTGCATACGACTATTTGTTTGAACAGCATAGAATCTCGCACGACGAATATCGGATGAACAAAAGCACTCCCAAACAAGGGGCATGACATGATCATTGTCCGTCATCTGGGGCAGTTAAGTCAAGATTCAGAGAATCTCTCAAATGCCAAATAGCCTGGGGCAAATCTCCGTCTAAGTCACTTGGGGCATTGGATGATCAAACGAAGATCTTCTGGTAGCGTGGCAACACAATAACAGGGGCATCTCCCTACATCCTGAGAGCATGGACATAGTCGAAAAAATACTACGCGTAATCAAAGGCCCGCTAGGTTGACACACCTAGGCAAAAATAAGGGCTTCCCGGCGAACCAAAAGGGTTCGGGCAAAAATAAGGGATGAAATGAAAAAAAAATTGTACACCCGGCAAGTCGAAAACCTGAAAAGGCGGCTTGGGCAAAAATGGGCATCCCGGTGGACTGAAAACCCGGAAGAGTGGTCCAGGCAAAAATTAGGGATCAAAGCGTACGACTATGTACCGGTATCTCGTCACTTGCCTACCAGAAGAAGATTTGTCAAACGACAGTCATCAAACACCTTCACAAGTACCTTCTTCTCCAACAGAAACTGGGGCAATAGTGAGTTGTCTAAATGATCCGGTTGCCCTGTCCACCGAGGTGCCAAGGTAAATTCAGCTGAAGAATGCGACCAAGATACCTTCACTCCCTACAGAGCACGAATGCGTCCCCCGGCTTTATTCAAAGGTTATTTCCCCACCAGGATATAACTGGGTTATCCTCAGCCAATAACCAGGAAAAGATCGTCCCCGACGAAGTCTTCCTATCCCCCAGCGAAGTTCATCATATTCTTCAACAAAACTCAACAATGGTATCCCCAATGGAGTTCTCAGTCATCTCAGCGAAACACCTCTCTTCCCACAGAGTATTGTTCCCCAGCAAGATCGCTAGAGTAGTTATTCCCCGCAGAGTAATCTCTTCATCAAGTTTATTCCCCAACGGAGTCATCTTCTCCTACCGGTTCATTCTTGCAATCTTCATCCCAAGCAGAAACGAAGAACTCTCTTCAACCATCAGCCCAGGATTTAACTCCCGGCATTCGTCAAGGATATATTCTCCTAGGCAAAAATACCTTCAAAAACATCACATACATCATGATACATGCATATACGCATCATACCATACAATCTCATTTATGTTGAGAGCATCATTGCTTGATCCATATCATGCATTGCATATGATTGACCTTTACCTTTCAGGAAAGATGCAGTTAAATTCTCAGCTATGTCAAAAACCTTCTCTGGTTCAGTCAGATCGACGATAAGATCTCCCTGATTCGTATTCCAGTTGAAGTTATTCCAAGACCTTGCCTGGTTCAGTTAAATCGACTCCTAAAGATTTTTCTGATGCCGATCCAGCTGAAGTCATTTCAAGACCTCCTCTGGTTCAGTTAAATCGATTCCTAAAGATTTTTCTTATGCCGATCCAGTTCAAGTTATTCCAAGACCTTGCCTGGTTCAGTTAAATCGACTCCTAAAGATTTTTCTGATGCCGATCCAGTCAAAGGCCTTCTCTGGTCCAGTTAAATCGATTCCTAAAGATTTTCCTGATGAAGATCCAGTTGAAGTTATTCCAAGACCTTGCCTGGTTCAGTTAAATCGACTCCTAAAGATTTTTCTGATGCCGATCCAGCTGAAGTCATTTCAAGACCTCCTCTGGTTCAGTTAAATCGATTCCTAAAGATTTTTCTGATGTCGATCCAGTTGAAGTTATTCCAAGACCTTGCCTGGTTCAGTTAAATCGACTCCTAAAGATTTTTCTGATGCCGGTCCAGTCAAAGGCCTTCTCTGGTCCAGTTAAATTGATTCCTAAAGATTTTCCTGATGAAAACCCAGTTGAAGATTTCAAGACCTTGCCTGGTTCAGTTAAATCGACTCCTAAAGATTTTTCTGATGCCGGTCCAGTCAAAGGCCTTCTCTGGTCCAGTTAAATCGATTCCTAAAGATTTTCCTGATGAAAACCCAATTGAAGATTTCAAGACCTTGCCTGGTTCAGTTAAATCGACTCCTAAAGATTTTTCTGATGCCGATCCAGTCAAAGGCCTTCTCTGGTCCAGTTAAATCGATTCCTAAAGATTTTCCTGATGAAGACTCAGTAGAAGACATCTAAGATTCCTTCATCGTTACTATTGAGGTAGTAATCGCCCAAGATTCTCTCATCGTTTCTGTTGAGGTAGTAATCGCCCAAGGTTCTCTCATCGTTACTGTTGAGGTAGTAATCGCCCAAGGTTCTCTCATCGTTACTGTTGAGGTAGTAATCGCCCAAGGTTCTCTCATCGTTACTGTTGAGGTAGTAATCGCCCAAGGTTCTCCCATCGTTAATGTTGAGGTAGTAATCGCCCAAGGTTCTCTCATCGTTACTGTTGAGGTAGTAATCGCCCAAGGTTCTCTCATCGTTACTGTTGAGGTAGTAATCGCCCAAGGTTCTCTCATCATTACTGTTGAGGTAGTAATCGCCCAAGGTTCTCTCATCGTTACTATTGAGGTACGCAAGTTCTCGCTAAGGAAACTCTTACGCGATCGACACCCAGATGGCATCTATAAGCCCATCCACATATCCATCAGTCTCCAAATGGCATCTGTAAGCCCATTCCCACCATCATACTGCTAACACACTCTATGTGAGTGCAAATTTCTGGGCACTCTAGTGTTCAATCATCTTCCACCTTCGGATTACGAAAGGCACGTCAGCCAATCTACATCCTCAGGTCTAAGAAGATTGAACAGGGGCAACTGTTGTACCCCAAAATTTGCCCTCCCATATTCTTCAGGATTTGCTAAGAGCATGCTTCAAAATCTCCCAAGGGTTGCACAGTCCAATGGCCTCCTAACAGTCAAAAATTAGGGTTTTGGTTCTGGCAAAGAAATTGAAGTTTACAAGGGTCCAATCAAGTCCCACATGCCTATAAACATTGTCAAGCATCTATATGCCAAGTTTCAAGACTCACGGTACCAGATTGCACAGTCAAAAAACCTAATTGCCCTACAGTCAACTGCAGGGGCAAAATGGTCATTTTACAGTCAAAAGTCCAAATTTTTGGTCAACATCTTATTTTGAAGCCACAAACATCATTTGATCAATTCTTGATCATGATTCTCAAGGCATGGCTCAAAAAGTCTCAAGATGCAAAAGTTTCTATTTTTGGACAGTTGAGAAAGTCAACTGCAAATTGACCAAGGCATAACTTCCACATGGTTTATCAGAAAAATTCCATCCAAAGCTCATTTTGAATAGAATGACATTTCCTACAACTCATATTCACACTTCAAGTCCAAGAAATGCTCTCACAAAAAGTTATCAATCTCAACATTATAGGTCATTTTCAAAAGTCAACAAAAAGGCACTTTAAGTCAAAGACCATAACTTGAGATTGGTAAATCAAAATGACATGGGACCAAAGGAATTGGTTAGAGGACTTCAATACCTTTCCAAAATGTCCAAGAACATGATCAAATCTTAAAAATGGAGCAAGATATGCCTTGTGGAAGTTGGGAAATTTTTGGGAATTTTGAAAAGTCAACTTTGCTTCAAATGCCTCAAAATTGCTAATGGGCCTCAATTTCTTCCATGAATCATCACCCAAAGGCCATGCACGACCCATTGACTTTAAAGGGACTTATTTTATTATTTTTAATTAATTAATTGAATTTTTAATCTTATTAATTCATTTAATTGAAATTAATTATGAGAAAAATACTAAATCATACTTTTCAAATCTTTATGTGCATAGAATTCACTCAATATTTCGTGCACCATTCAATAAGGAAAGATTCAATATGATTGGCAAGGATTGGCATGAAAAAGGATTGAAAAAGATTGGAAAAAGATCATGAAAATCAAATATTCAAAATCATCAATGCAAAGGCTTTGGGCTTGATTTTTCTGACCTAATTCATTCACATACATAAGCAAAAGTGAAACCTAATGCCAAGGACACACAAGCTGCGCTGCAAGATCAAGAACACATTGCACTTTTTTTCACAAAATATCAAAAACTATTTTCATACTTAGAAGGCAATTCAAGGCTTAAGAAGTATTCCAAAACACTTCTGACACTACCAGGAAGCTTTTCCAATCAAAACCACGCATCCATACTCAAGGAATTGGTAGAATCACGTTGCATTTGTTCATAAAATGTTCATAATCGTGTTTTGATTTCTAGACATTATCCATGCATTTTTATTGTTGATTTATACTAACATGACTGCTCTGAAGCTAATGGTACCACCCAATTGAAGAATGGCTGCATGTACAATAATCCACCATAAACGCATGTTAGGGTTTCAGAAACCTTTATTTAGGGCTTTACACATATGGAACAATTGGACATTCAAACCAGTACCATTGAGATCGTGACCTTCAAACAAATAGAAACCACCCATCGCGCCCTTTTTCTTTTTGACTATATGCTAATCGCTATTATTGCAGGTCTGGCTTAGTGGGGGTTTAAAACCCCCGCTATCTGTTTTGTAAATACAGGGAAAACGTGAAGAAGATGAACGTGTCTCAGGATGACTGGCTCGTTTGAATTTTTGGCGCGTGGTGTACCATAAGCGTGTTTTTCTTTTATATTATTCACATCCCATTAGTATTACAAATGCGTTCAATGGCTCAATTGGCAAATGCGCTGGCTTGCAGGTATTGGGACCTGGGTTCAATTCCCAGGTCCCCCATATTTCTTCATAATTTTGTTTGTAACATGATCAGGTGGTACTTCGCTCCAGTGGTCCACCAAACGCCCAATACCTGCGCCTGCCACATGTCCCCAGGGATCAATCCAAAGGCCATCATGTGGACTCCATCATGCACACTAGTCAACCGTGCCATACGCAATTCTGGAAAGTCAAAAAAAGGGCCTGAATCTGTTGGGCCTAATTGCTTCAAAAACTCCCTTTGGGTCCAGACACCCCCAGGGTTTGCTCATTCTTTTAATTCTTTTCTTTCTTTATTTATTTTTTTCTTTTATTCTTTTAATTGTTATTTTGATTAATTGCTTTTATTTAATTCACAAAATAATTTTTATAACATCAAAAAATCAGAAGTCATAAAAATAAAATATGGTTGTTTAATTTTTTAATTCTTTAAATAGTTTTGTAAATAAATTTTAATAATCAAATTAGTTTAATTTTAGGTCTTCAACTTTAATGTTTTTTTTAAATAAACTAAAAAAAGGTATAAATTAGGGTTTGTCACATTTTCATCCTTTTTCTTAAATAAATAAATAATTCCTATCATTATTATTATTAACTATTAATTATTTTGTAAATAAATATGTCATTAAATAATTAGTGTAAATTAGGTCAAAACTTAAATATTTTTTTTTTAAATAATTAAAAATAATTTAGAACTAGGGTTTTGGTTTAATTTCTAATTTTAATTAATCCTCTTTATTTCATACCATGCCAAAAAACCCAAAAATAACTTCTTTTCTTATTAAATAATTAATTACCCTTTTTAATTCAATTTAATTTCTTTAAAGGGTCCAACGCCCTCGCACATTCGATTATAATTCCTTTTCGCGCGTTTGTTCTTATGTTTTCTTTTTTAATATTATGTAATTGCCCAAAGCCTTGTAATAGTAATTAGGTTTAACTTTTCGCATTTACTTTTCGCATTTCTTTCAAATCGGGTCTTTGTTAATTTGGCGATGTATAGACTCGCGCCTTGTAATAGCGTAGGACCTTTATTTTCCGCATTTTAATTTCCGCACCTTTAAACTGCTAATCACATGAAAGAATGAATGGCTCAAATAAAATCAAAGCGTAGCTCACCCAATGCATGATCAAGATAAAACATAATTGAAAAACAATACACAATTCACACACCACTCTTAGGGTACGCCTCACTGTTTCTTTGCCCCTCGAAACGTGGTCGTCGAGTATAGGACGTTTTAGTAAGTCCTTATGTCCATTGATCCATATGCCTCAAAACAAGTTGCCTCGGAAAAGTTGCCTCGAATTAAAAAAGGATCAATGGCATAAGGGTAGCTTCTAAGGTGTCCTACTGTTGCTCTGGTGACCATACTGTCCCTACAAACGAATTGACCCGAACACCTCCAACGGTGGTGCTACCTACCTCTCAATGGTGGGGTGGAACTACCTTAAGGACATTTACACAGCCTAATTCCTTAGGGTAGGTGGATGACTCGTAGATACTTGCTCTAATTCAAAACAAATCAAAAACTCTTTTCACACTGACACTTTCTAAAAGATTTCAAAACAAACGCTTCACAACACTCTTGAGGACTGATACAAGAGTCGAATTGAAGTTTTCAATGAAACTTTTTCAAACCCACGCACTTTTGAAAAGCAAACAAACATTTTGAAAACATAAGAGCAAGTACCTAAGAGCCCATGGATAACCATGGATAGAAAGGGTGCTAACACCTTCCCTTTCTATAAATCTACCTCCCGAACCGAGAACTATTCTCATGAGGAATTTTGCTGTGCTTTTGTCCTGTCCATGTTGGAGAAAATAAAAGACGGTGGCGACTCTTGCTTACCGCGACATTTCGCGAACCAGCGTTAAACAGTCAGTTCCAGATCCACCGATCACACCTGCACATTGTTGTGATCTTGAGACTGAAGAGGTAATAGAAAAGCCCTGGTATCATGAGGTGAAGAGATACCTTGAAGCTCAGGAGTACCCCGAGGGTGCATCTGTTAATGACAAGAAGTTTCTGAGGAGATTCGCGGCGAAGTTCTTCATCAGCAATGACATTCTTTACAAGCGTAACCATGATTCAACCTTACTGCTTTGTGTGGGTAAGACTGAAGCAGAAGCGATCATGGCAGAGCTGCATGAAGGTGCTTTTGGAACTCATTCCAGTGGACATACCATGGCAAAGAAAATCCTTCGGGCAGGATATTACTGGTCCATAATGGAAGCTGACTGTTATCAGCATTCTCGGACATGTCACAAGTGCCAGGTCTATGCTGATAAGGTGCATATTCCTCCAGTTCCTCTGAATGTTTTGACAGCACCTTGGCCTTTTGCAATGTGGGGCATTGATAAGATCGGCGAGATCATACCTACGGCATCCAACGGGCATCGTTTCATCCTGGTAGCAATTGATTACTTTACGAAATGGGTTGAAGCAGCCTCCTTTGCTACGGTAACCAAGAACGTCGTGGCACAGTTCATTCGGCACAACCTGATCTGTCGATACAGTGTACTAGAGAGGATCATTACGGACAATGGTACCAATCTTAATAACAAAATGATCATTGAGCTCTGCGAACAATTCAAGATACAACACCATAACTCTTCTCCCTACCGGCCGAAGATGAATGGGGCTGTCGAAGCGGAAAATAAGAACATTAAGAAGATTGTGCAGAAGATGACAGTGACATACAAAGACTGGCACAAGATGTTACCGTTTTCTCTTCATGGGTATCGTACCTCAGCACTAACATCAACAGGGGCAACACCCTATTCCTTGGTTTATGGCATGGAGGCAGTCTTGCCTATTGAAGTTCAGATACCCTCTCTCCGGATCATGAAGGATGCAGGTTTGAGTGAAGATGACTGGATTCAGACCCGGCTTGATCAACTGAATCTAATCGACGAAAAGATACTTACTGTTATTTGTCATGGTCAGACGTACCAAAAACGGATGATCAAAGCATTTAACAAGAAAGTCAGACGACAAAAGTATCAAGTTGGGGACCTGGTAATCAAGCGCATTATTCTACCTCAAGGTGATCCCAGGGGCAAATGGACCCCTACTTACGAGGGGCCATTTGTGGTTAAGAACATTTTCTCAGGAGGAGCAATGAGTATAACCACCATGGATGGTGACGACCTTTCTCACCCCGTCAATGCGGACATAGTGAAAAGATACTACGCATAAGCAAAGACCCGCTAGGTTGACTGGCCTAGGAAAAAATAAGGGCTTCCCGGCTGTGATCGGTGGAAATAGAACTGACTGTTTAAAGCTGGTTCGCGAAATGTCGCGGTAAGCAAGAGTCGCCACCATCTTTTATGTTCTCCAACATGGAAAGGACAAAAGCACAACAAAATTCCTTATTCGAGAATGTTTCTCGGTTCGGGAGGTAGATTTATAGAAAGGGAAGGTGTTAGCACCCTTTCTATCTGTGGTTATCCACGGGCTCTTAGGTACTTGCTCTTATGTTTTCAAAAATTGTTTGCTTTTCAAGTGTGTGTGGGTTTTGAAAAATTTCTAAGTAACTCTTGTATTTGTCCTCAAGAGTGTATGAAAAATTTGTTTGAAAACTTTTAGAAAGTGTAAGTGTGAAAAGTTTGTTTTGTTTGTTTGAGAGAGCAAGTACCCAGGAGAATCTACCTACTCTAAGGAATTAGGCTGTGTAAGAGTCCTTTAGATAGTGCTATCCCACCATTGAGAGGTAGGTAGCACCGTCGTTGGAGGTATTAGGGTCAATTCGATTATTATGGACATGTGTGGTCACCGAAGCAATAGTAGGACACCTTAGCGGTAACCCTAATGTCCTAGATCCTTTTTATCCGAGGCAACCGTTTCGAGGCAACTGGATCTTTAGACAGGAGGGCGACCTCTAAAACACCCTATACTTGACGACCACGTTCAAGGCAACCAGTGAGGTGTACCCTAGGAGTGACATGTGCATGTGTGTTGTTTTTCAGTTAAGGTTTATCTTTGAACATGCATTTGTGAGCTACGAGTTGGTTTTATTTGTCATACAAGTCTTGTCATGCATAATTAACAGTTTAATAATTTGCAGGAAGTAAATTGCGGGAAATTAAATCTAAGCTATTACAAGGCGTCGGGTATTTACATCGCCAAAAACAAACCCTTTAATTTAAATTGCGGAAAGTAAAATAAAGCGGTAAATAATTAAAGTCCTAATTAAAAGCTATTACATTCATGGAAACAGATACAATAATATGATAAAATGGATCGCGTGCGGGAAATTAAATCGGATGCGAGTTTTTTGGGTTTTGACCCTTTTTTTGAAAGAAAGTGATTTTTTGGTTTTTTTTGGATTAAAAGAAATTAAATTAAGTTAACAATTAAATTAATAAACTAATTAATTAATTAAAATATTTTTGGATTTTTGAGTTTTTAAAGAAATAAAATAAATTGAATTAATGCTAATAAAAACCTAATATTCTAAATTGATTTTAAATATTGCAAAAAATATTAAAAGTTAAATCTAATTAAAGCTAAATTGATTAAATTTATTTATTTACAAAAATAAAAGTGATGAAGTTAATTTTAATAAATAAAATATTTTTTTTGTGTTTTTGATTTTATTAGGAAAAAATGTTAATTGGTTAGTGATTAATAAAAATAATAACGATTAATTAATTAAAGGAACATAATACAAATAGAGAGAGAGTTTAGGAGTATACGAGCCTGATTGGAGGGGTGAAACAGTTATTGGCGTCATGTGTAAACTGTTTTGTTTTGGCCATTTGTGTTTTGGCTTTTGGCCATTTGTGTTCTGGCCTCAATGTTCCTTAACCTTCTCAAGATGTCTGTCTCGCTATGTATTGGTGTCATGTGTAAACGGTTCTGTTTTGGCCATTTGGCTTTTGGCTTTTGGCCATTTGTGTTTTGGCCTCAACGTTCCTTAATGAACCTGCATGGGATCCTGTCTAAATATGCAGTGTTGAATCTCATGAACACATTAAATAAATTACTATATATCATAAAATACAAATAAAGCCAATATATGAAGAAATTTAATGTTTAGGCCAATATGACATGTATGAATGATTATACCCTTTTGATCATGGAGATCAATTCAACCTTACCCTTACTGGAAAAGTAGTGACATGAATGCTTTTATGCCCTTTTGATCATGGAGATCAAGTCAGCCTTACCCTTACTGAAGAAGTAGTGAGATGTTGGTTTGTAACTAGGATGACTTGTTTGTAGTGAGAGAGGGATTTGTAATAAGGATTTCAAGGTTTTAGGGTTCTTGAAAAAATTTGATACTCTGACAGTGTTGTGGCAAGGTTTTTTTCTCTTTTTTCTCCTCCCTGGTTTGTGTGAAAAGAATGTGATTATATAATGGAAATTAGGGTAAAGAAAATGGGCTTTGAATGTGCAATTGGGCCTTCAATGTTCACTTGAGTTCGTCACTTTCCAGGCTAAATCGCAGGGACTTAAGTGCAATTTTTGAAGTTGAAATGTGAAATCAAAATGTAGCCGACATCGAGAACTAACTCCTGTCCGAAAATCGGCTCAATCGGATAAACAGTGAATTAGTTATGAATTTTTGAAGTTTCAGCTCAGACAAACTTATTTTGGGCTCCAGTGTCGACTCTGACACGTTCTTCAATAAAAAACCGGTATTGATCGGAGCATAATCCGGTCTTGACTTTTAAAGAAAAGTTGTAGATCTATGAGTCAATGACCTTGTGTAAAAATATGAGCCCAATCCGATAAAAATTGACCGAGTTATGAATTTTCGAAGTTTCGGCTCAGATGAAATAATATTCAGCATTCAGGATTTTCGGCGCGTCACGCACTATGAGCAAAAAACGAAGGCCTTTTGAATGCCGTTTGAACTCAATACCTTCTATGAAAATGTAGCCAACTCAATTTGAGAAATTTTGGCGCCGGAACCAGCTCGATACAATGAAAATCGACTAAGTTATGATTTTCTGAACATGACGCAAATAAACTTCTGTCACAAATTTTCTCTACGGAAATACTTGATAAATCCACATTTTTGAAGACTTTCTGATTGAAATTGGCTTCCAGCCGTGAGAGATGAAAACATAGATGACTTCAAGACGGAACTTTAGCCACCGGAACGGGTTCAAAACGAGTCACGATCTTCAAGTTATGAATTTTTTAGCGCGTAAAAACTGCACTTTCAGCATACTTTTTCACCATATTTCTTCAAGAAAACTCACACATTCGGATACCTTCTTTAAAGAATTGACTCTTGAGCCGAACCTGAATTTGAGAATACGTTATCAGAGATATCTTGGTGAAATAACACCTGAATATGACGCGCCGGGTTGGACTTATGAATTTTTCTTGAAATGTTTTGAGAAATATGGGAGGGCAAATTTTGGGGTACAACAGTTGCCCCTGTTCAATCTTCTTAAACCTGAGGATGTAGATTGACTTATGTGCCTTTCGTGATCCGAAGGTGGAAGATGATTGAACACTAAAGTGCCCAGAAATTTGCACTCGCATGGTGTAGTATCAACAATGTGATGGCGGGAATGGGCTTATAGATGCCATTTTGAGATATGATGGATAGGAGGATGGGCTTATAGACGCCATCTAGAGATGTGACAGAACCTTATCGGGAATGGGCTTATAGATGCCATTTGGAAATGTAATGGATAGTTGAATCTGAATAAGAAATAGAATAGCTTCCGTGTCTGGAGCATATCTAGTCTATATCTAATTGCTGACGTCTGAATAAATAGTAGATTGACCGCCGCGTCTGGGGTATATCCATACTGTGTTTGAATGAGTGACAGAATGTCATCCGAATCTGGATCGTATCTGAACTGTCTTTTGAATGAATCAGGACTAAACAATAGAATAGCATCCGGGTCTGGAGCATCTCTAAGTTGTCTTTTAGAAGTTTGAATCTGAATAAGCAATAGAATAGCGTCCGGGTCAGGAGCATCTCTAAGCTATATCTGAAAGGAATTCTGGAATAAGTATCAGAAAGTCTCCATGCCTGGGTCGCAACTGAACCATCTCTAGAAGGGAATCTGGAATAAGTATCAGAATGTAGCCATGTCTGGATTGTATCTGAACCATCTCTAGAAGGATATCTGAATAAGCAATAGAATAGCATCCGTGTCCGGAGCATTTCCAAGCCATTTCTGGGAAGAAACTATGAATAAGAAAAAGAATAGCGTCCGGGTCCGGAGCATCTCTAAGCCATTTCTGAAAAGCAACTCTGAATAAGCAACAGAATAGCATCCGGTTTGGAGCATATCTGGACTATCTCTGAGAAGAAACTTTGAATAGGAAAAAGAATAGCATCCACATCAGGAGCATTTCCAAGCCATCTCTGAAGAGAAAATCTGAATAAGCAAAAGAATAACATCCATGTCCGGAGCATTTCCCAGCTATATCTGAAAGGAAACTCTTGAATAAGCAAAAGAATAACATCCATCTCTGGAGCATTTCCAAGCCATTTCTGAAGAGGAAGTCTGAATAAGTATCAGAATTTAGTCATGTCTGGATCGCATCTGAACCATCTCTAGAAGGATATCTGAATAAGCAATAGAATAGCATCCGTGTCTGGAGCATCTCTAAGCTATCTCTGAAAGAGAATCTGGAATAAGTATCAGAAAGTAGCCATATCTAGGTCGCATCTGAACTATCTCTAGAAGGGAATCTGGAATAAGTATCAGAATGTAGCCATGTCTGGATCGCATCTGAACTATATCTAGAAGGAATCTCTGAATAAACAATGGAATAGCATCCGTATCTGGAGCATTTCCCAGCTATCTCTGAAAAGAAAATCTGAATAAGCAAAAGAACAACATCCATATCTGGAGCATTTCCCAGCTATCTCTGAATAAGCAAAAGAACAACATCCATATCTGGAGCATCTCTAAGCTATCTCTGAATAAGCAAAAGAACAACGTCCATATTTGGAGCATCTCTAAGCTATCTCTGAAGAGAAAATCTGAATAAGCAAGAGAACAGCATCCATATCTGGAGCATTTCCCAACTATCTCTTTAATCTCTTTAACGTAGATATGCCCTGGCTAGATACAGGTATCGAATCCACAATCAATTGCTCACAGATATGCCCTGGCTAGATACAGGTATCGAATCTGGAACTGGTCGTCTACAGATATGCCCTGGCTGGATACAGGTATCGAATCTGGAATTAGTCGTCTACAGATATGCCCTGGCTGGATACAGGTATCGAATCTCTAAACTCTTCATGCAGACATGCCCTGGCTGGATACAGGTATCGAATCCACAATCAAATCACTCGCAGATATGCCCTGGCTAGATACAGGAATCGAATCTGGAATTAGTCGTCTACAGATATACCCTGGCTGGATACAGGTATCGAATCTCTAAACTCTTCATGCAGATATGCCCTAGCTGGATACAGGTATCGAATCTACAATCAAATCACTCACAGATATGCCCTGGCTGGATGCAGGAATCGAATCTGGAATTGGTCGTCTACAGATATGCCCTGGCTGGATACAGGTATCGAATCTCTAAACTCTTCATGCAGATATGCTCTGGCTAGATACAGGTGTCGAATCCACAATCAATTACTCACATATATGCCCTGGCTGGATACAGGTATCAAATCCGGAATTATTCGTCTACAGATATGCCCTGGCTGGATACATGAATCGAATCTCTAAACTCTTCATGCAGACATGCCCTGGCTGGATACAGGTATCGAATCTACAAACTCTTCATGCAGACATGCCCTGGATGGATACAGGTATCGAATCTACAATCAAATACTCACAGATATGCCCTGGCTAGATACAGGAATCGAATCTGGAATTAGTCGTCTATAGATATGCCCTGGCTGGATACAGGTATCGAATCTCTAAACTCTTCATGCAGATATGCCCTGGCTAGATACAGGTATTGAATCTACAATCAGTCACTCACAGATACGCCCTGGCTAGATACAAGAATCGAATCTGGAACTGCGACAGTTGATAGTAATCATCTTTGGATTGACCTTTTTCCTGTAAAGGCAAAACGTCAGTTGTGTGCAATGTCATGATGTATGAAATGCGTGATGTCA
This sequence comes from Vicia faba, assembly GCA_948472305.1. NCBI lineage: Eukaryota > Viridiplantae > Streptophyta > Magnoliopsida > Fabales > Fabaceae > Vicia > Vicia faba. Next base: position 56,337 of record CATIWC010001309.1, on the reverse strand, counting down.
TGATGATCCAAAATGAATGAGATTGTGTGTTATGATGCGTATATGCATGCGTCATGGTGTATGACAATGTGATGTTTATGAATGTATTTTCGTCTAGGAAAATAAATCCTTGACGAATGTCGGGAGCTTGAATCCTGGGCTGATATTGAAGAGTATAGTTCTTCGTTTCCGCTGGGGATGATGATGGCAAGAATAAACCGGTAGGAGAAGATGACTCCGTTGGGGAATAAACTTATTGGAGAGATTACTCTGCCGGGAATTACTCTATGGGAAGAGATACTTCGCTGAGATTTTGAGGATAACTTCGTTGGGGATACCGTTGATAAGTTTTGTTGAGGGAATTTGATGAACTCCGCTGGGGGATAGGAAGAACTTCACCGAGGACGATCTTTCCGTGGTAATTAGCTGAGGATAACCCAGTTATAAGATCTGGTGGGGAATAACCTTTGAATATGGTCGAGGAGAGACGTATGTACTCTGCGGGTGATAAGCTTCCAGAATCTACTCGGGATAAGCTTCCAGAATCTACTGGGGAGATTGATTCAACTCTCTTGGGGAAACCCTTGGACTGTACTGGGGAGATGGCTCCACTGGGGTGTCTGTATTCCACCGGGGAACAATCTTATATTAAGACTGCGGGGGATGCTTGTTAAGGAATATTTGTATACTCTGCTGGAGAATGTTGAGATCTTCTGGGGATACCCAACTTCCTTAGGGCTGACAGCAGACTAACTCTGCTCGGGGGAGAGTATTGCTGACTTGCTAGGGATACTGTGCCTTTTCGGGGCTGATGGGAGGCCAACTCTGCTTGGGAGAATATTGTTGATTTTTGTCTTACTCTGCGGGGAGTGAAGGTATCTTGGTCACATTCTTCAGCTGAATCTAACTCGTACCTGGTGGACAGAGCAGCTTGATCGTATAGACAACTCATTATTGCCCCAGCTTCTGTGGGAGAAGGTACCTGCGGAGGTGCTTGATGACTGCCGATTGACAAATCTTCTTCTGGTAGGCAAGTGACGAGATGACGGGACATAGTCGTACGCTTTGATCCCTAATTTTTGCCTGGACCACCCTTTCGGGTTTTCAGTCCACCGGGATACCCCTTTTTGCCCAAGCCGCCTTTTCAGGTTTTCGACTTGCCGGGTGTATAAATTTTTTCATTTTCATCCCTTATTTTTGCCCGAACCCTTTTGGTTCGCCGGGAAGCCCTTATTTTTGCCTAGGCCAGTCGACCTAGCGGGTCTTTGATTTTGTGTAGTATTTTTTCGACTATGTCCGTGCCCTCAAGATGCAGGGAGTTGTCACTGTCAGTAGTGTTGTGTTGTCATACTGCCAGAAGATGTCTGATTAGGCAGGATTCGTTGCTAGAATTCATGCCCAATGCCCCAGTTGATTCAGATGGAGATCTGCCCCAGATGATAGACCATGATCGTGCCATGCCCCTTGATTGGGAGTTCTTTTGTTCATCAGATATTCTTCGTGCGAACTTCTATGATGTTCAAACAAATAGTCATATGCAAGCAATGTTATATTAAAAATGCAAAGCTTATGTCTGTCTTGAAGTTTTTGAAAATGCAGTTTTTTTCATAAAAACAAGTGAATTTTTTGTAAACTGTGATGTCAACTCGTTATTTTACCGCAAGCCTTAAGGAGTCAGGATACCTTTGGTAACAGTATGCTTTCGAACTAACCCATGCTTCAGCTAGGACTTTTAAGGGTTGTAGCGTGGCCTGGTTCACGGTTTAAGAAACAAAGGATAAAGGCTCAAATTTATTTGTACCCACCCGCTCTTCGTGATGTTCTTCAATCCTAAACTCAGCTAATCGTGCATTAGACCTTGTTTGAGTCTTTGCTCTGATATTCCGGTGATGGTTCGGATACTGATAGTTTATTTTGAATAGGCAGTCATTTCTTTTTTGTTGAGGGTTTGTAGGACCTCTTTCTTTTTTGATTTCGTTATCCCTGTTTTTTGCCTGAACTGTTTCTTTTGTAATTATAGTCAGCGGGATGCCCCAGTTTTTGTAAGTCTCCTTCATAGGTTTTGACTTATTGGGTTTTTATTTCTTAGAGATAACGACTGTCTGTCTTTATGATTATTCGGAACCATCACGGTCTTTTGCTTTGGAAGGACTCCTTTGATGTCATTCGTTGTGCACTTGGATCAACTGAGAGAACTACCCTGCCCCAGGTTATGATTAAGGGTTTTAATTTTCGAAAAGAAAAACTCCAACTTATTTGGCTCAAAGGGGGTAACGAGGGATTATCTTCCTTATAACTCCAGTGTTTAGGAATTGAAACAATGCATGTACCTCATCAGCGGGGTCTGTTCAAAAGCATACTTTAAATGTCGTGGTATCGTTTTCGTCATCCTCCCTCAAGAGGCTTAGAATTTAATCGAGAGTTGACATCAAAAAATGAAAGCGGTTTGAATATAGCGAATGCGAATATATTGATTCAAAAAACAGACATATGCGATGCATTGATAAAGTAAAAGAGTTTGACATGAACAAATGTTTGAACAAGCAAAGAAAAGTACAACTTGAAACTTCCAATGAACAAAAGGTCTTCTCGTCTAGGGATAGTAGAAGAACTCGACCTGACCATCTGGGGTGAATTGCTCCTTCATCAATCAGGTCCTGGATCTTGTTCTGCAGAGTCCAACAGTCGTCTGTAGCATGCCCCGGGCTGTCAGAATGATAAGCACAACGGGTGTTGAGGTTGTACCTTGAAGGTGTCTTGTTGGGATTCTTAGGAGGGTCCCTTAGTGTGATCAGATTCAATTTCAACAGGCATTGTAAGGCTTGAAACAGCGACATGTTGAGCTGGGTGAATTGCCTCTTAGGCTTGCCTGGCTTGCTTTGATCAACCCGTTGTTCTTGGCGAGGTCGTTGTTGGACCTGTGAAGTAGTAGCAGCTTGGCGAGGTCTATTCATCGAACCAAACCTTTGACTTCTTGGAGGCTGATTACCGGTTTGGTCTCCAACCCTGACTACTTGCTTCATACTGTCTTGCTGAAGCTGGTGAGATTGATGCTGAATTTGTGACCCTGAAGCAAGTTGAGGAGCTTTTCCCTTGTCTTCTTGTCTCAAAGGGAATTTAATAATGACTGGCTCTTCAACCTTAGATGTTTGCCCCAGTTGGTTATCTTGAAGCAGTTAGTTGACGAGAACCCTAAGCTCTTCTTGTCTTTGAGCTAAGTCTTGAATGAGAGTCATCTACCCCAGCATCTGGGTTCTCATTGTATCCACCTCAGCTTGCAGATGTTTCGACCGATCATCTTTGTCGTCTTCAGTACTCTTCCTGACCAAAGTCCCCATGAGGAGTGTTCTCAGCTCTTCCTGCCCCTTGGATAGGTTTAGGAGGATTTCCCTGAACCGAGTCTCTTGAGCATGAAGATCCTGGTTGTCTTGTTGGGAAGCCATTGCTGAAATAAACAGCGAAGAAGGTAAGTGACCTGTAACACGGGTACCTGTTATGCAATGATGTGTATGTATGCATGCAATGTTTTCAAGGATCTCGCGGGGTAAACAAGAAGATTGTTAGAATTTGAATTCGGTAGCTTGATTGAAGGAACTTCATGTTGATGAGGGTCCTTCTTCAAGAGTCAAGGCTCACCATATCGAGTGGGTCATAGCCCCTGACTCAAGTTGTCAACCTGGCTAGAGGAAAATAAATCCCCTTTGCCCCTTGCTAGACATTTTTGTTCATCATGACCTGCATCACAAGCCCTTGAGATCCTTGAAATGGGTTAGTCCTTATGCAGGATGTATGCGATGGTATGATGTTATGCTATGCATGGAGTGATGTAAGTAGGCCCTGTAATGAGTCCAGATTAAGGACTGTAAATAAAACCTGCAAGAAACTCAAGTGTCAGATAACAAGCATGCAAGTAGTCAAGTTTGAAGGCACACAAGTCACACACGTAGCCTTAAGTTTAGGCCAGCATGAAGTTTAGGTACTACCCTCTTTCAGTTTCGTTGGTTAAGACCTGTCCTAGAAAATAGTAATCGGGTTCTAGAGGATCTCAATATCACTGACTACCCTCAATCGGTCATAACTCCAGCATCACAATCTTTTCTTGCAGCCAGAACCATCACAAGAGTTTAGCCTCAATGAGTGTAGCATACTGCTACTGTTCTATGGCCAAGTTGGGTCAATTTAGGGTTCTAAGGTCGTTTGGTGCTTAATGACTCCTCAGAAGACCCATATTCTCCTCGTTGCAACACAAGGGATATCGGTACAGACCAAGGTGTCACACCAACGTAGCCACTGCTTCACCCGTGTTGGTCTATGCTGGACAGGTCCCTCACAGCTTATGCTACCTAAAAGGGTATTCCCCATATCCGGGTTAGGATCTATGAAACTCCGATGCAAAGCCCACAAATATAAAAGCAAACAAAGCATTCAATTGAAAACATAAGAGTGGTCTAATCCTAAGGTACACCTCACTTATTAGTATCCCCAGCAGAGTCGCCAGTTCTGTGATCGGTGGAAATAGAACTGACTGTTTAAAGCTGGTTCACGAAATGTCGCAGTAAGCAAGAGTTGTCACCGTCTTTTATGTTCTCCAACATGGAAAGGACAAAAGCACAGCCAAATTCCTTATTCGAGAATGTTTCTCGGTTCGGGAGGTAGATTTATAGAAAGGGAAGGTGTTAGCACCCTTTCTATCCGTGGTTATCCACGGGCTCTTAGGTACTTGCTCTTATGTTTTCAAAAATTGTTTGCTTTTCAAGTGTGTGTGGGTTTTTAAAAAGTTTCGTTTGAAAAATTTCTAAGTAACTCTTGTATCTGTCCTCAAGAGTGTATGAAAAATTTGTTTGAAAACTTTTAGAAAGTGTAAGTGTGAAAAGTTTGTTTTGTTTGTTTGAGAGAGCAAGTACCCAGGAGAATCTACCTACTCTAAGGAATTAGGCTGTGTAAAAGTCCTTTAGATAGTGTTATCCCACCATTGAGAGGTAGGTAGCACCGTTGTTGGAGGTATTAGGGTCAATTCGATTATTAGGGACATGTGTGGTCACCGAAGCAATAGTAGGACACCTTAGCGGTAACCCTAATGTCCTAGATCCTTTTTATCCGAGGCAACCGTTTCGAGGCAACTGGATCTTTAGACAGGAGGGCGACCTCTAAAACACCCTATACTTGACGACCACGTTCGAGGCAACCAGTGAGGCGTACCCTAGGAGTGGCATGTGCATGTGTGTTGTTTTTCAGTTAAGGTTTATCTTTGAACATGCATTTGTGAGCTACGAGTTGGTTTTATTTGTCATACAAGTCTTGTCATGCATAATTAACAGTTTAATAATTTGCGGGAAGTAAATTGCGGGAAATTAAATCTAAGCTATTACAAGGCGTCAGGTATTTACATCGCCAAAAACAAACCCTTTAATTTAAATTGCGGAAAGTAAAATAAAGCGGTAAATAATTAAAGTCCTAATTAAAAGCTATTACATTCCGGGAAACAGATACAATAATATGATAAAATGGATCGCGTGCAGGAAATTAAATCGGATGCGAGTTTTTTGGGTTTTGACCCTTTTTTTTGAAAGAAAGTGATTTTTTGGTTATTTTTGGATTAAAAGAAATTAAATTAAGTTAACAATTAAATTAATAAACTAATTAATTAATTAAAATATTTTTGGATTTTTGAGTTTTTAAAGAAATAAAATAAATTGAATTAATGCTAATAAAACCCTAATATTCTAAATTGATTTTAAATATTGCAAAAAATATTAAAAGTTAAATCTAATTAAAGCTAAATTGATTAAATTAATTTATTTACAAAAATAAAAGTGATGAAGTTAATTTTAATAAATAAAATATTTTTTTTGTGTTTTTTATTTTATTAGGAAAAAATGTTAATTGGTTAGTGATTAATAAAAATAATAACGATTAATTAATTAAAGGAATATAATACAAATAGAGAGAGAGTTTAGGAGTATACGAGCCTGATTGGAGGGGTGAAACAGTTATTGGCGTCATGTGTAAACTGTTTTGTTTTGGCCATTTGTGTTTTGGCTTTTGGCCATTTGTGTTCTGGCCTCAACGTTCCTTAACCTTCTCAAGATGTCTGTCTCGCCATGTATTGGTGTCATGTGTAAACGGTTCTGTTTTGGCCATTTGGCTTTTGGCTTTTGGCCATTTGTGTTTTGGCCTCAACGTTCCTTAATGAACCTGCATGGGATCCTGTCTAAATCTGCAGTGTTGAATCTCATGGACACATTAAATAAATTACTATATATCATAAAATACAAATAAAGCCAATATATGAAGAAATTTAATGTTTAGGCCAATATGACATGTATGAATGATTATACCCTTTTGATCATGGAGATCAATTCAACCTTACCCTTACTGGAAAAGTAGTGACATGAATGCTTTTATGCCCTTTTGATCATGGAGATCAAGCCAGCCTTACCCTTACTGAAAAAGTAGTGAGATGTTGGTTTGTAACTAGGATGACTTGTTTGTAGTGAGAGAGGGATTTGTAATAAGGATTTCAAGGTTTTAGGGTTCTTGAAAAAATTTGATACTCTGACAGTGTTGTGGCAAGGTTTTTTTCTCTTTTTTCTCCTCCCTGGTTTGTGTGAAAAGAATGTGATTATATAATGGAAATTAGGGTAAAGAAAATGGGCTTTGAATGTGCAATTGGGCCTCCAATGTTCACTTGAGTTCGTCACTTTCTAGGCTAAATCTCAGGGACTTAAGTGCAATTTTTGAAGTTGAAATGTGAAAACAAAATGTAGCCGACATCGAGAACTAACTCCTGTCCGAAAATCGGCTCAATCGGATAAAAGGTGAATTAGTTATGAATTTTTGAAGTTTCAGCTCAGACAAACTTATTTTGGGCTCCAGTGCCGACTCTGACACGTTCTTCAATAAAAAACTGGTATTGATAGGAGCATAATCCGGTCTCGACTTTTGAAGAAAAGTTGTAGATCTATGAGTCAATGACCTTGTGTAAAAATATGAGCCCAATCCGATAAAAATTGACCGAATTATGAATTTTCGAAGTTTCAGCCCAGATGAAATAATATTCAGCATTCAGGATTTTCGGCGCGTCACGCACTCTGAGCAAAAAACGAAGGCCTTTTGAATGCCGTTTGAACTCAATACCTTCTGTGAAAATGTAGCCAACTCAATTTGTGAAATTTTGGCACCGGAACCAGCTCGATACGATGAAAATCGACCAAGTTATGATTTTCTGAACATGACGCAAATAAACTTCTGTCACAAATTTTCTGTACGGAAATACTTGATAAATCCACATTTTTGAAGACTTTCTGATTGAAATTGGCTTCTAGCCGTGAGAGATGAAATCATAGATGACGTCAAGACGGAATTTTGGCCACCGGAACGGGTTCAAAACGAGTCACGATCTTCAAGTTATGAATTTTTTAGCGCGTAAAAACTGCACTTTCAGCATACTTTTTCACCATATTTCTTCAAGAAAACTCACACATTCGGATACCTTCTTTAAAGAATTGACTCTTGAGCCGAACCTGAATTTGAGAATATGTTATCAGAGATATCTTGGTGAAAGAACACCTGAATATGACGCGCCGGGTTGGACTTGTGAATTTTTCTTGAAATGTTTTGAGAAATATGGGAGGGCAAATTTTGGGGTACAACACCGGCGAACCAAAAGGGTTCGGGCAAAAATAAGGGATGAAATTAAAAAAATCTGTACACCCGGCAAGTCGAAAACCTGAAAAGGCGACTTGGGCAAAAATGGGTATCCCGGTGGACTGAAAACCCGAAAGGGCGGTCCAGGAAAAAATTAGGGATTAAAGTGTAATACTATGTCTCATTGGATCACCTCGCATCCAGACTTCGGTATCAACTATCAAGCCCGGACGACACTAATCAATCAGATTCATCTTCAACTAAGCAGCAAAGTGATGAGACGCTCGAAGATATAAAGGCAATAGCAGAATTGGAACCCAGTAGGATTGTTCACATAGCTGTCTTGTTTTCTTTTCACAAATTGTATAAATTTTATTTTTTCGGCGGCATTCTCTTACTAGGACGTCAGCCTCTTGTACAAAAACGCCTATTTTCAGGCCAAAACTTCAAAATCAATACAAAATTCATGTTCAGACAAAATTCAAATTGTTTTTCTTTTATCTGTTTTGTTTTGCAAAGAACGTCCAATGTTCATTTTTTATATATGCATTTGACATTAATTGTTGCTCATAAATATTTACATGCGAAACAAAGGGCGAATTACGGGTAATGTCAGAAACAGGGGCAATAAGAATTGTCCGAGATGTCTAGTTGCTCTATCCCCCAAGGTACCAAGGTAGGTTCAGCTGAAGAACGTGACTAAGATACCATCACTCCCCACAAAGCAAAAACAGTAATGGCAGCTCTCCCCACTGAGACTGGCAACCATGAATGAATCAGCGATACTCTCCCCCAAGCAGATTTAGTCTACCGTCAGCCCCGAAAAGGCTTGGTATCCCCAGGAGATCTTAATATTCTCCAGTGGAGTATAAAGATATCCTCCAGCAAGCGTAAGAGCATCCCCGACAGTCTTAATATTCCTCGACAGAGTATAAGAATGTTCCCCAGCGGAATACAAGATACCCCCAATGGAGTCATTTCCCCAGCGCAGTCTAAAAGAGCTTCCCCGATGGAGTTGAATCATCTTCCCCAGTAGACTCTGGAAGCTTATCCCCTGCAAAGCACAAATAAGTCTCCTCGGCCAAATTCAGAGGTTGTTCTCACAAGAGTCTAACTGGTTTATCCTCAGCAAGCTGCAACTGAAAGATCATCCCCAGCGAAGTTCTTTCTATCCCCAGCGGAGTTCATCAATAAAATCCCCAACGGATCTTATCAACGGAATCCCCAACGGAGTTTATCGTTAAAATCTCAGCAGAACATCTCTTCCCCACAGAGTAATTCCCCGTAGAGTATTCTCTTCATCAGCTTATTCCCCAACGGAGTTCTCTTCTCTTGCAGGCTTCTTCTCACAATCATCTTCGTTCATCATCCCCAGCGGAAACGAAGAACTCAACTCTATTCTCCAGCGGTTCCGGGATTTATTTTCCCCAGCTAAAACATCACATTTCCATACATCATGATACATGCATATACGCATCATACCATACAATCTCATTTATATTGAGAACATCATTGCTTGATCCATCTCATGCATTGCATGTGACTGACCTTTACCTTTCAGGAAAAATGCAGTTAAGTTCTCAGCTTAGTCGAAGATTCGACCAGTTCTTAAATCTCAATTGAATTATCCTTGGTTGAATTTCAGATAAGGTTCTCAATCTCGACAGTTTCCCTACGTCATAGCATGGACGAGTACTATAACCTCAACAGTATACTCCATTGAGCACGAGTCAGTTCCTAGATCTTGATGTTTTCCTCCGTCATAGTGTGGACGAGTTCTATAACCTCAACGGTACACTCCCGGTGAGCACGAGACAGTTCCTAGATCTTTATGAAGATGCTTCCCAAACGTCATAGTATGGACGAGTACTATAACCTCAACGGTATACTCCATTAGGCACGAGTCAGTTCCTAGATCTTGATGTTTTCCTCCATAATAGTATGGACGAGTTCTATAACCTCAACGGTACACTCCCGGTGAGCACGAGACAGTTCCTAGATCTTGATGAAGATGCTTCCCTAACGTCATAGTGTGGACGAGTACTATAACCTCAACGGTATACTCCATTGAGCACGAGTCAGTTCCTAGATCTTGATGTTTTCCTCCGTCATAGTGTGGACGAGTTCTATAACCTCAACGGTATACTGCCGGTGAGCACGAGACAGTTCCTAGATCTTGATGAAGATGCTTCCCTAACGTCATAGTGTGGACAAGTACTATAACCTCAACGGTATACTCCATTGAGCACGAGTCAATTCCTAGATCTTGATGTTTTCCTCCGTCATAGTATGGACGAGTTCTATAACCTCAGCGGTATACTCCCAGTGAGCACGAGATAGTTCCTAGATCTTGATGAAGATGCTTCCCTACGTCATAGTCTGGACGAGTACTATAACCTCAACGGTATACTCCATTGAGCACGAGTCAGTTCCTAGATCTTGATGTTTTCCTCCGTCATAGTGTGGACGACTTCTATAACCTCAACGGTATACTCCCGGTGAGCACGAGACAGTTCCTAGATCATGATGAAGATGTTTCCCCCCGGTTGAATTATAGACAGGTTCTTAATACTCAGTCGAGGAATTCTCTCAGTTGAAGTACAGGAAAGTCCCTAAATCTCAACAAAAGTTAGACTTCCCCAGCGGAATCTTCTACAAACAACAAGTATGCAAGTTCTCGCTAAGGAATCTCTTATGCGATCGACACTCCTGCAGATGGCATCTATAAGCCCATCCTCCTACCAACAATCTCCAAATGGCATCTTTAAGCCCATTCCCTTTACCATCACATCACCGAGTGCAAATTTCTGGGCACTCTAGTGTTCAATCATCTTCCACCTTCAAGTCACAAATGGCAGATTCGCCAATCTAACTTTTCAGGTGTAAGAAGATTGAACAGGGGCAGCTGTTGTACCCCAAAATTTGCCCTCTCAATTCTCAAGGCTTTTCTTACAAGGATTGTCAAGGTTCAAGCTTGAACAAGTACATTGGGGTTTTCCAGTACCAAAATTAAAAGGAAACTGTCAAAAATGGAGAAAACAGATAAAAATAACATTTTGACAAATTTGGAGGAAAATAGGTCTCCTTCGATTCAGCATACTTCGATTGACTCTTGGCCTCTTTCGATTTCTCAAAATGGCTGCTAGCGTGCCTCTTTTGCCTGGGCATGTGACTTCTTGTTGCAGATTTCGTTTGTGTCTTTTGCTGCCTGCATGCTTGCAATCGAAGGCCATGACCTACTGGCCACCCATGCCCCCTGCAAGGAAACCATTTTCGATTCACCAAGCATACTGCCTACAAACATGCTTCGATTGGGAAACATTGCTTCCTTCGAACATGAGCTTTCGATTGGGCAATATGTCTGTTTCGATCCAAGCTTCAACTGGGCATTAGCTTGTTTCAACCACAAGCTTCGACTGAGGCAAAGGCTTCCTTTGACTCAGAAGTTAATAACCTTCTAAAAAGGGCCATTCGAAGAACACACAGTTAGTCCATTCGAAGAACACACAGTTGGACCATTCGAAGGACACACAGCTGGTGAAAACGAATGCAGTATTGTCCCAGAAAAATGGAGGATTCGACCCAGAAGATCAAGTTGAACATATAGACCCATAGGCTAGGCCACGTGTCTTCCCTTTATAGGCCTGTACCCACTTACTGTCTAAGACCACTTGCATAGCACAGTACCACCTTTTAGAAATGTTTGACTTGGTCCTTGCGCTTATTTTCCTTCATAGTGAAGCAACCCATCCTGAACCATTCATCTTGCTTTTGTGGCACAAGTGGACATTTACTTTCCAGCTGGGCCTTATTTTATTATTTTTGCTCCCCAAGCTTTTCTCTATAAATAGAGAGTTCATTTGCACAAAAAAGAAAAAAAAGAAAAGAGAGAGGAACGTATCTTCAAAATTCTCACACACCACAAAATTCCCAAACACTTCAACACTTGTGAGAACAAATCCAGAATCACATACTTATTCACTTCAATTCTGAAAAACAAATACTCTTCAGTATCCTTTGAATCCAGTTTGGAAAGAAACATAAGACTTGTTTCTTTCCTTCCTTCGAATCCAGCATTCCCAGCGCAGCTGTTGGCCCCCTCTGTCAAATCCAGAACCTTGGACCTCCACTCAAGATCCCACACCCATTCAATGCCTCCAGCAAGGTAAGTCACTCTTACCCTTGAAACTTTTCGTTTCATGGCATAACATGTAAATAATCTTCCCTTTCATTTCAAAACATGTACATAATACTTTGTTTCTTTTCGTTTCCACCTGCTTAATATGTTTTCAGAGCTAAATCCTTTCTTTTGCTCTCTGTTTACCTGAACTTGCTTTAACTGTTAAACTGTTTACAAGACAAATATTAGCATGGCCTCAGGCCACGTTGCCATTTAATGCTTAAAATGAAAGAAATAGGAGACATGAGTATGAAACGAAGCCTTTGGTTTCCACACTGACTTCTAGGCCCAATCAGAGACACGCTCACACTGATTTCACTGGCCCAATCGAAGAAGGCAACAAGGCAGAAAGGCCCAGCCAGAGGCACACTTGCTGGTGCCAGCCTCCAATTGAAAGGTACTCCCATGCTGGTGCCAGCCTCCAATCAAAGTACATGACCTGACTGGTGCCAAAGCCCAATCGAAGGACAGAACCTCATTGGTGCTGGCCCCAATTAAAGGAGGCCAGCAGAATGCAAATCGAAGGGTGCTACTGCCTGGGTCGAAAGACACTCATTTTTCTCTTATTTTTTCCTTTATACTTTCTTGCCTTTCAATATGGTTGTAATAGTGTAGGATATTTATTTCTTGCATTTTTTGCTTTGCATAAATGTTAGTAATTAGGTGTGTATGATAAGATAAAACCAACAAATAGGCCACCCTAATCAAAGACTAAATGCATGCAATAAAATACACTCGCACATGCCACTCTTAGGGTACACCTCACTTGGTTGCCTCGAACGTGGTCATTGAGTATAGGAAGTTTTAGAGGTCGTCCTTTTGTCCAAAGATCATAAGTTGCCTCAAAACAGTTGCCTCAGATAAAAATGATCTAAGACATTAGGGTTACCGCCAAGGCATCCTAACATTGCTTTAGTGATCACACGTCCCTTAAATCGAATTGACCCGAAAACTCCAACGACGATGCTACCTACTCCTCAATAGTGGGATAGCATTGTCTAAAGGACGTTAGCACAGTTTAATTCCTTTTTGAGTAGGTAGAGGTTCTTAAGTACTTTCTCCTTTTTAAAACAAAACAAAACTTTTCACACTTACACTCTCTTCAAAACAAAAATCCTTTTCAAACCCACAAACACAAAGAAAAGCAAACTTTTGAAAACATAGTGAGCAAGTACCTAAGAGCCCGTGGATAACCACGGATAGAAAGGGTGTTAATACCTTCCCTTTCTATAATCTACCTCCCGAACCCGAGAAATATCTCAAAAAAGGAATTTTTCTGTGCTTTTGTCCTTTCCTTGTTGGATAAAATAAAATACGGTGGCGACTCTTGCTTACCGCGACATTTTGCGAAAACAAACACAAACGCGAGCCAGCATTCCAAAACAGTCAGTTCTCATTTCCACCGATCACACACGCACATTCTCACTTTGCCGTCCTTCTTAGGCACGGGCACAATGTTAGCAACCCATTATGGATAGGAAGTAACAGCAAGAAACCCGGCATTGAACTGCTTCATCACTTCGACTTTGATCTTTTCAGACATATCAGGCCTCATTCGGCGAACTTTCTGTTTAATTGGTGGACAGTCTTCTCTTGTAGGGAGACGGTGAACCACAATATCTATATCGAGTCCCGGAATGTCTTCATAGAACCAGGCGAAGATCTCAACATATTCATTCAACAGCTGAACCAAGCGCTCTTTGACATTTGGCTTTAGGTTGGCACCCATTTTAACCTCTTTTCTGTCTTCGGCAGTACCCAAGTTGATAGTCTCTAACAACTCTTCATGGGGCAGAATAGCCCTTTCTTCCTGTTGTAGAAGTCTAGCCAACTCTCTAGGAACTTCACAGTCTTTATCACCTTCGTATTCGGCATGATTGACTAGATCTTCAGAGTCACTGAAGGCCATAGCAGAATTGTTACCCATGGAATCCGGAGTGGATGGGTACCTGCATTTTGTGAGTGTGGGTGTGTGTAAGGGATAGCCATCTTTAAACAAAATAAAATTTAAAAGAAATAAAATGAACACAAATGTTTATATATGAAAACGTCCATGATTCATTAAAAATGGCATATGAAGATGAAAAAAATCAAGCCCTTACAAATGGACCTATATGCCCCGGGTAAGGCACAAGGCAAAAAGAGTGTATGAATTGTTTAATAATTATTACAGACCAACAGAAAGATAAATTACTGATTTATGAAAGTAATGGGAATGAAGTCTTTCGCCTCTCAGTTGTTTAGTCCTCCTTCAATAGTCGGGAAAATCCAATCTTCAAAGTTGCTCTCATCTTCACCATCCTCCAAAGCATGAACTCCATGATGAGTGATCTTTAATGGTGGCCCTCCAGCCCGGGAGCGGCACACAGCCTTTTGAGAAGAAGTGGTGAAACCCAAGCCGAACTTATCTGTCTTGAAAGGAAAATCTGGTAGCTGACCCCACACTGTGCTTCCTCCTTCCTCGATCACAACCTTCGCATCTTTAAGGGATGACATCCGGGACACAGGCTTGGTAATGATGAGTACATAAGTCATTGTCTTGGCTGCCGCAACTTCAGGAGAAACCTCTTCAAAGTGTTGAAAAGGGGTTTCTATGAATTCACCATCTAACTCCACATAGCGGAAAGAATTAAGGTGGCTTATCATATACTCCTCCTCGCCATGAACTGTTATGATTTTCCCCTGGACTGGGTATTTGAGCATTTGGTGTAGAGAAGAAGTGACTGCCCCAGCGTTGTGGATCCAGGGTCTTCCCAACAATCAATAATATGAAGGACGGATGTCCATCACATAAAATGTAGAGTTGAAAATTTTCGTTCCCACTTTAATTGGGATGTCCACCTCCCCGTGGACCACCCTCTTAGAACCGTCAAAGGCTCTAACAATGATATTGCTGGGCTTTAAGGTCAAACCTTCATAGTCCAATCTGTCCAATGCTTTCTTTGGCGGGACATTTAAAGACGACCCGATATCAACCAGAACGTGAGCAAGAGTAGTCCCTCTGCACTCCATCGAGACATGCAGCGCGTCATTATGCTTTCTCTCCTTAGATGTTAGATCGACATCGGAGAAGCCAAGACCATTTTCGGCGGTTAGGCTGGCTGCACACTCCTGGAACTGGTCCGTGGAGGTTTCTTGAGGCACGTGAGCCGTCTTCAGGAATTTGATCAAGGTTTTGGCATGAGCCTAGGAACAGAGCAATAGGGCCAGCATAGAGATTTTTGAAGGGGTTTGCCCTAGTTGTTCTACGACATCATAGTCGCTTTTCTTAATTATTTTTAAAATCTCCTCCATTTCCTTTTGAGTGGTCTCAGGGATGACCAAAGGCTGAGCCCTCGCCCTGACGGGCGCTTCCTGGATCCCCTTACCTTTATCAGCAGTAATAGTAGAGGGTACAACTACGGGAGTAACAATTTCTTCAAAAACTGGACTTCGCACAGAGATGTTGACCGGCACAGGAGTAACTTTAGGAGAATTCGAGGGTCCGAAGATTGCCCTTGGAGGAGAAATCTCTGGAGAGAAGATTCTTCCGCTGCGGGTGATCTTACTTGTCCCAGCAATATTTCCTATGTCAGGAGTCTCTTCATCGGAATCTTCTTTGACTGATTCAATCTGCTTAACACCGTGGTAGAAGATCTATCCTCCATAATTCCACGGTATTGATTTATTGGATTTGTATGGGATAGGCCCCGACATAGTAATCTTCATAGGTACAAAATTTGGATCGGGTGTAATCTTAACAGGTCTTTTGGAGACCTTGGAAAGACTGGCAGAAATGGTAATTATAGCAACATCGTTGATAGGAGTTGGAGTAACAAGAGTGACAAGAGTTTTCTCAAAGAGGATTTCTTGATTATCCATTAGGCGTTGGATGCCTAACTTCAATAACGGACAGTCAGATTGTAGGGACGAACAAAGGTAACAATCTTTTTCACAGCGTGGGAAAATCCCGGCTTTCAACAGATTCATCTTGATTATTGGTAAAGGGTTCATTAAGTCATCAACAACAGTAACATATAGATCCTCTTCGATAGCATGGGCATTATGACCATGCTTTGGCATTGGGTAAGAGATCACATTTGGCTTTTCGGGCGCGTCGAATTCCACCTCCTTGGCATCTATTAAATCCTGGATCTTGTTTTTGAGGGCCCAACAATTGTTGGTGTCGTGCCCTATGCCGTCTGAATGATAAGCACATTTAGCGTTGGCATGGTAAAAAGGAGAAGTTGTATTCGGATTTTGTGGTGGCTCTCTCAAGGTTGTAAGGTTTAACTTCAAGAGATGGGGGAGAACCTGGGCAGGCGTCATGTTTATTTTGGTGAATTTCCTAGCATGCCTTCCCACTCTTTGTTGGTTGGTTCTGGGTTGATCGTTTCTAGGCTGATCAGCTGTAGTCTTTTGAATCATTACAGCCCCCACCGCTGGCCGGCGCTCGATTCTTCCTCGGCCCCTTTGGGAGTAAACATCTGACACCTCTTTCTTTGTTGGAAAAGGCTTTTTAACGGCAGCAAAAGCAAATGTATCTTTTTGAATTTTACCGCTCTTGATGCCAGCTTCGACTCTTTCACCAGTCAGGATTAACTCGGTGAACCCCGCAGATGAACTCCATATCAGGTGATTAAAGAATGGACCTGACAGCGTCCCCAAAAACATATCAACAAGCTCCCTTTCAGACAATGGTGGC
This sequence comes from Vicia faba, assembly GCA_948472305.1. Taxonomy (NCBI): domain Eukaryota; kingdom Viridiplantae; phylum Streptophyta; class Magnoliopsida; order Fabales; family Fabaceae; genus Vicia; species Vicia faba. The sequence goes on along the minus strand of CATIWC010001309.1, from coordinate 39,847 downwards.
TGCACCCTTCCAGCCAAGTTTCTCCATTTCTGGGCATACTCCTTAAAGCCTTCATTAGAGACCATACCCATACTCTGTAGTTGAGTACGAGTAGGTGCTAAGTCCGCATTATATTGATATTGTCTGTAGAAGGTAGCAGCCAAATCCTCCCAATTGTGTACATCAGATCTCTCAAGCTGGTAGAACCAATCTAATTGCGTCCCCGAAAGACTATCTTGAAAAAAGTGGACCCACAGATCCTTATCAGAAGAATGAGGTTGGATCTTTCTGACGTAGGACCGTAGGTGCATCTTCGGACAAGACAAACCATCTAATTTAGCAAATGTAGGCACCTTGAATTTAGGGGGAATCACAATCCCAGCAACCAACCCTAGCTCTTCGAAGTCCAGCCCAGGCACTCTTTGTACCTCCATAGATGCCAGACGCTCTTCCAGATTCTTGTACTTGTCATCTGCAGGAGGGTACTGCTGCTCAGAATAGTCTTCATCCTCTTCTTCTTCTTCTTCAGCCTCAGACTCAGATGGTACTGCAGCTCCCTTTCCTTTACCTATCCCTTCATCAGATGTTGAAGGGAAATCCAGGACCCTTCTAGCTTGGTTCTCAAATCTTCTACCCAGAGTAGCCACACTAACTCTTTTCTTTTTCTTTTTCTCTTTTTCCTTCTCTAACAGTGCTTTAAGATCCTCCTGACCCTTTGCCAAGGTCATGAGGAGTTGTTGGAACTGTGAATTCTCTGCTTGTAAGTCTTTGACCGTCTGCTCTATATCCATCTTGCTGAAATAAACAACAGAGAGATAAGGAAACCTGGTGTGAAGACCTGTTTATGCATATGATGAATGATATGTAGTCATGTAATGCATTCAAGGATTCAGAAATTCAAATTTGTTGTAAATAAAAAGAACACACGTCATATTAATAAGATAGAATTTGTTAGTACATAAGTGCCCCATGGGCAAAATAAATACAAAATTCTAATGTAAAAATACATTGCGCATCCTCTTTGGTGCGATGTAGGTGTTGAGAGTCTGCTCTTCATAGAGTCGACGAGTAATTTCCAAAACCTTCTTCTCACTGGCGTAGAAGCTGGCTTCAAAAGTGTTTCGTTCTTCCTTGAGCTGTATCCAACTCTTTTGCAAATCTTCCAATGATGTTGGCATGTCAGGATGTAGGAGGGTGTATGGAACCTCTCCTTCCATAACAGGCTCTTTGATCACAGGGAGAATGTAGGGGTAAGGCATCAAAGGACTCTGGGCGCGTGTTCGTACCCACTTGAGGTAAGGCTCAAAGGGAATGGAATTCTTGTGTCCCAGTGTCTTACTATCCACTTTGTTAGGCATCCTCTAAGCTCGGATAAACCTTTGTCGGAGTCCTTAAGCGTCGTTGTCGAAGTCAAAAACCAAGTCCGGAATCAGCATGTCATGAGGGCCCTCCCTTCGGGCATACACAAATTGTCTCAGAGCCAAACAGGGGTTGTAGGTAATGTCTCCCCTAATGCTAAGTAATGGGACATTAGGGAATTCCCCATAACAATCAATGATGATGACACTTTCTCTGGACCGAGAACACCAATGAACATCAGAATGCGTGAGAGTCATCAACCATTATGACCACCTCAAGCATTATTCATTCTTCAAGACTGACTGGGGAAGGTGAGAAATAAACCACCTTGCTAGAAGAGGAGTACAACACATGAGAACACATCTTTTCCTCATTTTTCGTGTGTAAAATTAGTGGAGGATATCCCCAAGCAATGTAGGCACAGGATTTCGAGATATGAAAATCTTGACAGCATTCACATCTATAAGCTGATCAGGGTTTGGGAACAAGACCAACCCATAGATGAGAAGTGCTATAATCTCCTCAAAAGCTTGCAGATCTAGAGAATTCCAACAATCGTGTGCCTTCTCAAACAGAAACTTTGCCAAGAAACCCTTGACACCACTTCTGGTTTCCCAATGACCTTTGATATCAGATGGTTGCAAGTGTAAGGCTTGAGCAACATCTTCAGGCTTTGACTCTCTTTCCGTACCGTTGTAGGGTAGTTGATGGAGAATAGGAATCCTCAAGAGTTGAGAAAATTCCTCCAAAGTAGGCACTAGTTGGTAATCAGGAAATCTAAAACAATGGTGTAGGGGGTCAAAGAACTGGAAGAGAACTTTCACCATGTCTTCTTCAATGTTGGAGTTGACCAAGTTGAGAAGTCTACCATGTTTTTCACTGAAGGGAGAATTCTCTGGAATCTTGGAAGCAAGCTCCTTGAGTAGAGGATGGATTCTCACAAGGTTGACCTGAATAGTTTTCATGCGAAGTGATTCCATTACCTACAAAACAGGAACAAAGATGAAGATCCAAACTCTTGAACTAGTTAGTGGATGCATATGATGCTTCATGATGTTCATGATGTATGCATAAGTATATGTACAAGAAAATCACAAAAGTTCCTAATTTCAGGCTCGCATGGGGTTTCATAGGTAAGTACCCTCTTGAAGTTTAGTTGGCTCAACCTGTCCTATAAATAGTAACCGGGTTCTAAGGAGCTCAATATCACTGGATTATTTTCTGTGTTCATTGTTTCAGTTTAGCCACTTTACTGGCAACCGAAATATTCCAAGAAAATAACCCTCAATGAGTGTAGTATCGAGTATCTACCAACTTCAGACTGCACCAAAGCCGGTCATCTCACTACCCCTAAAAAGGCCAAGATGGTCAAGTAAAGGTTCTAAAAGTCCATTAGTGCTTCATGGCATCACTCAGCGGCCCCGTATTCTCTTTGATTGACACAAAGGCTACCGGTACCCACAAATATGTCGCACTAATATAGCTATTGCTTCAACCATGTCAGTATACCCCGCACAGTTTCCACAATGTATTTCCATTTACCTATGAATGTTTCCCAAATCCGGGTAAAGGATTCAAACCCAAACAATAGAACCAAATGTAAAGCAATCAAAGCAAACAAAGTAAGCTTGTAAAGGTGATCTAAACCCTAAGGTAACCCCACTTTTATATAATTTCCCAGCAGAGTCGCCAGTTCTGTGATACGGTGGGAGAACTGACTTGGGATTTTGCGTTTGTGTTTGCAAATGTTTCGGTTTAGCAAGAGTCGCCACCGACTTTTTATTTTATCCAAAGGAAAGGTCAAAAAGCACAGGAAATACCTTTGAGATGTTTTCTTGGGTTCGGGGGGTAGATTATGAAAAGGGAAGGTGCAAGCACCCTTTTCATCCATGGTTATCCATGGGCTCTTAGTTACTTGTTTAGATCACTTGCTTTTGCTTTTCAATTGTTTGAAATGGTGCTTTGTGTGTGGTTTTGAAAATGTTTTGAAAAGAGGCCATCGTTGTGACAACCTTTGTAATGATTCTTGTTTGAATATATACAAAGGTGTTTGTCTTTTGAAAAGATGTTTCAATGTTTGAAAGTTTGTTTTGGGAAATGTTTCGAAATTGTGTTATGAGGCGTGCTTGAAAATAGCAAGGATGTTTTGGCAATTTTTAATCAAGTAACTAAGAGTTGTCTACCATATCTATTCAAGAGTCTTTCCTACACATTTTTAACCCTTTTAACAGTGTTGTTTTACCATTGTATTTGGTAAACAACCTTGTATTTGGATGTTAAACGGGACAGGCGCGGGTCATCGTATGACTATGATAGCAATAGTGCCAAGTATCTTAGTATGTTTAGGGATCAAGATCATTTTTTAGGCAAACTTTTGATAGCGTCATCGAGGGACTATGATCTTTTGTTTTGTTTTGTTTTGCCAAGATACCTAGCATGCATACCATGGCCATTTGTTTAGGCAACCAAGTGGGGATACCTTAAGGGTGTTTGTGTGCAAGTGTGTTTTATTGCATGCATGATTTTATTTTGAATTAGGATTTTCTATTTCATTGATTTTATCTTGCCATACATATCCTAATTACTAGCATTTACATTTGAAAGCAATAAAAATGCGGAAATGTAAAATCCTACGCTATACAATATTTAGGGGGTGGGGGATACACACTTGTACATGGGGATGGTTCAATGAGAAAAATAGATAAAAAAGAAAATAACAAGGGGAAGAAAAAGAGAAAGAGAGAGAGGGCTAGCGCGCTACTGAGAGGAAGTCAGAAGTTCTGACCCAGGCCTGCTACAGGATATCAACCTGTTAGTGAAAATGTATGAGTCAGAACTTATGACTCTGGTGCGCTGCAAAACAGAAACCTGTTAGTGGGGAGGTCAGAAGTTCTGACTCCCATGCGCTGCAAAACAAAAATTTATTAGTGGGGAAGTCAGAATTTCTGACCCTGCTGGAAACACAATAATTTTCAGTAGTTTTGATATTATTGATAGCAAAACAGGCCTCAGAAGTGCTGGTGTCAAAGTCAGAGCTTGGTCTCCCCTTGTGCTAGTCAGAACATCTGAAATTTTATTATTTTCCCACAAAACAGAAGGCATGGCTAGGACAGTCTCAGCAAGTGTCATAGCGTTTCAGAAGACAGAACCAAAAAGGTCACATGCAGGTTCTACATTGATTCACTTCTTACTTAAGCATTCAGAGGCATGAAAATCCTCAGAACACGTACAACAGAAACATGATATCTACATTGTGTTTATTGAGCATGCAAAGCTGATGATTCTTAGCAGCATGGTGAGAGTCAGCAGGTGCTTACCTTGCTGTTGGAAGAAAATTTTTGAATTGGAGCTAGCTTTAGCTCTGATGGTATTCTGGACAAATTCTTTTTAGAATGGGTGGATGGAGAAGATATATGTATGTATGGTCAGAAATTGTATGGTCGTTCTCTAGTCAGGAAGCAAATTGGGTATCAATGAAGTTTGGAGGCAGGAAGTTCAAAGTTATGAAACACTAGGAATTTTGGCAGAGTTTCACAATGTTTTCTTGCTAGAGTTTTTTGTTCCTCTTCTAGCAATTTCTCTGGATTTTTGACCGGGCTTTTTAATGGACAATGGTTTCCTATTTATAGGCAAGGCTTTGTGAATTTTTAAACGTTAAATGGCGCCAATACTATGTAGTAGGGGTTAACTTGTTCTTGAAGGAAGTTTATGGAAAGTTGTGATAATGGACAGTTTTTCAGCCTAGACTGGAACAGTAGGCGAATATTAAGGGAAAGTGATGCAATAGGCGAAAAGTGGCACATAGATCCAAGCTTAACCTTGCACGAGGGTGTTGTTATGCTGGACGTGGAAAGGCCCTTTGGATAAATGTTCAAAAGTAGTTGTGAGCATTTAATGGGCATTAAATGGTGATGAGATTGGTCAAGACTAAGAGATCTTAGTGTGAGATTTGCATCATTACCTATATCTTGAGACAGCAGTCCTGCTTTACCCAAAAAACAACGCAAACCAAACTCTGACCTTGGCCTCTTGCTGCCCCAGCAAATTCTGAGGGTTCTCTAGATTTTCTAGCATGTTCTTTTTGATCTGCATCTGAAAACTATGGACTTAGAGATTCTGATTCAGTATTATACCCAATTTGCTGGTCCCATTACCTTCTAATCCCAGCATGTTCTGAAGGAGTTTCAGGCTTTATTGCCTTCCTTGCATTTCTCTAGCAAATTATGGCTGAACTTGCATAATTTTTGAAAGAGCCATGTTCTGTTTAAATATTACGTGCTGAACCATGTTTACAAACCATAACTGAGTTGGTGTAACTGCTGAAGAACCAACTTCTGACTGAATGTTATGTGCTGAGCCAAGTTTGCAACTTCTGACCATTTCTGCCTAGAGGTTGGTTCAGAGGTTCTGAAGTGCCATTTTTCTTAAATACTTCAAGTACTTAGAAATTTGGTTTTCGAACCTTAGCTGGAATGCACTTCTCATTTCAAGCATGTTTTGCTGAAATAAGATTTTTTTTTGGGACTTGATTTTAATCAAGAGGTCAAGGTTTGGCCTTTTAGCGCAGATGACTGTTTTGGTCTTGGGAGTGATCTTCGTGAAAAATTTGTAATCCAAAGCTTGGGATTGAATGGGGAGTAAACCTGAGAAAAATAAGAGGGCAAATTTTGGGGTACAACAGTGTTCCCGATCTATAGAGAATGTTACTATTGTCGACCGTTGTGGAGAATTCCCTAATGTCCCTATACTTGGCATTATATAAGGTATCACCTACAACCCCTGTTTAGCCTTAAGACAATTTGGTTACGCCCGAAGGGATGACCCACATGAGATTCTCATTTAAGGTTTGGTATTTGACTATGAGAACGACGATCAAGGTCATCGCCAGAGATTTATCCGAGCTTGGAGGATGTTGAACAAGGTAGATAGCAAGACGTTTGGGCATAAGAATTCCATCCCTCTTGAGCCTTACCATAAATGGGTACGAGCTCGTGCTCAAAGTCTTATAATGCCTTACCCCTCCATTATTCCAGTGATCATAGAGCCCGTTGTGGAAGGAGATGTTCCCTATACTATCTTGCATCCTGACATGCCCACCTCTCTTGAAGACTTACAAAGGGATTGGATACAACTTAAGGAGGAGCGAGACACTTTCAAGGCCCAATTCTACGCCAACGAGAAGAAGGTTTTGGAACTCACTAAGCAACTTCATGAGGAGCAGAGCCTGAACGCCTACATCGCACCAAAAAGGATGCGTACAACCTTTTTATCTTAGAGTTTTTGTATTTTCTTTGTAAGCCCAAAAGAGGCATGATGTACTCAAAGATTTAATTTATTAATATAACGTGTGTTCGCTTTTTGGTCTAAAGCAAATTTAAAACTCTAATTTCCTTGAAATCGTTGCATATGCATTTACCATTCATCATAACATAAGCAGGTTTTCTCACAACAAGTCTCCTCATCTTTCTACTGTTTATTTCAGTAAGATGGATCTCGAGCAGACAGTTAAAGACCTCCAGGCGCAGAATGCTCAGTTTCAGCAAATGTTCTTGACTCTAGCCAAAGGACAAGAGGATATGAAAACCTTGCTGATTGAAGAGAATAAGAAGAAAAAGAAAGTAACCGGAGTTCTGAATATGGGAAGAAGGTTCCAAGGACAAGCCAGACGGACCCTAGACTTTGCAACATCGTCTGGTGAAAAGGATAATCAAGAAGTGAAAGGCAAGGAAACGGTTATCCAGATAGAGTCTGAAGAGGAAGAAGAAGAGGACTACTCTGAAGAGCAGTATCCCCCGGTCGATGACAAGTACAAGCAACTGGAAGAACGACTAAGCGCAATGGAAATCCAAAAAGTACCCGGGCTAGACTTTGAGGAGCTAGGTTTGGTGTCTGGAATTGTCATTCCACCAAAATTCAAGGCACCGATATTTGCTAAATACAACGAAGTTTCATGCCCCAAAATGCATCTTCGATCCTATGTGAGGAAGATACAACCTCACACTGCTGACAGAGATTTATGGGTCCACTTCTTCCAAGACAGCCAATCCGGAACTCAACTTGATTGGTTCTATCAACTGGAAAGGGCCAATACCCACAATTGGGAAGACCTTGCTGCTGCTTTCTATAAACAGGATCAGTACAGCGCAAACCTTGCTCCTACCCGTACTCAACTCCAAAGTATGGCGATGGTCTCAAGTGAAGGTTTCAAAGACTACGCTCAAAAATGGAGGGACTTAGCAGGAAGAGTCTAGCCTCCCCTTTCCGAGAGAGAACTAGTAGACATGTTTCTGGGTACCTTGTCCGGTACTTTCTTTAATCATTTAATTGGAAGCTCCTCAGTAGGCTTCACCGAACTAATCTTGACCGGAGAAAGAGTGGAAGCTGGGATTAAGAGTGGGAAGATCCAGAAAGACGCATCCTCCGCCGTTGTAAGAAAACCATTTATTGGAAAGAAAGAAGTTGGTGCTGTGTATCCTCAAAGGAATCAAGATAGAGCTGAACACTGTCCAATGGTAGGGGCTGTCATGATCCCTAAGCCTGCACCTACTCAACAAAGGAACGATCAGCCTAGAACAGAAAGACCAGTAAGACAATTTACTCAGATTAATATGACATTATCTCAAGTACTAAAACATTTGTTGAGATCTAATCTGGTAACTTTGAAAGAAGCTCCAAAGAATCCTAACACAACCTCTCCTCACTAACATCATAATGCTCGATGTGCTTACCATTCAGAAAGTCCAGGCCATGATACTAACAACTGTTGGACTTTCAAAAACAAGGTACAAGACCTTCTTGAAGCTAAAGAAATTGAGTTTGATGCTCCCGAGATCCCAAATGTTATTACCGCTCCTATGCCCAAGCATGGACGTGGTGTTAACGCTGTCGAAGATGATATGTTTGTCTCTACTATTGATGAACTTGTTACTCCTCTCCTAACCATCAAGAAGAACCTATTGAAGGCCGGTTTATTTCCGGGCTATGATGAAGGCTGCCACTTCTGTTTATCCCGACCAACTAGTTGTCATTTATTGAAAGTAGGTGTTCAACGCCTGATGGATGACAAAGAGATTTTGTTTGAAAAGACTCTTGTTCCAACTGTTTCTTACAAAGATGTTTCAATAGTAACCATTTCCGCCAATCCTTCCAAGGTCTCCATCAAAAGACCCGTTAGGATTACATCAGTTCCTAAAGTAGCTCCACTAATAATTACTATGCATGGACCAATCCCGTACTCATCAGATAAGACCGTCCCATGGAATTATGGGGGCGATGTCTACTATCACAGTGTCAAGCAAGATTGGCCAGTTGTTGAAGACTCAATTTCTGAGGAAGATAACCCATACATCAGTAATATTGCGGGAACCAGTAAGATAACTCGAAGCGGAAGAATTTTCTCTCCAGAGATTGCTCCTCCGAAGACTGTCATCGGTCCCGTAATCATCCATGTTCCTGTTCCTGTTGCCACTACTACTACTACTACTACAATCCCTATAGTTACACCTGCTGATACTCCTACCACCGAGTCAACCGAAACTCGAGGCAAAGACATTTTGGTTGAGCCTGTCCGAATGAAGACACAATCAGTATCTATCCCTAAGGCCTCCTAAAAGGAGATGGAAGAAATTCTGAAGATTATAAAGAGAAGCGACTACAACATAGTCGAACAGCTAGGGCAAACTCCGTCAAATATTTCCATGATGACTTTATTGTTGTGCTCCGAGGCTCATGCGAAGGCCTTGGTGAAATTCCTTAAAACTGCCCATGTACCACAAGAAACCTCAGTTGATCAGTTCCAAGACTGTGTGGCCAGCTTGACCGTGGATAATGGTTTAGGCTTTCCTGATGCTGACTTGACACCTAGAGGGAGGAAGCGCAACGAGGCATTGCATGTCTCTATAGAATGCAGGGGCACAACCTTGGCCCATGTCTTGGTTGATACCGGTTCGTCTTTGAATGTGCTTCCTAAGAAGGCTCTTGATAGACTTGACTGCGAAGGGTTGACCTTAAAACCCAACAACATAGTGGTAAGGGCCTTCGACGGTTCAAAGAGAATGGTGCATGGGGAGGTGGACATCCCCATAAAAGTTGGAACTCAAAACTTTGATTCAACTTTTTACGTGATGGACATTCACCCTTCCTACTCCTGCTTATTGGGCCGACCATGGATTCACAATGCTGGTGCTGTCACCTCTACATTACATCAAATGTTGAAATACCCAACCAAGGGGAAGATCATTACTGTCCATGGAGAAGAGGAATATATGGTTAGTCACTTAAACTCCTTCATATACATGGAATTGGATGGCGAATTCATTGAAACTCCATTTCAGCACTTCGAGGAAGTCCTAAAAACCGTGGCTGTAACCAAGGCTGTTTCCCAAGTCCCAAAGATTACAAGACCTCCGCTAAAGATGTCTTCTCTAAAAGATGCCAAGGCAGTGATAAAATAAGGTGGGTGCACTATTTGGGGCCAACTCCCAGATATCCCATACAAGTCTGACAAATTTGGTTTGGGTTTCACTTCAGGAGCCCAGAAAGTTGTACGCCGTGCTCGCACCGGGGGACCCCCTTTAAAAATCAGCAACCATATAATCAACGCTGTGGAGGATGATGAGGATAGCTACGACCTGGAGGAATGGATTTTCCCAACTGTCAACGGAGGACTCGGCAACTGGGAAGCTAAAGATTTTGTCCCAATTACTTTTATCCAACAATAATTGTCTTTAAATTTTGTCGGATCTGTAATAGTTAAACAATTCAGACTTTTAAAGCCTTGTGTCTTACCCGAGGCATAATGGTCCAATTGTAAGGGTTGTTATCTCATTTTCATATGTAATCAATGAATCATGGACGTTTTTGCAAACAAACTTTGTGTTCTTTGTCTTTATTTTTTACATTTTTACTTTCTTTCAAAGATCGTTATACTCTTACACACACTCACAATGCAGGTCTACATCCACTCAGGATCCCATGGGTAACGATTCTGCTATGGCCTTCTGTGACTCTGAAAATATAATCTACCAAGCCAAAGATGAAGGTGAGGAAGATTGTGAAGTGCCAAGGGAACTAGCCAGGTTACTACAACAAGAACAGAGGAACATTCAGCTCCACAAAGAACCAGTGGACACAGTTAACCTAGGTATCGAAGAGGACAAGAAAGAAGTCAAGGTGGGTGCAAATCTAGAACCCAATGTCAAGAAGCGTCTGATTCAATTGCTACATGATTATGTTGAGGTATTTGCCTGGTCGTATGAAGACATGCCAGGACTTGATGAAGATATCATGGTACATCATCTACCAACAAAAGAATACTGCCCACCAGTAAAACAAAAGGTTCGTCGCATGTGACCAGACATGTCTGAGAAGATCAAAGCGGAAGTCATGAAATAATTCAACACCGGATTCTTGGACGTCACCTCCTATCCGCAATGGGTCGCCAATGTTGTTCTTGTGCCTAAAAAGGACGGCAAGGTACGAATGTGTGTGGACTATAGAGATTTGAATAGGGAAAGCCCTAAGGATGATTTCCCACTTCCCCAAATTGATATTTTGGTCGACAATACAACACGGCATAAGGTGTTTTCCTTCATGGATGGTTTCTCAGGCTATAATCAAATCAAAATGGCGCCTGAGGACATGGACAAAACAACCTTTGTCACACAATGAGGGACTTTCTGTTACAAGGTTGTGCCATTCGGGTTGAAGAATGCTGGGGAAACCTATCAGCGTGCCATGGTAGCCTTATTTCACGACATGATACATCACGAAATAGAGGTCTATATGGACGATATAATAGCCAGATCTCAAACTGAAGAAGAACATCTTGACCATTTGCAGAAATTGTTTGAGAGACTGAAGAAATACAAGTTGAGGTTGAACCCCAATAAATGCACATTTGGGGTGAGGTCCGGTAAACTCCTAGGCTTTGTCGTTAGCGGTAAAGGTATCAAAGTGGATCCTGCCAAAGTGAAAGTAATACAAGAAATGCATTCCCCTCGTACCGAGAAGGAAGTCCGAGGATTCTTGGGGCATTTAAACTACATTGCCAGATTCATTTCTCACTTAACAACTACTTGTGAATCAATCTTCAAATTACTGAAGAAAGATCAAGTAGTCAAATGGAATGATGAATGCCAAACTTCCTTCGACAAGATCAAATATTACCTGCAAGAACCTCCTGTTTTGATGCCACCAGTCAGGGAAGACCCTTGATTATGTATCTGACTGTTTTGGAAAATTTAATGGGGTGTGTGTTAGGGCAGCATGACGAGTCTAGCCGAAAAGAGCATGCTATTTCTTACCTGAGCAAAAAGTTTACCGACTATGAGATAAGATATTCACTGCTCGAGAAAACTTGCTGCGCTCTAGCATGGGCTGCTCGCCGGTTAAGACAGTATATGCTGACCCATACTACCTTATTGATATCCAAGATGGATTCAATAAAATACATCTTCGAGAAGCCTGCCCTCTCTGGGAGAATAGCAAGATGGCAGATGATCCTGGTGGAATATGACATTCAGTATACTACCCAAAAAGAAATAAAGGGAAGTGTACTAGCCGATCACCTTGCTCATCAAGCTATGGATGACTACCAGTCCATGAAGTTTGAATTCCCAGATGAAGACATCATGATGGTAAACAACTGTGAAGAATTCAGACCATATGACGGACCTGAACAAGGATCCCGATGGACCCTGGTTTTTGATGGGGCGTCCAACGCACTCGGCAAAGGTATAAGTGATGTACTCATATCTCCTGAAGGATGTCACACTCCCTTTACCGCAAGACTCTGCTTCAACTATACAGATAACATGGCAGAATACAAAGCGTGCATTTTTGGTCTCAAAGATGCCATAGATTTGGGAATCGAGTCTTTAAGTGTATTCAGAGATTTAGCTTTAGTTATCATCCAGATCAAAGGAGAATAGGACACCAAACACCCTAACCTCATCCCCTACAAAGAACATGTGTTGACATTAATCCCATATTTTGAGAAGATTACCTTCGAGCATTTCCCGCGAGAAGAAAATCAATTAGCAGATGCACTAGCCACAATGTCATCCATGTTTAAACTTAAATGGGAGAATGAGGCTCCCCAGATCCTCATTGAACGAATGGATGAACCAACTCACTGTCACGAGATCAATACTGAAGAAGTAGTGGACCAGCCTTGGTTCCACGAAGTCAAGAGGTATCTCGAGGCTCAAGAATATCCGGAAGGAGCTTTAGTCAATGATAAGAAGTTCTTAAGGAGATTCTCTGCTAAATTCTTCCTTATTAATGGAATTCTCTACAAGTGCATCCATGACTCTATTTTGCTCCGTTGCGTAGACAAGGTTGAGGCAGAGAAGATCATGGCTGATCTACATGAAGACACTTTTGGCACCCATTCCAGTGAGAATACGATGGCAAAGAAAATCCTACGGGCAGGTTATTACTGGTCTACCATGGAAGCAGATTGCTATCAACACTCTCGAACCTACCAAAAGTGTCAGATCTATGCTGACAAGGTGCACCTACCTCCCATTCCTCTAAATGTCCTGACGGCTCCTTGGCCCTTTGCTATGTGGAGCATCAATATGATTGGGGAAATCAAGCCAACAACCTCTAATGGACACCGCTTCATCTTGGTGGCCATTGATTATTTCACGAAGTGGGTTGAGGCAGCCTCTTTCGCTCTGTAACCAAGAATGTTGTTGCCCGGTTCATCAAGCAGAATCTCATATGTCGGTATGGTATCCCAGAAAGGATCATCACTGACAATGGTACAAATCTCAACAACACTATGATCACCGCACTATGTGCGCAATTCAAGATCCAGAAACACAATTCTTCCCCTTACCGGCCAAAGATGAACGGTGTTGTCGAAGCTGCAAATAAGAACATCAAAAAGATCATATAGAAAATGACAGTCACGTAGAAAGACTGACATGAGATGCTATTGTTTGCCCTCTACGATTATCGTACCATGTCACACACATCGACCAGGGAAACACCATACTCTCTGGTATACGGCATAGAGGTTGTCTTGCCTATTGAGGTCCAGATCCCCTCTCTGAGAACTATGAAGGATGTAGGGTTGAATGAAGAAAATTGGATCCAAACTCGTCTTGATCAACTGAAATTGATTTATGAGAAAAGGCTTACTACTGTCTGTCATGGTCAAATGTATCAAAAACGGATGATCAAGGCTTTCAATAAAAAGGTCAGACGCCAAGTGTATCAAGTCATGGATTTGGTGATCAAGCGCATCATACTGCCGCAAGGTGATCCTAGGGGAAAATGGACTCCTACATAAGAAGGACCATTTATGATCAAAAGCATATTCTCTGGTGGAGCAATGATCTTGACCACTATGGATGGCGACGACCTGCCACACCCAGTGAATGCAAACATAGTCAAAAGATACTACGCATAAGAGACCCGCTAGGTTGACACACCTAGGAAAAACAAGGGCATCCCGGCGAACCAAAAAGATTCGGGCAAAAACTACGGATAAAACAAAAAAAATCGGTGCACCCGACAAGTTGAAAACCCGAAAGGGCAACTTGGGTAAAAAAGGGTATCCCGGTGGACTGAAAACCCGAAAGGGAGGTCCAGGCAAAAGTTAGGGAATTAAAGCGTATGACTATGTCCCGTTGGATCACCTTGCAGACATCTTTTAGCTTCGACTGACAAACTCAACGGGTCTGGTCAATCCAATCAACTTCGGACAAGGTAACAACTGGACAAGATTCTCAAAGGCATGAAGGCTATAGCAGAATGGGAAACCCATGGGAATATTGCACATAGCTATCTTTTATTTGTATCAAATTTTCATTTTTTACGACGACATTCTCTTACTAGGATGTTTGTCTCATTGTACAAAATACTTATTCAATTAAATACAAAGATACTCCTTTGAAAGTGCAAAACTATTTGTTTTTCTTTATTTCTGTGTTTTATTTACAAAAATGCCCAATGATTTATTTTTGAGCATATGCATTTAAACATAACTACTGTTTACAAATGAGCAAAAAATGGAAGACAATCACTAATGGCTTTAAGAAATAGGATGATATCTTTAGACTATTCCATAAAATTCCTCATAGTGTACAACTTAATGATACCAAGCTCTCTCGTATCCCCAGCAGAACAAAACTTCTAGTTATCAATCCCCAATAAAGGTCATCCAATTTCTTAGGATTCCCCAACAGATTTCACAAGCAACGCACGGCGTTTCCCTTACAACAAAGTTTATTTCTCTAACAAATAGGAGCTCATCAACTCACCAACACTTCAAAACATGAAGACTTACAATCCTCGTCCCCAGCAGCAGTCAGGGATTTATTTTCCCTAATCCAACAATGTTACAACAACACAGCTTATATGCATATACATCACATCCATACGATATGACATTGACAACATGGATACATACAACATAATCTCACTCATTTTATCGAGAACATCATTATACAATGCATTTCATACATCATGACATTGCATACAACTAATCTTTCACCTTTTCAGGAAAGATCAGTCAACAAATGGTTATTATCATCAATTTACAAAAGGTCTGAGATTGATACCGATAACCAGCCAGGACAATTATCTACACAAACAGTTGAAGTTGATACTACATAGGTTTTCTCTCATTCAACTCTCAGATACAGTACAGGTACGCTCCAGATACAGATGCCATTCTAATACTCATTCAGATTCAACTCTCAGATATAATACATATACACTCCAGACACGGACGCCATTCTGATACTCATTCAGATTCAGCTTTCAGATACAGTACAAATATGCTCTAGATGCGGATGCTATTCTGATACTCATTCAGATTCTCTCTCAGATACATTCCAAATACGCTCTAGACGCGGACGCCATTCTGATACTCATTCAGATTCAGCTTTCAGATACACTCCAGATACACTCCAGACGTGGACGCCATTTTGATACTCATTTAGATCCAGCTTTCAGATACAGTTCAGATACGCTCCAGACACGGATGCCATTCTGATACTCATTCAAATTCAGCCTTCAGATAAATTTCATATATGCTCCAAACACGGGCGCTATTCTGATACTCATTCAGATTCTCTTTCAGATACAGTCCAACAATCATTTTGGATGGCATCTGCAAGCCCATCTCCGATAACTTCTCATCTCCTCTCCAAATGGCATCTTTATGCATATTCCCTATACCATCAACCATCACATCCTCGAGTGCAAATTTCTGGGCACTCTAGTGTCCAATCATCTTCTACCTTCAAGTCACGAATGGCAAATCCGCCAATCTAACTCTTTAGGTTTAAGAAGATTGAACAGGGGCAGCTGTTGTACCCCAAAATTTTCCCTCTCATTTATCAAATATTTTCTCACAAAGATCT
Source organism: Vicia faba (assembly GCA_948472305.1). Classification (NCBI taxonomy): domain Eukaryota; kingdom Viridiplantae; phylum Streptophyta; class Magnoliopsida; order Fabales; family Fabaceae; genus Vicia; species Vicia faba. The sequence continues at coordinate 24,128 of CATIWC010001309.1, read as the reverse complement.
CTCTTGGTTCAAGACTGCACTAGGGTTGATCAACTCAAGACACCTCCTTAAGCACTGATGACCAAAATTAGGGTTTGAGATTGCACAAGGATAATTGAACTTTCAATGCCTCATGTGACTTTCATGGATCATTATGGACCCCCAAGGTTACTCATGTCAAGTTTCAAGCCTTGGATCACACTTTTGCTCAGTCAATAGAGCAATTGACCTATAAATCAACTGTATTGGGGAAAAAGTCAACTCTGGCCAATTTACAGTCAAACTTCATAATTTTTGATCCATATCAACATTATAAACTCATATGTATCATTTTATCAAGTTTGGACCATAATTCCTCAAGAATTTTGATCAGATCATCAAAAGGGCAAAATGGTCAAAATTAGGGTTTTGACTGAGGAAAGGCAATTTCTGATTTTTGACCTAGCAAGTGGTCAATTGGTTTGAAGCATGATCTCAAGAGTTCAATTGCATCATTTTTAACTAATGGCATGACCCAAAACATTGCTCAAGATCAATTGGATTGATAGTGAATTTTCAGTCAACTGATCAAAAGTCAACTATACACTGAAAAGTCAAACTTTGACTTTTTTGGTCAAAATCCAATGCCAAAGATCACAGTTCATAAAAAAATGTCAAAATATGAAACTTATTCATCATGAAATCAAAAAGTCAAGATTTCATTTTGAAAAGTCAAAGTTTTCTAACTTAGAAAATTTTCTAAGTGTTTAAAACTTCATGTTTTTTCACAACTTTGAGCCAATTTTTCACCATGATGCAAGATGATTCAAAAGAAACTTTCAAAATGAAAGTTTTAGATCTCCATGATATATACAACATTTCTTTACACTACTTCTTCTAAAAATTCTTGTATCTCAAGTTATTAATTCATAAAGTCATGGTCTTGAAATTGAACACTTAGTGAAATTTTGCCGTAGTTTTAGTCAGGATTTTGACCTAACTTCATGGAACTTTTCATATAGTTCCAAGGGGAATTTTCAAAAGTGATTCAAAGAGGTGTTGTAGAGAACATTACAATCTTTCCAAAATGTCCAAGAAATCCTTGAGATCATTTGTGAGCAAGGAGAATCGAAGAGATGAAGTTAGGGTTTTCAAACTTAAATTACAAGCCATTTCATGATGAACAAAAATTCAAATCCAAGCCTAGGCTGCATAATATCTACTTTGCAGGCCTAAAACTTGTTTGTCACTCCATAATTAAATGTTTACACAGCTATTATAGCTTTAATCCAAGTACTTGAGCCTTTATCCAAGTTACATTTCCATTTATGGCACAAAGTTGCCATTTCCATTTTGATAAAGCACTACTTTTGCAATTGTCAACTTCTTGAGCTTTGCACTTGTTCTTTCTGCACACACAACCCCTATAAACCAAAAGCAATGTGTCTAAAGCCTCTTTGAGCTCAGAACATGCTTGTACAACACTTTGAGATTTGTCTTCTCACTTTTCTTCAAAAGCAAGTCATAGAGTCAAAAGGCTAGAACTCAGAAACCTTGAGTGCATTTGATCTCTAATATTTTCCATACATATACACAAGTCTATTGCAACATAACACACGAATTCTAAGACCCCAAAACACTCCCAAGAACTCTGCAACTTAGAATCTTCCATAACTTGATAGTTTGGAACCTTACATAGCCATCTTCAAATCCACTCATGCGTATTGAGTTTTAACCATCCAAACACTTAGTATACATCATATCAAAGTGATCCAGACCCCTCTTTCCTGACTGTAACTCCTCCATCACTATCCACCATTTCCAAATTTGAAGCTTGCAACTTGACTTGAGTTGGGAGTTTCAGCCATCCTCAAAGCAAAGTAGGAGTTGGAACACATTCAAGGAGGTTCAGGCAAGCTACAGAAGTCATCAGGCCATCACAAAAGTTTCCCAAACTCCATACACGACTCCAGCTGCAAGAGGTAAGTTTTCAAACTTCTATCTCTTCATACAAGCATCATTTGATTCTGATTTGTGAAGATAAAATGTAGAGACCATTGCCACGAAGCTATACATATCCATAGTTTGCATTTATATGGCCCGAGCTTAGAGAATTTTAGAGTTGAAGTTTCTGAAATTTTTAGGTTTTAAATTAGGGCCAGAAAAATTCTCATTCATATTTGACTGTTAGCTTAAGTTATTTACATGGTTGGATTCGTGGGAAAAAATTCCACAACTTTCATGTTTGAGCTTTTCATTTTTGTTGAGAGATGAAGAAGTTACAGATCCTTTGGTTGGAGGTTGAAAATGAAGTGTAATCAGGGCGCATTTTGTGTTATGTATTTATCCTTTCACAAAAGTTAACGGATGTATCACCACCCCAGTGGTTAAAGCACGCGCATGTCACCCTTAGGTCCTGGGTTCAAGCCCCAGCGTGACCTTTTTGCATTTTTTCCCACTATTTTTAACATTTTTGAGTTTTTTTGCAGTGCTTGGGCTTCTATTTGGGCCTCTTGTTTTTTTTTTCACTAACCTTGATTTACTTCAACACCCCTGGCCTATTTTTTCTTTAATTATTTCATTTTCTTTTTTTTTATTTCATTATATTTTATTTTCTTTAATATTTTTTATTATTTATTATCATTAATATTATTATTATTTTTATTAATAAAAATCCAAAAAATATTTTATTATTTACACTTATATATTTTATTTTCTCTATAAAACAAAAAGACTAAAAACATTTTCTTAAACAAATTAATTTCTTTTTCTTAAATAATTAATATTTAGACTTAGGCTTAATTATTATTTTATTTTATTTTTTATTTATTTATTCAAAATTAATTTAGAACTTAGGTTTATTTTAATTAATTAATTTTCATATTATTTTTATTAAGTTAAAACCTTTTCACAAAAAACCCTAAAATACATTTTTTTTTAAAACTTAATTTCCTTCTTAATTAATTTAAGTTTAAATTTTGTTTATTTTTCATTAATCATCTCACTTAATTAGGATAAAACCCCTTTCATAAAAACAACAAAAAATATTTTCTTTTTTCCATTTATATTCTTGCATTTTATTTTCAATTTTGTACAATATTCAATATGGTTGTAATAGGTGATTAAGTTTAATTTTATTGCAATCCCCATTTGTAAATTTGTACACCCCCTCCCATGAGTATTGTAATAGCGTAGTAATTTTAAATTCCGCAATTTATCGCTTTATATAAATGCTAGTAATTAGGGTTTGTATGTAAAGATAAAATCAACAAGTAGCAAACCATAATTCAAGACAAAACCAAAGCATGAAAATCAATACACTTGCACACAAGCACCCCTAGGGTAAATCCACTTGGCTGCCTTACAAAAATGACCATATTACGCATGTGAGGTATCTTAGCAAAGACAAGTAAAATACAAGATCGTAGTCCCTCGATAACGCTATCAAAAGTTGCCTTTCAAAATGATCTTAGTCCCTAAAGAAAAGTGCTAAGATACCTTGCAACATTGCTAATCATGGTTATACGATGACCCACACCTTAACCAAATATGTACCAACTTGTGATTTTTGATATTTTATTGCATCCAAAGGCCCAATGATGAACACTTGAGCACCAATTGAAGGAATCTTGATTTTCCTTTGATGATTGCTTGAGAATTTAATGGAAATTGGATGGATATGACATGGAAATAAACACATGAGCCATACTTGAATCAAATTTGAAATCATGCACCAAACTTGAACTTTTCTTGGCCAAATGAAGTTTAATGAAGCTTGACATGAATATGATCTAAGATTATATGTCATGCCTTGAAGTAAAAGCTCCTTGAACCACTTGTTGACCAAACTTTGACCTTGTGAACCAAAACCCTAACTTGAAAACTAATCTTATCTTGATCTTTTGATTGCAAGTCCCTACCTTGAATAATAAGAAAATAAAACAACATATATATTTTTACTTTGAATAAGGTTAACAAAGCATAAAATGTAAACAAGCATATATTCAAAAAGGAACACAAAAGGTGCTTGGTGATCTCCCACAAATATCAAACCAAAGGGGGCAAAGGTTAAGAGGATGTCATGCTTTGATCTTGAGTTAGATGCAAATGATATGACAGGTGGAATCTTAGGGGTAAAAATTAGGGTATGACAAATGCCCCTATTTAAGTTTCTTCTACCAGGAGATATGAAGATTGGAATTCTTCGTATCGACTAGATTAAAGATACTTAAATACATAAGATCTGATTTTTAGCCCTAAGATGTCGCACAATACTTATGATATAAATGAAAATTATCAGACTCCACGAGGAATACGCTACGGGAGATAGACTCTATAGGGAATTACGACTCTAATTTTCCTGGAGAAAAAACTTGATTGAGGGTTTGTCAACTTCCCATGACCATATCTTGCTCAATTTTTGATATTTTTAAGTGATTCTAAAGCCATTATTTTCTTTAAAGAGTTCTTAACAACTTATCTTCAAGTATCTAAGACCAATTTTGAGTATAAGATCATTTAAATTTGAAGAAGATTACAAGTCTTTTGAAAAATACATTGAACTCTTTGATTTGACTTCAAAAGATTATAACTTGGTCAATTATTACCTCCTTGAGCTCATTATTTTTTCACAATAAACTTAAGGATGTCTACTACAACTTTGATTCAAAGATCAAGATTTAAAAATGTGTGGAAAGTTATGGAATTCAATGAAACATTATAGGTCATTTATGGATTTCTCAAGAAATTTCCACCAACTTCCAAATATCATAACTATATCACTGTTTATTATTTTTGAGTGATTCCAATTCCATAGTTCCACTCAAGGAGTCTACTTCATTTCATCTTCAAGGATCAAGAGCTAATTTTGAGTGGAAGGGCTTGTAATTTTTCAAAACATTATAGGTCATCATGAAGCTCTACACTTATAATTTTTTTCTAAGTGTCAAAGTTAGTTTGTTTTCCACAATTTCAAATGGACATAACTTTGTGCTCGAATGTCCAAATAGAGACTTTATTGGTGCATTGTAAAGATGATGATGAGGTCTTTCAAAGGCAACAAGAATGATACTTTAAAGCCTCTTTAGTAGGTTGCACCATGGAGTTAAAGATAGAAAATTGGAATTGGGTTCTCACTTCCAGTCAGATTAAAAATTGGTTAATGTGGCTTCTAATCACAAAATTAATGCGTGTTTTTGATCTAAACATGTTTAACAAACTTGCTTATATTTGTTTAAGCTTTGAAACACATCATTTGGATGAGTTTTTAGGAATTTCACATCACACTTTCCATGCTTGCAACTTCACACGAATTCCAACTATTTCTCATCATTTCACACGTATGAGCTCACTAATCATTCTCCTATAAATAGAGGATCATTACTCATTCATCACCCTAACTTTAGAGAGCCAAAATCACCCTGCCACTTTCTCCCCATAACTCACTTTTTTGAAAAATTCGAATCCATTCTTTCCTTGATTTTAAGTTTAATTTCTTGTTCTATTCTTCTTTAGGGAACTTGAGTGAAGCTTCTCAAACAAAAAGCAAGCCAAATCGCCCTATTCAGCTCAAACCAAGTTCACTTTCAGAGAAAGCTTATGCTACTTAATTCAGGTAGGTTAAGGCACCAAATATTCTAACTCAAATTATTAGAATGGTCTATGATGTTCATTGATGTTTGCTATTAACTTAATTTTGGTGAATCAATGCATTTGATGCTTCTGTTTTTTATTTCAAACTTTTCAAAACCTTCCGGTTTTTTCCAAATCAAGTGAGCTATGCTTTAAATAAGTATTTCACGAGCACATGGTTGAAATCGTCTTGAAGAGACGCATTTCATGATACCAATGTGAATCACTAATTCTACTGTTTGAAGGATTTGGACTTTGCCCTATTTGCAGATGGCTAGAGGTTGAAAACGATCTATGTGTTGTTCTTCAACCAATGAAGGCACGTCAATTGTTTTATTTTGAGTGGCCTGACTTTTGTGTGTTACATGCACGCGTTTTGACTCAGATCCACCATGATCCCTCACCTCTCGTTCAACAGATGTGCCAGCGTGTTTAAGTGAGATGGATCTGACGTCTCTTGTTTTTTTACGATTTATATTCTTTTTCTATTTTTGTTTAAAACTTCAAAAAAATCATAAAAAATTCATTTCAAATTCAAAAATTATGGAAAAAATCACAAAAATACTTTTGAATATTTTCTTTCTGATTTTTTTTCTTCATAATTTTATTTTATGATTTGATATTCTTTTATGATTTTTCTCTTTATTTGACTTGTTTTAATTGTTTAAAAATATTTTTAGATCTTTAAAAATTCTGAGAAAATAATGGAATAATCCAATGACATCTTGACAATTGTTGGTGACCTTATTCAAATTTTATTTTCAATTTTTTAATTTTTTAATTTTTTAATTTTTGGTTTATTCTACTTAATTTTTCAATTTTTAAAAATAGTTTCTGACTTTTAAAAAATATAAAAAATTTATGAATATACTTTGAGGTATTTTTGATTTTTCCATGCCTCTGGATCCCGTTTTTTTTTAGTTTTGATTGTGGTTTGATTTTTCTCCTTTTATTTTCAATTTAAATCCTTTTTTAAATCATTTTCTTATTATATTTTTGTTTTAATTGCAATTTATTTTTGTATATATTCTGGCTGATCTTGGACCATGTGAATTTTAATCACAAGCTTCATTAACATTATTGGATATTGGATGTTGAGTTAAACTCCATTAAAATGGATGAATGATTTTAATGATAACTTGATTAATTCTTTGGTTCAAAATATGGGATTTAAATTTTGTCTATCTCTACTTCATTTCCTTTTCCCTCTTCATCCCATCCCCTTCTTATTTACTTTTTAAGTGATCATTAGTGGCCCAAGCTTTAGGCTTGAAATTTTCCAAGTATGATTGACTATTGAACCATGGTTCAAGACCTTTGAAGCTTGTTGTTAGGAGACTTTAGTTTTATCATCCTCTAACAAATCTTCATCAACTTTGACCTAAGTTTAATCTTCAATCATCATTGATAATTTATTATGGAATTCATCTCTTCTTCATCCCTTTTTCTTTATTCTTGTTTTTACTTGTGCTACATGTTTTAGGATCTTGGTTTCTACCATGTCTCTAACATATATGGTACATACATTGTTATTGACCAGCCTCAAAATAGGAGCGACTTCTACATAAGTCCACTTTAGATTGCTTAACATAATTCTAAATTTGTCCCGATCCAGAAAATAATCATTCGTGGCCCAAACTTTATGTTTGTAAGCCCAAGTATGATGGAATGATTATCTTTAGTCCAATACCTATGAAACTTGTTGCTAGAAGACTTTGATTTTATCAATCATCTAATGAGTTTCCATTATCCTTGGTCTAAAATCATCATTCAATCATTGTTTATCATACTTTGTGACTATTAACAATTAACTTACTAACCATTAACAATTAACAATTAACTTTACTTTATGCCTTTATCTTTATGTCTTTTACTTTATGCTTTTACTTTTATGCACTTTACCTTTTAACATTTACACTTCATGCAACTTGTTTATGATTCCACATTTTTATCTTTGTCCACTTGGACATGCGTTTATGTTTATGCATTTTTCCTTTATCAACTTGTGTGATACGGTGGCAGAACGGACTGTTTTGGAAAATGATGGTTTGTGTTTTGCGTTTGTGTTTGCAAAATGTCGCGGTAAGCAAGAGTCGCCACTGACTTTTATTTTATCCAACTGGAAAGGACAAAAGCACAGAAAAATTCATTTTTTCGAGATTTTGAGTACGGGGGGTAGATTATAGAAAGGGAAGGTATTAGCACCCTTTCTATCCGTGGTTTTCCACGGGCTCTTAGGTACTTGCTCATCTTTTAAATTGCTTGTGTGTGCTTATTTTGAAAAGTTTTATTTTACTTCGTTTTAACCCTTGTTTCTGTCCTCAAGAGTGTTACAAAGTGTTTTGAAAACTTTAGTTTGAAAAGTTTGTTTGAAAGTGTATGGTGTAAAAGATTTGTTATTTTGAGCAAGTACCTAACAGTTATCTACCTACTCGAAAAAAGATTGTTTATGTTCTTGTTTCCTTTAGACAGTTTTATCCGACTATTAATGAGTAGGTAGTACCGTCGTTGGAGTTGTAAGGGTCAATTCGAAAGGGACGTAATGGTCATTGAAGGCAACATGTAAGGATACCTTAGCATTTCAAAGGGACTGTCATCATATATTCGTAGGCAACATCGAGGGACAAGATCATATACCGTAGGCAACTCGAAGGATGTTAAGGGACTATGATCTTTATGATAATTTTAACCGAGGGTCTTTGCTAAGGGTATCCCTACATTCGAGGGACATGACCATTGTTTTCTGAGGCAACCAAGTGAGGAGTATACCCTAGGAGTGCGCATGTGCGAGTGATTTGATTTCAGTTATTATCTTTGCACATTTAGGGTTTGCTAACCATTTTAAAATTAGCATACATTCTTGTCATGCAATCCTATTATCATACATCTAACAATTAATATTCGTGAAAATTAAAATGCGACAAATAAAACTACGTTATTACAAGGTTTCGGGGAGGGGATTAATTACATAGCCAAAAACCCGTAAAACGATAAAAGAAAAATCCTAATTAAACTATTACATACCATGAGCAGTTACATCAATACCGTAAAAAATAAATAAAAGCGGTAAAGGTCCTACTAATCATCTATTACATCCCAATATACAGTTACAATAATAAAATGAAGTGTGAAAGAATAATAACACACAAATTTAAAAAGACGTCTAAAAATCCTAAGATATAAAAAAAATATTTTTGTTGTTTTTTGTTTTAATTTATAAAAATGGTTTAAGGTTTAAAAAATAATTGATCTAGATCTATATTAAAAAAAAGATAATTATTAAAGAAACATGAAATTTAAATAAAAGAAATTAACTCTATTTTTTTTGGTATTTTTGTTACGAAAAGGAAAATGAATTAAAATGAAATTAAACCTAAGTTCTATTAATTTTAATTTTAAAAAAAGTTAAAGTGTTTAGTTAATTAATTTACCAAAATTAAAATTTAATTAAGAAAAAAAATCATAAATCTATTTTTATGTGATTTTTATATTTGTTTATTGATAAAAAAAGGATTAAAAGAAATAAATGAAATGAATAAAATAAGAAAATAAAGATGGGCCTAGTAGCAAAAGTAAACAGGAGGTGCAATCATCAGAAATCCCTAGGCCCGAATCTTCGAAAGCTTCATGCTCTAACTATGATGTTTTTTGATTCTTGCGTGGAACCTATGATTCAACAATCCATAATTGTTCTATATAAACTCAAACAAACGTTAGCATACCATAAAATATGATTAAAATTAGAGATTCGAAGTTTAAAATTTTACCAAACCGGTGTTGTCAAATGGGGGCGTGCTAGGCGTGTCATGGATTGCTCTTGGACCTTGTAAGACTCCTGAGGACTTCAAGAGGATGGTTTGAGGCTTGATGTCAATTGAGAGAGACCGAAACCTCGAGATATGACTTGCACCAATTCTTTGATTTCTGGAGAGCTTTTTGAAGAGCTTTTTAGAGAGCTTTTTGAAGAGCTTTTTGAGAGATTTTTAGAGAGGATTTTCGTGCCTTTCAAGCTTGTATGGATCTATATTTATAGAGGAGAATGAGGAGACAAGAAAGCATGGAAAGAATCTCCCTCATAATGTTGTGTTTTAAGACCATGATCAAAATTTGAAAAAATGCCATATTTGATGATTTTATGCCATTTTCACATGTAGATGAACCTGGACATATTTGAAGGGTTATTGCACGAAATAAATTGACATAAACCAGCATAAAACTTGCCCAAAATGGATTCACATCAAAATTTACATTATTTCTATTATTTATTTATTTAATTCTGAATTTTAATGAATAAAATATCAAAATAAATAGCATAAATAGTAGAAAAATATATGGGTGGGCTTAGAGGTCGTGGACCATGTTAGGAATGAGTTTCAAACTTGAAAAGATAGGCCCATTTGGAAAAAAATCCAAGTTTGATCAATATTTGCTTCATGTATTTTTTCAAAAATTGTCCAACTTTGATAATGCATATCTCCCTCAATTTTAACCCTAGATAGGTGTTCTTGGACTTTTTAGAAAGCTTAATATGTCCTATAAGCAACCCCTTTGTTCTCATATCAATTGAGTATTCCATGTTCATGTATGAAGCTTTGGCAAAAAAGGTGTTTTTGTTGACTTTTCAAAATGACCTACAATATCAAAATTCATATCTTTTTGTGAGTGCATATTTTGAACTTGGGAGCTGAAGATGAATTGTAGGTAATTGCATCCTCTTTAAAATGAACTTTGGATGGGTCATTTCTGATAAAGTATGAGAAAGTTATGCTTGGTCAAAGTTGAGTTGAGTTTTCCTATAAAACCCTAATTTGGCAACTCTTGGGTTTTGATGAATTGTGAGAAACCCTTGATGAATCATGATCAACCCTTGATCAAATGATGAATAATACTTCAAAATGATGATGTTGACCAAAAATCTTGAAGTTTGACTGTATGTGGGCCACCGTTGACTTTTGACCTAGCATAGTCGATTTTCAGCTCTTTGAGCAATTGACTGAGCAAACTTCCTCTGCAAGGCTTGAAACTTGTCATGGATGATCTTAAGAATATATGAGGACAATGGTGAGCATTTGAGACCCTTTGGACTCAAGCATCTTGATGCAAACTGAAACCCTAATTTGGGGTAGACTGTCTCAAGAGAGGGTTTGTCTGGTCAACCCTTGGACTTCCTTGAGCAATTTGAGGACCTCACTTGAAATGTATTGAGAAATATGGGAGGGCAAATTTTGGGGTACAACAGCTGCCCCTGTTCAATCTTCTTAAACCTGAGGATGTAGATTGGCTTGTCTTCCTTTCGTGATCCGAAGGTGGAAGATGATTGAACACTAGAGTGCCCAGAAATTTGCACTCGCATGAAGTGGTACTGGCCTTGAAATATCGAGAATGGGCTTATAGATGCCATTTGGAAGTTGAAGTCGGAAGATGGGCTTAAAGATGCCATCAGAAGAAGTGTCGATCGCATAAGAGATTCCTTTGCGAGAGCCCGTATACATGTCGTTGAGGAGGACTACGCTGGGGAATGCTGGTCTCTGTCTTGAGAGAAATAGAGCTTTAGGAACTTCAGTTGTCCATTACTCTACTGGGGAATCATCTCTTAGTCGAGGAGGTGAAAATGAACTGTTATATGTTCGTGCTCCAGGCTTTACAGTGATTTACTGAGGAAAATAATATAGACTGCTATCTGGTCGTGCTCCAGACTTCACAACGACTTACTAGGGGGATGAGATTAAACTTGCTATCTGGTCGTTTTCCAGGTTTCACAATTTCTTACTTCTTATCTGGTCGTAATCCAGGCTTCAGAAGGAATTAAGTTGTTATTCGGTCGCCTCCGGGCTTCAACTTGAATTTAAGGCACACTAATATCCAGTCGATTCCGGGCTTCTTAGTAATTGGCCAAGTAAACTGCTATTTGGTCGAAATCCAAGCTTCACAGTGTCTCATACTATTATCTGGTCGGGTCCAGGCTTCAGTGTCTTTTGTTGTTATCTGGTCGAGTCCAGGCTTCGCAGCGTCCTATACCATTATCTGGTCGATTCCAGGCTTCATGGTATTTGGAGAAATCAAGATATTATCCGGTCGAATCCGGGATTTATAACTTGCATTAAAGATATACCACTATCTGGTCGATTCCAGGCTTCGTAGTATTCTTTGTTGTTATCTGGTCGTAGTTCATGCTTCACTGCGTCTTATACCATTATCTGGTCGATTCTAGGCTTCATGGTGTCCTGGAGGAATCAAGATATTATCCGGTCGAATCCGGGCTTCATATCTTGAATTTAAGATGTACCACTATCTGGTCGATTCCAGGCTTCATGGTGTTTTAGAGAGATCAAGATACTATCCGGTCGAATCCGGGCTTCATAGCTTGAATTTAGGATGTACCACTATCTGGTCGATTCCAGGCTTCATGGTGTTTTATAGAGATCAAGATACTATCCGGTCGAATCCGAGCTTCATAGCTTGAAATTAAGATGTACCATTATCTCGTCGATTCCAGGCTTCATGGTGTTTTGTAGAGATCAAGATACTATTCAGTCAAATCCGGGCTTCATAGCTTGAAATTAAGATGTACCACTATCTGGTCGATTCCATGCTTCATGGTGTTTTGTAGAGATCAAGATACTATCCGGTCGAATTCGGGCTTCATAGCTTGAATTTAAGATGTACCACTATCAGGTCGATTCCAAGCTTCATGGTGTTTTGTAGAGATCAAGATACTATCCGGTCAAATCCGAGCTTCATAGCTTAAAATTAAGATGTACCACTATCTGGTCGATTCCAGGCTTCATGGTGTTTTGTAGAGATCAAGATACTATTCGATCGAATCTGGGCTTCATAGCTTGAAATTAAGATGTACCAATATCTGGTCGATTCCAGGCTTTATGGTGTTTTGTAGAGATCAAGATACTATCCGGTTGAATCCGGGCTTCATAGCTTGAATTTAAGATGTACCACTATCTGGTCGATTCCAGGCTTCATGGTGTTTTGTACTGCTATCTGGTCGATTCCAGGCTTCACAGTAATTTGCTGGGGATTCAACTATTTTCCGGTCGATTTCCGAGCTTCATAGTATGATGGAGAAATCAAGATATTATACGGTCAGATCTGGGCTTCATAGCTTGAAATGGAATAGAAATCTTAGCAACGATTCGACTGAGCCAGAGAAAACTTGTGAGAATTTGATTGTATCTTTCCCTGAAAGGTAAAGAGTTAGTTGTATGTAATATCATGATGTATGACATGTATTGAGTAATGATGCTCTCAAAATAAATGAGATTGTGTTGTATGATGCGTATGCGCATGCCATGATGTATAGATATGCAATGTTCTTGTGATGTTGTTTTTTTTAGCTGGGGAGAATAAATCTCGGACTGCTGTTGAAGAGTTCAAGGAGTTGAGTTCTTCGCGCTCGCTGGGGATAACGACCGAAGATGAATTGAGAATAAATTGGCGGGAGAATAACCCCGTTGGAGAATAAACTGGAGAGAGAATGACTCTGTAGGGAAGAGAGATACCCTGCCAGAAGATCTGCTGATTTAGAGAAATAACCTCGGCTGGGGATAAATTTTCGTTGCTGACGATAATGAATTCTGTTGGAGATTAAATTTCTGCTTGTGAGAGAAAGAAACTCTGCTTGGGGAAAAACTTACCGACTCACTCGCGATTGTGAACCTCAGCTGGGGAGAGTTGTGTCCTGTTCGAGAAAGCTAACATCATTGTCTTTGGATACTTTTTAATCTGTGGGGAGTGTAGATGTTACTGGGACGCATGCTGAGGATATGACAATGACTTTGCATCGAGACTTTTCTGCCCCTGTACCTTCTGGAGAAAGTGCATGTGGATGCCTTGTGGATTGATTGTTATCCCAACTTATGAGGTGCTTGGTAACTTTTGATCGAAATGATAAGTCTTCTACTGGTAGGCAAGTGATGAGATGACGGGACATAGTCGTACGCTTTAATCTCTAACTTTTGCCTGGACTGTCTTTTCAGATTTTCAGTCCACCGTGATACCCTTTTTTGCCCAAGCCGCCTTTTCAGGTTTTCGGCTTGCCGGGTGTACATATCTTTTTTGTTTTTATCCCTAATTTTTTGCTCGAACCATTTTGGTTCGCCGGGATGCCCTTACTTTTACCTAGGCCAGTCAACCTAGCGGGTCTTTATTCATGTGCAGTATATTCTGACTATGTCCACGCTCTCAGGGTGTAAGGAGTTGTCACTGTTGGTAGTGTTGTGTTTCCACACTACCAGAAGATGTTCGTTTGATCATACAAGATTCGTTACTGGAATTCATGTCCAATGCCCCAAGTGATTCAGATGGAGATCTGCCCCTGGCTATTTGGCATCTTTGAGAGATTCCTTGAATCTTGACTTAACTGCCCCAGATGATGGACAATGATCATGTCGTGCCCCTAGGTTGGAAGTTTTTTTTCCACTTGAGGTGATCCTTTTTACTGAGAAGGTTTTTGTTCACTAGATATTCGTTATGTGAATTTCTCTGATGTTGAACAAATAGTCATATGCAAACAATGTTATTTTAAGAATGCAAAGTTTATGTCTGTCTTGAAGTTTGAAAATTCATTTTTTTTGTAAAATAAGTTTTTTTTTGTAAAAGTGTGATGTCAACTCAGGATTTATAGCAAGTCCTACAGGAGTCAAGATACCTTTTGTAACAGTATGCTTTCGAACTAACCCATGCTTCAGCTAGGACTTTTAAGGGTTATAACGTAGCCTGGTTCACGGTTCAAGAAACAAAGGATAAAGGCTCAAAATTTATTTGTACCCACCCGCTCTTCGTGATGTTCTTCAGTCCTATGCTCAGTTAATTGTGCGTTTAGAATCTATTTGAGTCTTTGCTCTGATATTCCAGTGATGGTTCAGATACTGACAGTTTACTTGAAAATGGCAGTCATTTTGTAATCTTTTTTTTACGAGGATTTGTAGTAACCTCTTTTTTTTTGGTTTTACTATCCCTGTTTTTTGCCTGAACTGTTTCTTTTGTGATTACAGCCAGCGGGATGCCCTAGCTTTTTTTCTTCTTAAGTCTCCTTCATAGGTTATGACTTAATGGGCTTTTATTTCGAGAGATAATGACTTCCTGTCTTGACGATTATAGGGAACCATCACCATCTTTTGTTTTGGAAGGACATCTTCGATGTCATTCATTGTGCACCTGGAGTAACTGAGAAAACTACCATGCCCCAGGTTGTGATTAAGGGTTTTTAATTTGTGTGAAAATAAAAACTCCTACTTCTTTGGCTCAAAGGGGTTAACCAGGGACTATCTTCCTTATAACTCCACTGTTTAGGATTTGAAACAACGCCTGTACATCGTCAGCAGGGTCTGTTCAAAATCATACTATAGAGATTTTGATATCATTTTCGTCATCCTCCCTCTAAAGGCTCAGAGCTTTTGATCGAGAGTTGAATATCACAAAAGGAAATAAGAACGCATTTTTGAAATAGTGAATATGAATGAATTGATTCAAGACAAACATGTGCAATGCATTGATGAAATAACGAGGTTTGATATGAATAAATGTTCAAATAAATCAAAAGAAAATTACAAATTGAAAATTCTAATGGACGAAAAGCCCTCTTGTTAGAACTTGTCACTTCAAATGGTGAGCCTTGGAGGATTGACAAAAACATTCCAGTTGACCAACTTGTGTGAATTCCAATGATCCTTCATCAATCAGGTCTTGAATTTTGTATTTCAACCTCCAACAGTCGTCAGTATCATGCCCCGGACTGTTGGAGTGATATGCACACCTTGCATCGGGATTGTAGTTAGGAGAAGAAGTCTTGGGATTTGGATGAGGTCCTATCAACGTAACCAGATTCAACCTCAACATGTATTGTAAAGCTTGAGACAACAGCATGTTGAGTTTGGTAAACTGCCTCTTGGGTGTATCTGGCTTACTCTGATTAACCCGTTGTTTTTAGCGAGGTTGTTGTTGGACTCGTGAGGTAGTAGAAAGTTGGAAAGGTCCACTCTTCACCAACCCAAACTCTTGTCTTCTTGGAGGTTGATCAATGACTTGGTCCCCGGCCTCGACTGTTTGCTTCATACTATTGTATCCGTCTTGATGAAGTTGGTTGATGATGATTCTCATCTCCTCTCGTCCCCGGGCTAGGCCTTGGATAAGATCCATCTGCCCCAGCATCTAGGTTCTTATTGCATCTACCTCGGCTTGCAGTTGTTCCAGCCGTTCGTCCTTATTGTCTTCAGGTCTTTTCTTGACCAAGTTCCCAACGAGGAGTGTTTTCAACTCTTCCTGCCCCTTGGATATG
Source organism: Vicia faba (assembly GCA_948472305.1). Classification (NCBI taxonomy): domain Eukaryota; kingdom Viridiplantae; phylum Streptophyta; class Magnoliopsida; order Fabales; family Fabaceae; genus Vicia; species Vicia faba. The sequence continues at coordinate 8,248 of CATIWC010001309.1, read as the reverse complement.
TTTAGGAATATGTCCCTGAACTGAGCTTCTTGAGTTTGAAGATCTCTGTTGTCTTGTTTGAGAGCCATTGCTGAAATAAACAGCGAGAACATGAGAGACCTGTACTGGAAGACCTGTTATGCAATGATATGTATGCAATGTTTTCAAGGATCTCACGGGGTAAACAAGAAACTGTCAGAATTTAATGGCAGCTTGATTGAAGAAACTTCGTGTCGTTAAGAGTCCTTATTCAAGAGTCAAGCTCACCATATCGAGTGGGTAATATCCCCCGACTCAAGTTATCGTGTTTTGATCTCTAGACGACATTGGCTAGAGGAAAATAAATCCCCTTGCCCCTTGCTAGACGTCTGATTTACCATAACCTGCATCACAAACCCTTGAGATCCTTGAAATGGTTAAGGAAATGTTAAGGCATGATGTTATGATGTGTATGTTATGCGTTTAAGCAAAAGTGTGAGGTGATGTAAGCAAGTAAACTCGACAAGAAATCCAAGTTATTAGATAAGGACTGTAAACAAAACCTGTAAGGAACTCATGTTGTCAGATAATAAAAATGTGCAAGTAGTTCAAGTTGAAAGCACACAAGTCACACAAACAACCTTATGTTTAGGCTGGCATGAGGTAAAAGGAAATAGCCTCTTGAAGCTAAGTTGGTTCAACCTGTCCTAGAAAAGTAATCGTGTTCTAGAGGATCTCAATATCACTGACCATCCTCCATCGGTCATGGTTTCAGCTCACGCAATCTTTTCTTGCGACTGGAACTATCTCGAGAGTATGGTCTCAATGAGTGTAGCATCGAGTATCAACCAGTTCTCAGCTTTATACCGAGGCTGGCTATCTCACTACTTTCTAATGGCCAAGTTGGTCGATTAAAGGTTCTAAGGTCAGTTGATGCTTAACGACACACATAGCAGCCCCGTATTCTCTTCGTTTCTCCACAAGGGATACTGGTACCAACCAATGTGCCACATCAATATAGCTAATGCTTCAACCGTATCGGTCTACGTTGTACAGTTCCCTCACAGTTTATTTCTACTTACCTAAAAGGTGTCCCCAGATCCGAGTTAGGATCTATAGTAACTCCCAAACAAAACCCTTAAAAGTAAAGTAACCAAAACAAACAAGAGAAGCAATTTATGATGAACTAAGTCCTAAGGTATACCCCACTTACAAATCCCCAACAGAGTCGCCAGTTCTGTGATACGGTGGCAGAACCGACTGTTTTGGAAAATGATGGTTTGCGTTTTGCGTTTGTGTTTGCAAAATGTCGCGGTAAGCAAGAGTCGCCACCGACTTTTATTTTATCCAACTGGAAAGGACAAAAGCACTGAAAAATTCCTTTTTTCGAGATTTTGAGTACGGGGGGTAGATTATAGAAAGGGAAGGTATTAGCACCCTTTCTATCTGTGGTTTTCCACGGGCTCTTAGGTACTTGCTCATCTTTTAAATTGCTTGTGTGTGCTTATTTTGAAAAGTTTTATTTTACTTCGTTTTAACCCTTGTTTCAGTCCTCAAGAGTGTTACGAAGTGTTTTGAAAACTCTAGTTTGAAAAGTTTGTTTGAAAGTGTATGGTGTAAAAGATTTATTGTTTTGAGCAAGTACCTAACAGTTATCTACCTACTCGAAAAAAGATTGTTTCTATTCTTGTTTCCTTTAGACAGTACTATCCCACTATTAATGAGTAGGTATTACCATCTTTGGAGTTGTAAGGGTCAATTCGAAAGGGACGTAATGGTCATTGAAGGCAACATGTAAGGATACCTTAGCATTTTGAAGGGACTGCCATTATATATTTGTAGGCAACATCAAGGGACAAGATCATATATCGTAGGAAACTCGAGGGACGTTAAGGGACTATGATCTTTATGATGATTTTAACCGAGGGTCTTTGCTAAGGGTATCCCTACGTTCGAGGGACATGACCATTATTTTCCGAGGCAACCAAGTGAGGAGTATACCCTAGGAGTGCGCATGTGCGAGTGATTTGATTTCAGTTATTATCTTTGCATATTTAGGTTTTGCTAACCATTTTAAAATTAACATACATTCTTGTCATGCAATCCTATTATCATACATCTAACAATTAATATTCGCGAAAATTAAAATGCGAGAAATAAAACTACGCTATTACAAGGCTTCGGGGAGGGGGATTAATTACATAGCCAAAAACCCGTAAAATGATAAAAGAAAAATCCTAATTAAACTATTACATACCATGAGCAGTTACATCAATATCGTAAAAAATAAATAAAAGCGGTAAAGGTACTACTAATCATCTATTACATCCCAATATACAGTTACAATAATAAAATGAAGTGTGAAAGAATAATAACGCGCAAATTTGAAAAGACTTCTAAAAATCCTAAGATATAAAAAAAAAATTGTTGTTTTTTGTTTTAATTTATAAAAATGGTTTAAGGTAAAAAATAATTGATCTAGATCTATATTAAAAAAAAGATAATTATTAAAGAAACATGAAATTTAAATAAAAGAAATTAATTCTATGTTTTTTTTGGTATTTTTGTTACGAAAAGGAAAATGAATTAAAATGAAATTAAATCTAAGTTCTATTAGTTTTAATTTTTAAAAAAAAGTTAAAGTGTTTAGTTAATTAATTTACCAAAATTAAAATTTAATTAAGAAAAAAAATCCTAAATCTATTTTTATGTGATTTTTATATTTGTTTATTGATAAAAAAAAAGGATTAAAAGAAATAAATGAAATGAATAAAACAAGAAAATAAAGATGGGCCTAGTAGCAAAAGTAAATAGGAGGTGCAATCATTAGAAATCCCTAGGCCCGAATCTTCGAAAGCTTCATGCTCTAACTATGATGTTTTTTTATTCTTGCGTGGAACCTATGATTCAACAATCTATAACTGTTCTATATAAACTCAAACAAACGTTAGCATACCATAAAATGTGATTAAAATTAGAGTTTCGGAGTTTAAAATTTTACCAAACCGGTGTTGTCAAATGGGGGCGTGCTAGGCGTGTGATGGATTGCTCTTGGACCTTGTAAGACTCCTGAGGACTTCAAGAGGATGGTTTGAGGCTTGATGTCAATTTAGAGAGACCGGAACCTCGAGAAATGACTTGCACCAATTCTTTAATTTCTAGAGAGCTTTTTGAAGAGCTTTTTAGAGAGCTTTTTGAAGAGCTTTTTAGAGAGGATTTTCGGGCCTTTCAAGCTTGTATGGCTCTATATTTATAGAGGAGAATGAGGAGACAAGAAAGCATGGAAAGAATCTCCCTCATAATGTTGTGTTTTAAGACCATGATCAAAATTTGAAAAAATGTCATATTTGATGATTTTATGCAATTTTCACATGTGGATGAACCTGGACATATTTGAAGGGTTATTACACGAAATCAATTGACATAAACCAGCATAAAACTTGCCCAAAATGGATTCACATCAAAATTTACATTATTTCTATTATTTATTTATTTAATTCTGAGTTTTAATGAATAAAATATCAAAACAAATAGCATAAATAGTAAAAAAAATGTATGGGTGGGCTTAGTGGTCGTGGACCATGTTAGGAATGAGTTTCAAACTTGAAAAGATAGGCCCATTTGGAAAAAATCCAAGTTTGGTCAATATTTGCTTCATGCATTTTTTCAAAAATTGTCCAACTTTGACAATGCATATCTAACTCAATTTTAACCCTAGAGAGGTGTTCTTAGACTTTTTAGAAAGATTAAGATGTCCTTTAAGCAACCCCTTTTGTCTCATCTCAATTGAGTCTTCCATGTTCATGTATGAAGCTTTGGAAAAAGGTGTTTTTGTTGACTTTTCAAAATGACCTATAATGTCAAAATTCATATCTTTTTGTGAGTGCATATTTTGAACTTAGGAGCTGAAGATGAATTGTAGGGAATTGCATCCTCTTCAAAATGAGCTTTGGATGAGTCATTTTTGATAAAGTATGAGAAAGTTATGCTTGGTCAAAGTTGAGTTGACTTTTCCTATAAACCTCTAATTTGGCAACTCTTGGGTTTTGATGAATTGTGAGCAACCCTTGATAAAATAATGAATAATACTTCAAAATGATGATGTTGACCAAAAATCTTGAAGTTTGACTGTATGTGGGCCACAATTGACTTTTGACCTAGCATAGTCGATTTTCAGCTCTTTGAGCAATTGACTGAGCAAACTTCCTCTGTAAGGCTTGAAACTTGTCATGGATGATCTTGAGAATATATGAGGAAAATGGTGAGCATTTGAGACCCTTTGGACCCATGCATCTTGATGCAAACTGAAACCCTAATTTGGGGTAGACTGTCTCAGGAGAGGGTTTGTCTGGTCAATCCTTGGACTTCCTTGAGCAATTTAAGGACCTCACTTGAAATGTATTGAGAAATATGGGAGGGCAAGTTTTGGGGTACAACAACTTGGAATCTTATTTTGTGTTTAACTCATTAATAATCCAACTTGAACATTAAAAGACTTAATACTCTTATGGACTATTGGTTACTATCCTTGACATATTAGAGTTGTGGACATCTTGGACTTAGGATTAGAAGCCTTGATACTTTGAGACCTTTGAACCTTGTGTTACTTCATTGTTATTTTGCTTGTATTGGGAAATCTTCTTTGTGCAAGTGTTATTCTGTTGGCCTTAAGTGATCTATATGGCACATGGCTCAATATTGAATACTTTGCTTTGGATTTTAAAACCTTGATGTTTCTTTGATACTTCTTTGCTTGTGATTTATTTTCACATGAATGATTGGTATGCTCTTGATCTATTTGGTACTTGTGGCTCTTAATCCAAAGGATGGTAATTCTACATTGACTTCATAATGTCAGGTGTTGGCTTCTTATTTGGTTAGACCTTTTCTTACCTTGGATTTTACTTTGTGCTTTATGATAGTCTCTTCATATCCTCCCATTCTTCTTTAATTTTCAAAATCTTCTCCATTTTTCAAAATATTCTTATTTTCTAACTTGAACCGCTTTCATAAAAAAAAAACTTGGACTTAGGTCCATGCATTTTCAAAATTATTTTCTTAATAAAGTCATCAATCCATCTTAATCAAGATATGACTTTTTTCTTCAATACTTAAAAAATACAAAACAAATTCAAACCTTTTCTCCGCTTTAGCATTTCTCTTTAGTACCTTTTTCTTAAAATTAACCAACACATAAAAACTTTTCAAATTTTTTTAGAAGAACTACGAGTGCCCTGATCACTTATTGCACGAAAGGTGGTACGCAGGCACAAAAGATTCGCAACTGCGGTGGTGCAAAAATTATAAAAAACACTTCTCTTCTCATCTCCACCATCTATTTTGTAAATATTTCTTTTATAGTCAAAATACACAGATTTTCAAAGAGGTTCCTGTGGAGTACCATAGATGTTTAGGGTACTAATATCTTCCCTTTGCATAACCAACCACATTACCTTGATCTCTATTTTACTTTGGGTTTATTCGATCTTTTTCTATTCCTTTGGATAAAATAAAAGTGCGGTGGTGACTTTCATTGATTTTGCGAGTTAAGTCAATCTAATGGCTTAGTCTCAATATTTCTACCGCTACAGAAAAGGCCAAAACCATCTCAAGAATTGACAAATCTAAAAAAGCTCATCACCAACCTATTCTTTACAAAACCGCTTCTAATAGATATGGGGGTGCGTCAAAAAGAGTTAGAGAGTGGGAAGTATGACCTAAACTAGCAAAAAGTCCGCACAAGAGTTAGATTTCCTATAAATATGGGTAATAACAAAAGACATATTAGCTATTATATTTTTTATAAAATAACCATCTATTTCTAAGCTGCCAAGGAACCAAAGCTTCCTTTGAAAAAGCTCGAACCATAAGGGAGGAATTTCTCTCAAACCAAAGCTTCAACCATGCTCTATCTCTAGCTAATTCAATAGTTCTGAAACAACAGAGAATTCCATATGTAAGGAATTGGGATCCGAGGTCAGCTCAACAAAGGCAAGAATAAAATTCCAAAAGAATCACAGAAAATGCCACCACGACCACTAGATGTGTTCTCAAAAGAGGCATCACAATTACATTTAAGCAAATCCCTAAAGGGAGGGTGCCAAAGAACTTCAATATCCTGAGGAGAACGATGGAGATTGATATTCACCTTGAAGGATTTGATTAAGTTGAAATCTATCAGAGAGGAGGAAGAACACAACAAAGAGTTATTGCCAGTCAACCGAATTTGAGTTATAATGCCAGATATACTAGCATGAAGGGGGGGGGGGGGATATTATTCTGAAATCTTGCCAAATTTCGGGTCTGTCAAATATAGGAAAAAGTATAAACAATGGCAGTCATGATGATACGAGATCCTGAGTGGAAGTGCTTTTGCAACATAAGAACCAAACGTTATCCATAGAAGTGATGTTGAGAGAAGCTTTTAGGATGTTACAAATCCACCTCCAAAGCTTAACAACATAAGAACGTTGAAAGAATACAAGAGAGTTAGTTTCATCAGACATCTTACAAATGCTGCACATGGAGCACATGGTGCAACCTTTGTGTTGCAATGTCTCACTAGTTGGGAGTTTTCCATGCATTAAACGCCAGGCTATAAGGGATTTCGAAGGGGAGATGTCAGAATTCCAAATGCAACTTGCCAATCAATTTTGGACGAGGGACTAACCTTGAATCTGTAGGCTTCCTTCATCAATAGCTTTCCATCAGAGGAAGACGGCCAAACCATCAAATCTGGGACATCAGGTTGGAGTCACCAGAGAAATATCCTGGAGTAGGAAAGGAAACAAAATGTGCCACTGAGTCGAAATAGACTAGTTACCATTTTACAACAAATCACAAGTGAGCAGATTAGAGTCAACGCCATTGGCAGTAAGAATGTGAATATTTGTTTTGTCTATTAAGTGTGTATCGCACAAGACATCTTTCCAGAATTTAATATTTCTACCATTGTCAATCAACCAAATTGAATCGTATTTGAGAGACTAAATAGTAACATTTATTAGTTAATAGACCAAAGTGAAACTTTAAATTATGTTAAGGGACAAAAAAAATGAATTAAGTCAATTATTAATTATTAATTTATTATATAGAAAAATATTAATTAATAATTTATTTATAAAATGACCTAAATATAATAAAAATCAATAAACCTCATGCTACCTCATCAAAAAGTATCATGTATTAATTTTTTTTACATCTTGACGTTTTTTGGACAAAAATTTGAGGTAAAGACCAAAACTATTTAAAAAAAAAATGATAATTGATTTCGTAAAAAGAGCATAACGAGGGATCAAAATTATTATAATTTAACCTTAACTTTTCTACTAAAATGATATATATTACTGTTATTCTATTCCCTAAATATTTTATTTAATTTTAAATTAATTTTAAATTCTTTATATTTTAAAAATTGTTTTTTTTATTATTATTATTATTATTATTATTATTATTATTATTATTATTATTATATTATTAATTATTATTATTATTATTATTATTATTATTATTATTATTATTATTATTATTATTATTATTATTATTATTATTATTATTATTATTATTATTATTATTATTATTATTATTATTATTATTATTTATTATTATTATTATTATTATTATTATTATTATTATTATTATATTATTATTATTATTATTATATTATTATTATTATTATTATTATTATTATTATTATTATTATTAATTATTATTATTATTATTATTATTATTATTATTATTATTATTATTATATTATTATTATTATTATTATTATTATTATTATTATTATTATTATTATTATTATTATTATTATTATTATTATTATTATATTATTATTATTATTATTATTATTATATATTATTATTATTATTATTATTATTATTATTATATATTATTATTATTATTATTATTATTATTATTATTATTATTATTATTATTATATTATTATTATTATTATTATTATTATTATTATTATTATTATTATTATTATTATTATTATTATTATTATTATTATTATTATTATTATTATTATTATTATTATTATTATTATTATTATTTATTATTATTATTATTATTATTATTATTATTATTATTATTATTATTATTATTATTATTATTATTATTATTATTATTATTATTATTATTATTATTATTATTATTATTATTATTATTATTATTATATATTATTATTATTATTATTATTATTATATATTATTATTATTATTATTATTATTATTATTATTATATTATTATTATTATTATTATTATTATTATTATTATTATTATTATT